>OU015752.1:79994422-80011500 GCA_907169655.1 Acomys percivali | reverse complement strand
TTTCTTTCTTTCTTTCTTTCTTTCTTTCTTTCTTTCTTTCTTTCTTTCTTTTACATCTGAGCAATATTGTGTAAGTGTGTCATCATATTTTCTTTTTTCTTTATTTTGTTATTCTTCTCTCAAACAATACATCCTGACCATGGTTTCCCCTCTTCCTCTCCTCCCATTCTCACCACCACCACCTCACCTTTGTTTCCCTTCAGAAAAGAGCAGCCTCCCCAGGGATATCAACTGAACATGGCACAACAAGTTACAATAAGACTAGATACATACTCTCATCCCAAGGCTGGGCAAGGCCACCCAGTAGGAGGAAAAGGGTCCCTAAAGCAGGCAAAAGGGTCACAGACAGACCCCACTTCCACAGTTAGGAGTCCCACAAAGCCCGCCAAGATAAAAGCATAAAATATATGCAGAGGACCTAGGTCAGACCCATGAAGTCTCCCTGTCACTTTAGTCTCTGTGGGCCACTATGAACCCTGCTTAGTTGACTCTGCGGGCCATGTTCCTGTGTTGTCCTGGACCCATCTATCACCTACAATCCTTCCTCCCTCTCTTTCATGGGATTCCCTGACCTGAGGTTACCACACTTTCTTTCATCCATACATTTGATTTTGTATTTTTATAGGTTGTCAATCTGTGTGAAATTGTGTCTCTCTGTCTACATGCATTCCTTGTGCGTTTTCCTTGGCTCCCCCCCCTTTTTTTTTCATGTTCCTTGTTTGTTTGGTACTATTCTGGTTTGTTTTTTATTTTGATAATTTTTTAGATGCGTGTTTGTATTCTAATGAGAGAAAGAGAAAAGGGTGTAGATTTGGGTCAGTGGGAGGGTGGGGAGGATCTGGGAGGGATGGTTTGGGAGGAGGGAACTATAATCAGAATATATACTATAAAAGTCTGTTTTCAATAAAAGTTAAAACTATAAAAAAATAAGAATAGCAAGATTGTATTTCTTAAAAGCTAACATAAAGTAGTGGTCTGGGACACACTGCTTTATGTATTTCTGGTGAATTTTAAGAATTATTACCAGGAAACAAATGCCCTTTTTTTGACATGAAAATTCTGTTGAGTACATATGAATGTCCTCCACATAGAATCCAATTTAGAAGTATAAATTGTGGAATAAGATAGGTTTTGTTTAAAACGAAAACCTCAGAAAGCCATAAAGCAAAGATAAGCTGCTGTTGTGGTTTAGGTACCTGGAATATTAGGCTGGCTTTGCTCTCTGGCACTAGTAGGAGGTGAAGTGAGGCTGCAGACGGAATCCTGAGAGGTATTTCTCCAAGAAGCCACAAGAGGATCTCCAAGTTAAGGCAGCCAGCTTCTGCCTCTCAGGAGTTCCCACCGCCTGCCTAGAGGAGCTACAGCTAGGCCTGTAAGCTGAACCAGGAGGGGTCTAGGTCTTCCCCTGAGCAGTGTAGCGGCCTGAACACGTGCCCTATCGCTTTTGCAGATCATAATCCTTACGTCTTAGGATGAAGCACTGCCTTTTTTTTTTTTTCAGAGTTTTCTTTTTCCTTCTTTTCTTCTCTCTTTTCTATTTATTTTCCTCTCTTTTCCTGCCAAGGAAGGTAAAGTGAATTTTGCTCACGCCAATGGAGCTGTTAAGTTTCTCAGGTGCTGAAGATGTAAGGGCTGCTAGCAAGGAGGGTATGCTGTACAGTGCGCATGCTCTGCAAAGCACCCCAGCCTGGTCAGCTTAGGCAAAGGAGGAAAAATCAAAGGCTAAAAAGCTGGTTCTTTGAGGATTCTTGACCTTGCATTTTGCTTTCATACTTATGTTCAGAAAGCTTGCTTTGATTATCCCATCCCTCCTGACTCGTTTAGCATAAAATATATTTTTCCAGGCTGTACCATGAGGCTTTCTAAAGTAAAATATTCAGCTCTGTGAAGCTAGTCCATTGTGCTCAATAAGTAGAGCAAAGCATCCCAAACTTTAGAAGAGGTCAGGTCGCACTCATTCATAATAATAGCACATTAAACCTACACCAGAAAGAAGAGAATAAACTCCACCAGCACGGGGCTATACAAAGGGCTCGCATCTATTCCACTGACAGGTTGCGATAAATACAGACATATGTAATCCCAGGACATTTCTCATTATGCTGACATTTCACAAAGCCATCCAAATGCCAGTCTGTCTGTACCATAAAATAGATTGTAAACAACTCATGTCCTGAAAATTAAAAAAAAAATGGTGAGAATACAGCTTTGCAGGAAGAAGTAATGAGTGTCTGTCCAGCTTCATGTTCAAAAAAAGACAGTGGGAACAGAGACTAAAAGTGACTACCAGGACCTAAGCCTTGGGGACAGTGTTTAACCTCCTGGTACTTTCCTCTACTCGTGTCGTGGAGCTACGCTGTCAGAACTGGAATGAATCAATCACACTGACTCTTGGCTTCCATGGAACCATGACTGACATGATTTTCACCTATGTTCCTGTGACCATGTAAAAAACGGGAGCATGGAAGTACCACCACATCCACTTTCAGTTTTCTTGCTGAATATTTTTAGAACTTACATTGTGATGATGTGCAGGCAGCCCTCCTGAATCTATAAATTCTGCATCCTTGGGATCAAATCAACTTGAATGAAAAATATTGTCTTAAAAATGTGTCTATACCAGGCAGGCATGTATAAGATAGGCATACTTATTCCCTAAACAATTATAAAAACTACTGACGTGGCATTTATACATAGTAGTCGTCACAAATAATCTAGAGATGGTTTAAAGCATACAGGAGATCTAGGAAAATCTTAATATATTTTCGGTGAGAGATTTAGCATTCCCAGGGATCCTGGAACCAGCCTTGGAGTGGAAATTTGAGACATGACTGCATTTGTTTAAAGACTCGAGGTGGTTCTGCCCCATCCTTTGAATGGTTTTTAAAGTGTTGCCTTGTATGGTACAGAAATTAGAGACGGAGGAAGAGTTTGGTAGTAGCTTGAAGAAGAAGAACTAAGGAAGGTGTTGGATGTTAGGAATCTCCACAGAACACAGACATTCATACTTACATAATGCAGGCAAAGAAGCATGATAGGTAACGTCATGGTTGAGGTAAGCGGGATGAGGCAGGAAGAAGTCAACAGATCACAATAACCAAAGCATCACAGTCCTTAGTTAACAGCAACACTGTTACCAAGAACAGTTCCTAGCCTTCTGCGGGCTCACATTCCTTACCTGTGAATCCAGGCACAAGGAAGGGAATTCCCAAGAGCTTCAACTTGCTTCTCTCTGGATTTTATGAAAAAGCCTGTTTGTTAGTATTCCCGAGATTCCTTTTCATGGGGTAGAATGGAACAACGCCAACACCCTCCTCCTGGGTACTAACAGTAAACCAATTAGCCCACACACATTTCAGCTTGTGGTACCCAGTTTTACGGGCCCCTCCTATAGAGGATGGATTAGAGGTTCCTCACCGGATCCTCATGAAACCACTGACCAGCCAAATTTTGAATTAGCGTCCTCACCTCCTTCCCCTAGTTTTCCCAAACCTCTACTCTAGCACCTCCCTGCCCTAGACCCAGACTATCAGCAATGAGGCTAAAGCTGCACACAAATGCCTGGGAGAAGTTTCTGGCAATCAGGTGAGGGTCCGATGACCTTCCCAACTGCTCCTTCTCTGAAGGAAAGCCAGCGGTGCACAGGCCCGGTCCTGATAGATTCCTGCAAGCAGGCATAGCTACTTATAATGATGTTGGCAGACTGGCTGCAAGAATAGTACCTTATAGGAGCCAGCAATAACGAAATTGTCATGTTTCTGTGACTACTAGTTAAAACTATATTTTCTAAGAATGTTTTTTTTTTTTAATTAGGAAAGTAAAATTCTCATTTGTATTAAACTTAATACTTGCATGGCAAAAGATTAGCTTTCTAAATGATCATACAAATGAAATCAAGCAATTTTAGGCCTGGAAACATGAAAATAACATCAATTCCACCCACCAGAGGGTCCTTTGCTTTCTAGCTCTGGAGTCTTTTCTCTGGCCTTAACCATTTCATCTCTACAGAATAATTGGTATGTTTTAGCCCCTCTTTTCTGAGAAAAGGGGACATTGTTGAGACTTCCCCAGCAAGCCACACTTATGAGCACCAGGGGGAGTTCAGATAAGCAAGCACTACCCTGAAGAAGACAGCCTTTTGGCAAACCATCTCACCTACTTGCAATGGCGTCCCTAAGAGAAGACACTCAGCACGGGGGACATCCAGTGTGGGTGCGCTGCAGTAAAACTACCAGTGCCTACGACTCCATCGATGACACGGGCCAGTCCCCAGGTCCCTTTTGCGCCTGCCTGCGGGATCCCCAAGCTCTCCTTCCCACTCCTCCAGCCCCGCCCCTTTCCCGACCTCCAACTCCGAGTCCATTCAAACCTCTCTGCCTTCGCCTGGCGTTGCCAAGCGTGTTAATTGGGGAAACTCCTCCCCGCCGCGACTGGCGGGCGCCGCCGGAGCTGCCGGGACCTCCCGCCCCGCCTCGGAGCGCCGCGGACCCAGCGCAGAGCCCCGCGCTGGCCCGGGCGGTGGGCGGCCCGCGGGCCTCCGACTGTGAGAGGAAGTCCTCCGGCCACCTACCGTGCCCTCCCTCCCCGCGCGCTGAGAGCTCCGAGTGCGGACGCGTCGCCTCTCGCGTGCGCCCCGCGGAGGAGCCGGACCGTCGGGGACGCGGCGCTCGGAGCAGACACCTGTCCCTTCCAGCCCGTGGCAGCTTAGGCGCCGAAGCAAGGTGGAGATCAGGCCCGCTCTCCCTGAGAGCCGAGCTCAGCAGAGGCCTCGGACCCGCGCCGGGAGCGCCATGGCTGCGAAGCTGCTGCTTCTTCTCTGCCTGTTCTCGGGCTTGCACGCTCGGTAAGTAGCTCCCAGGCGTTTCCCCGAGGCCGGCGGGGGCGGGAGGGCGGCGGGGGGCGCCGTCTGCCGGCCGCCGGTCCCTGGTGCGCGCCGTCCACTGGACTGCAGAAGAGGGAAGGTTCCCATACCTCACCTGTAGGTCTTCCCCAGGACCAGACCCCTTTCTCCAGGGTCACCATAGCCCTCTCCAACCCTGTGCCTGTGTGTGTGGGGGTGCGGGGGGGCTGTTCCGGTGATTTTAGAATATGATGTTTTTAAGGGAATTGGGAAATCAAAATGATGAGATAGTGGTCTGGTCTTTCTCCTCATCAGTTATCCAAGAGCTTTCTGACACACATAATTAACACTCCATCCATTCCATCGCTGAAAAGAAACCTCAGGACCCAGGAATTCTGTTTTCTCAACAACCTTATGTAGATTACAGGAGAGGTAGTTGGCAGAAGGCAAGTGGAGGGGGCTGGGGCAGGTGGTCAGGAAAAGCCCTGCTTCTCCTCCAGGTCCAAGCACCCCTGTCTCTAAAAAAAGAATCTTGTTGGGATTCACATGGAAGCTTCTTCTTGAAGCTGTAAGAAATTACCTCACTGTGAATCCCCCAAACCAACGCCAGTCAGCTAACAGAAACTCAAAAGCACTCTACAGACAGACAAGAGCTCATGGAAAGGGAAGTGGCGCTAGAAGGGTTAAAGCCTGTTGCCATAAACACAACTGGAGATGCTGACATGGTTTAATTCCATCTCCCAGACTGGTGCTCTGGTTAGAGCCTGCAGACTGCCCTGAGCTTTGGAAATCCCTGTTTTTCCTATCATCACCCTAGGACTCAGAGGACGCCCCATTCCCAGAACACACTTGCTCTGACATTTTTCAGTTTCCTGAATCAGAAAGCAAATGAGAAAGCAGCTATCCAGGTGGGTCACAAGTTCTATAGATGTCATAGGCTTTCGTTTGCATCCACATTGTGAAATACCAGAACTGGGAAGCCACTCTAATAACTCCCCCTCAAACTATGAGATAAGGCATCCCAAATTCTTACTCCAGATACCATGGTCCTTACCCTAAGGAAGAAAGCCCTGCCTCTGTCCCAGGACTTATCCTTGCTGAATTGACATTGAAGACTTGAACACTCACTCAGGAAGCAGAGGATCCTGAGGCTTCTCCTCCACCAAAGTTTCTTCTTGTCCAGGGACCAAGTTAGGAAGTGCAATGGAAAAGTGTGATTTGAAGGGGATTGTGCCTGGAGGGATCTCAGTTTAGAGGCAGACACCACCAGAAGCATCAGTAAGGCTGCAGTCACATCAGCATGTCCCCTGCTATAGCCACCAACTCGAAAACCTGGCTTGCAATTCAGAGGTTTGATCAGTTGCTTAGATTTATAGACATAAGGGAAGCGGCCAGCTTCCCTTATCATTCTGTGTGCTCCCGGGGAGGATGGCACACTCTGGTTTCCGCAAATTTTCAAACACACAAAATCTCTTGGGATTCCTCGTATTTCCTTTCCAGCCAAGGTACACATACTAATGTTAATATGCTTTCTATCTGAGTGTTCAGTCTTGGTAATTACGGTTGCATATCAGTTTTGAAAGAACCTGTTTTGTACTTATTTTATTGCAATATGTCATACTTTTGAAGAGGTGTTTGGTTTTTTTTTCTTTTTAATGGGTTTTTCAACAAACGTGTAAGATAATTGAATGGCCTGTCTATCTTTCAATCTATTGTTTTTTGTAAGAGGATTCTCTTCAGCATTCAAGATGTCTTACTAGTATGGATGCTTTCTAGCTAGGTTCTGACAGAATACCCTGTGGCTCTGCAATGAGGGTGTCTACAACCGGGGTGCCTCTCCCACCCCTGACATCCATAGCTGAGCTTCCTGCACAGGAAGATGCATGCAAAACTCCTTTAGATGCTTTGAAGATGATTTTCATGGCTCCTGAGTTCTTTTTAATATTGACAAGTCCTTTGGACCTTATCTCTGCCATTCTGATGAATAGACAATGTAAGGAGTAAAGATCCTCTCTGAGGTTTGAGCATGTGTTTGCTTTATTTTTAAGGGAAAGCTAATTGCAGCAATGCTGTTAAGGATACAGCAGTCCAAGCAACAGAGTTCTCAGAATGTTATATATATAACCCATGTAGAATTTTGAAGAGAAGGGAAATTCCATTTCATCCACCTGCTAGTTGGTCCCCTGAAGTGAAATGGACTTTTCTCAGGACACAGTGTAGGGCAAGGGTTCATCTCCTGGACTTCGTGGGGGCACAGTGCTGGCAGCTGAGGAGCAAGGAGCACTGAAGCACCCTGTACCAGCTACAGAGCTGGAGTTCCACGGAGAGGGAGAGACCATCCCTCTTTCCCTGCTTTGATCTCCAGCACTCCCACTGCCCCCAAGCCACTCAGGAAGAAGCTTATGCAATTTCAGGTAACGCCTCTCACCACTAGAGGGTGAATGAGACTCCTTATAACATCCACCCTGGAAAGTAGCTAGCTTTTCTGGGACTGTGTGCAGTATAGCAGTATATAGTTAACCTAGGAGCAAGCCTGCTGCCTGTGCACAGGTGAGGGTAGGGCAGCGAGGGCCATGCAGACCTATTGCTTCTGCAATGGTGAGGTGGAGGGCAGGAGAAGAGGAGACCAGAGGAAGAAGAGAAAGGAAGGACAGGAAAGGCATGCATCAGGGCACCGAGGAGGCCTGATTTCACGGGGAGGATCTAGCTACTCATTCCCACAGTCCTCAAGTATCTTTTCCCTGGGATGCTTTGTTAGGTCCTAGAGGCGCTGTGTGGCTATCAGCCATCCAGGTCATTGATGTTACTCATTCTTGTTTTATTTTGTATTTGCAAGGTGAAAAAATTAACATTTGTGACACAGCTTCTAACTACATAAAATACTCATACTCGAACATTTGAAGTTCTATAATATCTTTTTATACAAATTCAGTTTTACAGGGAATGAAATGCATTCCCCTTATTGGGTGGCAGATGTACCAAAAATCCTGAATTCCTCTTGGTGGTGAATATTATTTAGCTTAGGTAAAATTCCACAACTGTTTTGGAACTTGTGGATGCTTTATTTTAATCATCTAGCCAGTAGGATTCATGAACTAGAATTCAGTTTAAGATCCATTTAGAAAGAGCTTAATTGCAAAAGCTATTCTATAAGGCTCGTTATCACCAGCTCTCACACATGTGGATAGGTGTCCTTTCATGACCACACATTCCACATTTGCAGTTCCATGCAGCTGTTGGTTGGAAAAATCGTACTGAACATGTACAGACTTTTTCTTGCCCTCATTTCCTAGCTAATACCTTATATTAACTGTTTATATAGCAGTTGTGTTGAACTAATAACCTGGGAATAATTAAAAGCATTTTAATTATGTGTAAACAGGGCACTGGTTTATGTGTATACTTCACCATCTTCAGATTTTGGTGTGTTCTGGGAATCCTGGGACCAGTCTTCAGTAAAGAAGAAACAGCAGTGCATGAATTTGGGTTTAGACTGCTGGACCCACAACTCCTGTCAGCCATAGCTTGTTAACACATACAAAAGACTGATGCAAACAAGAGGATGTGTACCTATACATGTATATATGACTCTGAAGATTTGGGTGAAGATGAAGGACCAAAAACTTTGAAATGATTATACTTTTTGTTGATTCCCTGATAATGCCAGGGAACAGACTCGCCCAACCACAAGCAACTTGATGTGGTGCTGATATCTGACTCCTGCCTGGAGTCAGTCGAAACAGAAATGAGCTTGTGTCCAGTCAAGACAAACCCCTCTCAGAGCATTCCCTTCCACCCTCTTTTTAGAGAAGTGACATCAAAGCACACACACACACACATAGACAAACTAGGACAGGAGTTTTGTTTCTTTCTTCTTTTTTTTTGAAAGTTTGTTTATTTTTAATTTATTCACTTTACATCATAGTTGTAGCCCCTCCCTCATCTCCTCCTGGGTCCACCTTCCCTCCCTTTTCCCTCCTCTCCCCTTCACCTAGTCATCAGAAAGGGAGGGGCCCTTCTCCCCTACCATCTGACTTCAGCCTATCAAGTCTCATCAGGACTGCTTGCATCCTCTTCCTCTGTGGGATGGCATGGCTGACCCACCAGGGGGAAGTGATCATTGCATGGGTAATAGAGTCCACATCAGAGGCACCCCCTCTCCCCATATAACGGGGCCCACGTGGAGACTGTCCTGCCTATCATCCACCCTCTGAGCAGGGTCTCTAGGTCCTCTCCATGCATGCTCCTTGGCTGGTGTATCAGTCTCTGCAGGTCCCACTGGGTTCAGATTGTTGTCTCTGTCATTCTTCTCATGGGGTTCCTATCCCCTTCAGGGGACTTTTGTTCATTCTAAGGTTCAATGGCATGCCACCTTCAAGGAAACATTGCTTCACGGTAGAAAGAGACACTTTTCTTTTTAAGCCCCAGGTGCTGTGACTTGGAGGGCCCCACTCCCCAAGAAAACCATCTGTTGTCTGGAGGTTTCTCCTCATCAGTGCTCCTGTAAGCACGGACCACTCTGCAGAGGGTCCTGTGGTGCTAAGCAGAGCAGGACAGAAGGCCAGCCCTGCATGTCCAGGCCCTCAATAGAATGCACATAAAAGCTCAGAGTGTTGAAGACATACTAGCAAGTATTTGATTCTTTTATTTTTATTTTTATATTTTTTATTAATTTATTCTTGTTACATCTCAATGGTTATCCCATCCCTTGTATCCTCCCATTCTTCCCTCCCTCCCATTTTCCCTTTATTCCCCTCCCCTATGACTGTTCCTGAGGGGGATTTCATCCTCCTGTATATGCTCATAGGGTATCAAGTCTCTTCTTGGTAACCTGCTATCCTTCCTCTGAGTGCCACCAGGTCTCCCCCTCCAGGGGACATGGTCAAATATGAGGCACCAGAGTATGTGTGAAAGTCATACCCCACTCTCCACTCAACTGTGGAGAATGTCCTGTCCATTGGCTAGATCTGGATAGGGGTTTGAAGTTTACCACCTGTATTGTCCTTGGCTGGTGCCTTAGTTTGAGTGGGACCCCTGAGCCCAAATCTGCCTATAAGTATTTGATTCTTTTTTTAAAAATTTTTTTATTAATTTATTCTTGTTACATCTCAATGGTTATCCCATCCCTTGTATCCTCCCATTCTTCCCTCCCTCCCATTTTCTCCTTATTCCCCTCCCCTATGACTGTTCCTGAGGAGGATTACCTCCCCCTGTGTATGCTCTTAGGGTATCAAGTCTCTTCTTGATAACCTGCTGTCTTTCCTCTGAGTGCCACTAGGTCTCCCTCTCCAGAGGACATGGTCAAATGTGAGGCACCAGAGTACGTGAGAAAGTCATATCCCACTCTCCACTCAAGTGTGGAGACTGTTCTGACCATCGGCTAGATCTGGGTAGGGGTTTAAAGTTTACCGCCTGTATTGTCCTTGGCTGGTGCATTAGTTTGAGCGGGACCCCTGGGCCCAAATCTGCTTATCATAATGTGCTATACTTGTAGGTTTCTAGGACCCTCTGGATCCATCTACTTTGCTATTCTCCCACAATTCTCTCATCTAGAGTCCCAATAGGATGTCCTCCCCTCTGTCCCAGTTTCCTGGTAAGTGGAGGCTTTCGTGGGACATGGCCCTTGGGCTAGTATGCAGATATAAGTGAGTATATACCATTTGAGTCTTTCTGCTTCTGGGTTAACTCACTCATTATGATCATTTCTAGCTCAATCCATTTATCCAAAAATTTCTGGAATTCCTTGTTTTTAATAGCTGAGTAGTATTCCATAGTGTATATGTACCACAGTTTCTTTATCCATTCTTCTACTGAGGGACACTTAGGCTGTTTCCATGATCTGGCTATTATGAATAAGGCTGCTATGAACATGGTTGAGCAAATTTTCTTGTTGTGTGCTGGAGCATCTTCTGGGTATATTCCAAGGAGTGGATTAGCTGGGTCTTGAGGAAGCCCTATTCCAAGTTTTCTGAAATAGCACCAGATAAATTTCCAAAGTGGCTGTACTAGTTTGCATTCCCACCAGCAATGAAGGAGTGTTCCTCTCTCCCCACATCCTCGCCAGGATGTGGTGTCGCTTGAATTTTTGATCTTAGCCATTCTGATGGGTATAAGATGGAATCTCAGAGTTGTTTTGATTTGCATTTCCCTGATGACTAAGGAGGTTGAGCATTTCTTTAAGTGTTTCTCAGCCATTTGATATTCCTCTGTTGAGAATTC
This sequence comes from Acomys percivali, assembly GCA_907169655.1. Classification (NCBI taxonomy): domain Eukaryota; kingdom Metazoa; phylum Chordata; class Mammalia; order Rodentia; family Muridae; genus Acomys; species Acomys percivali. The sequence continues at coordinate 80,000,441 of OU015752.1, read as the reverse complement.
TCTGTCTAGTTCCAAGCCCCATTTCTCAATTGGGCTATTTGGTTTGGTGGTGTTTAATTTCTTGAGTTCTTTATATATTTTTGATATTAGACCTTTGTCAGATGTAGGGTTGGTGAAGATCTTTTCCCAGTCTGTAGGCTGTCGCTTTGTTCTCTTGACAGTGTCTCTAGCCATACAGAAGCTTCTCAGCCTCATGAGGTCCCATTTATTAATTGTTGACATTAAGGCCTGGGCTGTTGGTGTTCTGTTCAGGAAGTTGTTTCCTGTGCCAATGTGTTCCAGGCTCTTCCCCACTTTTTCTTCTAACTGACTTAGTGTCTCTCTTTTATGTTGAGGTCTTTAATCCACTTGTATTTGAGTTTTGTGCAAGGTGACAAATATGGGTCCAGGTGCATTTTTTTTACACATAGACCTCCAATTAGACCAGCACCATTTGTTGAAGATGCTATCCTTTTTCCATTGAATGGATTTGGCTTCTTTGTCAAAAATCAAGTGACCATATGTGTGTGGATTCATATCTGGGTCTTCGATTCGATTCTACTGATCAACCAGCCTGTTGCTGTGCCAGTACCATGCTGTTTTCATTACTATTGCTTTATAATACAGTCTGAGATCAGGTATGGAGATTCCTCTGGAGCACCTTTTATTGTACAAGATTGTTTTAGCTATTCTGGGTGTTTTGTTTTTCCATATGAAGTTCAGAATTGAACTTTCAATGTCTTTAAAAAATTGTGTAGGTATTTTGATAGGGATTGCATTGACTCTGTAGATTGCTTTTGTAGATGCAGGAGCAAGGAAGATCCTTCCATCTTCTCATGTCACCTTCAATATCTTTCTTCAGAGTTTTGAATTTTTTCAAACAAGTTCTTCACTTGCTTAATTAGAGTAACTCCTAAATATTTTATATTGCTTGTGGCTTGTGTGAAGGACGTGGATTTCCTAATATCTTCCTCTGCATGCTTGTCATTTGTGTATAGGAAGGCTACAGACTTTTTTGAGTTAATTTTGTATCCAGCCAATTTGCTGAAGGTGTTTATCAGCTGTAGGAGTTCTCTGGTGGAATTTTGAGGGTCACTTATGTACACTATCATATCATCTGCAAATAGGGATAATTTGACTTCCTCCTTTCGCATTTGGATGCCCTTGATCTCCTTTTGTTGTCTTATTGCTCTGGCTAGAACTTCGAGTCCTATATTGAAGAGATATGGAGAGAGTGGGCAGCCTTGCCTTGTTCCCGATTTTAGAGGAATTTCCTTGAGTATCTCCCCATTTACTTTGATTTTGGCTATTCGCTTGCTGTATATAGCCTTTATTATGTCGAGGAAAGTGCCTTGTATCCCTGATCTCTCTAAAACTTTAAACATGAATGGGTTTTGGATTTTATCAAATGCTTTCTCTGCATCTATGGAGATAATCATGTGGTTTTTTTATCTTCAGTTTGTTTATATGGTGGATTACATTGATGGATTTCCGTATATTAAACCATCCCTGCATGCCTGGAATGAAGCCTACTTGATCATGATCAATGATATCTTTGATGTGTTCTTGTATTCGTTTTGCAAGTATTTTATTTAGTATTTTTGCATCGATTTTCATAAGAGAAATTAGTCTGAAATTCTCTTTCTTTGTTGAGTCTTTGTGAGGTTTAGGTATCAACGTGACTATGGCCTCATAGAATGAATTTGGCAATGTTCCATCCAATTCTATGTTTTGGAGTAGCTTGAAGAATATCGGTATTAGCTCGCCCTTGAAGATCTAGTAGAATTCTGCACTGAAACCATCTGGCCCTGGGCTTTTTTTGGTTGGGAGACTATCAATGATTGCTTCTATTTCTGTAGGGGAAATGGGACTATTTAGCTCGCTTATCTGTTCTTCCCTCAACTTTGGCAAGTGAAATTGATCAAGAAAATCGTCCATTTCCCTTAGATTTTCAAATTTTGTGGCATATATGCCTTCAAAGTAGGATCTTATGATTCTTTGTATTTTTTCAGTGTCTGTTGTTATGTCTCCCTTTTCATTTCTGATTTTGTTGATTTCAATACTGTCTCTCTGCCTTTTAGTTAGTTTGGCTAATGGTCTGTCTATCTTGTTGATTTTCTCAAAGAACCAGCTCTTGATTTTGTTGATTCTTTGAACTGTTTTCTTAGTTTCTAATTTGTTAATTTCAGCCCTGAGTTTGATTATTTCCAGACGTCTACTCCTTTTGGGTGTTTCTGCTTCTTTTTTTTCTATGGCTTCCAGTTGTGTCGTTAAGAGGCTTATGTGTGATATTTCAAATTTCTTTTTAAAGGCACTTAGTGCTATGAATTTTCCTCTTAGCACTGCTTTCAATGTATCCCACAAATTTGGGTATGTTGTTCCATCATTTTCATTGAATTTCAGGAAGTCTTTAATTTCTTTCTATATTTCTTCCCTGACCGAGGTGTCATTTAGCAGAGAGTTGTTTAGTTTCCATGTACGTGTAGGCTTTTTGTTATTTCTGTTGTTGTTGAATTGCAGCCTAAGAGCATGGTGATCTGATAGGACACAAGGTATTATTTCAATACTCTTGTATCTGTTGAGGCCTGCTTTGTGACCTACGATGTGATCAATTTTGGAGAAAGTTCCATGGGGTGCAGAGAAGAAGGTATATTCTTTCTTGTTTGGGTGAAAGGTTCTATAGATATCTGTTAGATCCATTTGACCCATGGCATTGGTTAATGATGTTATTTCTCAGCTGAGTTTCTGTGTCAATGACTTATCCTTCAGTGAGAGTGGGGTGTTGAAGTCTCCGAAGTCTCCCACTATTATTGTGTGTGGATCGATGTGTGGTTTAAGCTTTTTTAGCAGATCTTTTATAAATGTGCTTGCCCTTGTATTGGGAGCATAGATGTTCAGAATTGTGATGTCATCTTGGTTGACTTTACCTTTGATGAGTATGTAGTGTCCTTCTGCATCCCTTTTGATTAATTTTGGTTGAAGTCTATTTTGTTTGATATTAAAATGGCTATGCCTGCTGGCTTCTTGTGACCATTTGCTTGGAATATTTTTTTCCAACCTTTTACCCTGAGGTAATGCCTATCGTTATGGGTGAGATGTGTTTCTTGAATGCAGAAGAATGTTGGATCTTGTTTATGCACCCATTCAGTTAGTCTGTGTCTTTTTATTGGAGAATTGAGGCCATTGATGTTGAGAGATATTAAGGACCAGTGACTGTCAAGAGTCTTAATTTTGATGTTGTTTCCAATCAAGCGTTTGTGTAGTTGTGTTTTTGCCATGGTACAGTTATCTATTTCCTGAGTAGTTTTGGTTATAGCTTGACCCTTTGGGATGGAATTTTCCTTCTAGTACTTTCTGTAAAGCTGGATTTGTGGATAGGTACTGTTTGAATTTGTTTTTGTCATGGAATATTTTGTTTTCTCCATCAATGGTTATTGATAATTTTGCTGGGTAAAGTAGTCTGTCCTGGCATCTGTGGTCTCTTAAGGTTTGCAGGATCCCTGTCCAGGCCCTTCTGGCTTTTATGGTCTCTGCTGAGAAATCGGGTGTAATTCTGATAGGTTTGCCATTAAATGTTATTTGGCCTTTCTCCCTTGCAGCTTTTAATATTTTTCTTTGTTCTGTATGTTTTGTGTTTTGATTATTATGTGGCGGGCAGTTTTTATTTCCTGGTCAATTCTATTGGTGTTCTGTAGGCCTCTTGTATGTTTATAGGCCTTTCTTTCTTTAGATTGGGGAAATTTTCTTCTATGATTTTGTTGAGAATAGTTTCTGGGCCTTGGAGTCTGATATCTTCTCTTTCTTCAATGCCTATTATCCTCAGATTTCTTCTTTTCATGGTGTCCTTGATTTCTTGGACGTTTTGTGTCAGGAGTTTTCCAGATTTGGTATTTTCTTTAAGGGTTGCTTCAAGATCTGTGATTGTATCTTCTAGACCTGAGATTCGTTCTTCCATCTCTTGGATTCTGTTAGAAAAGCTCACCTCTGTGTTGCTTGCCTTCTTCTCTGAGGTCTCATGTTCTCGTTTTTCTTTTGTCTTTGTGTTTATCATTAAATCCATTTTTGTCTTCAGATCTTTTACTGATTTTTTTATTTCTTTCACCTGATTTTTTGTATATTCCTGAGTTTCTTCCATTGCCTCTTTATAGGTCTTCAGAGCTTGAACCGTTTTATTTATTTCTTTCATATGGTTGTTTGCATTTTCCTGAAATTTTTCCAGTTCCACTCTATGTGCTTCTTTTATGTCTCTCACCTGTTTGGTTGTGTCTTCCTGCATTTCATTACGAATTTTATTTGTTTTCTCCATTAATATCCTCATTACTAAGGATCTGAGGTCATTTTCTTGTATTTCCATTGTATTTGAGTTCTCTGGACTGTTTTCTTTGGGATAGCTGGAAACTGGAGACGCCATGTTGTTTTGGGGGTTTTTGTGTATGCTTTTATGCTGTCCTTTAGACATCTTGCCATCTTTGTTTTTGTTGGGTAGCTTCCAGAGTTGGATGGAGGGAGTCTGATGATAGATTCACTTGTTTTCTCAATATTTCCGTAGGCTGGAAGCTCTGATACTTCACTGGTGTGGATGGCAGGAGGTTAGCCCTGTCTTTTTGGACTCTCACAGCCAGTGATCCTCAGCTCCTCTGTGCTGTGGGTACTGCAATCGTTCTGAGTCTCTGAATGAGCATTGGGTCAGGTCAAGATATCCACAGCCTTCTGGGTTCCCTGCCAAGTCCAGCCAGGGACACTGGGCCTGAACCACGCACCGAGCTCAGCTAGATTCTCAGGGCCTAAACCGTCTGCCGAGCTTAGCTAGGGACTCTGGGCCCAAAATGCACACAGGGTCCAGCCAGAATTATTTGGGCTGGGACTGCGCACCAAGCTCAGCTAGGGGCTTTTGGTCCAAAGTGCATGCTGTGGCCAGTTATTGACTCAGGGCCTGAACCGTCCGCCAAGCTCAGCCAGGGATTCTGGATTCAAACTGCGCACTGTGTCCAACCAGAGTCTTAGAGCCGGGATTTTGCCAAAAACTCCGCTAGAGTCTCTGGGCCCAATCTGTCTGCCAAGCACAGTTAGGGACTCTGGCCCTAAACTTCATGCCGAGCTCCACCCGAGTCTCCGGGGCGGAATTGTGCACCCAGCTCAGTCAAGGACTCTGAACCCACACTGCACGCTGAATTCAACCCAGGACTCCGGGCCTATACTGCGTGGATAGTCCAGCCAGAGTCTTGGGGCCACCGAGCCTGGGCACACAGCTCAGCTAAAAGTCTCTGGGCCTAATCTGCCCAGCACGTCCAGCTAGGGCTTCTGGGCTGAATCTGCGTGCTGACCTCAGCCTGTGTCAGCACCCCAGAACTGCCCATTGAGCTGAGCTAATGTCTCAGGCAGAACTGCTCGTTGAGGTGAGCTGGTGTCTAGGGTGGAACTGAGCGCTCCTCCCAGCCTGCGTCACAGCCGGAGAACTGCGGCTGCGCTGAGCTGATGCCTCGGGCAGAATTGCTTGCTGTGCTGAGCCAGCGTCTCCACGGCACTGTGCACTGAGCTGAACCCAGGACTCTGGGGCTGAACTGTCCACCGAGTCCAGTTTGGGTCACAAGGCACCGTGCGACCCAAATCCTGTCCAGAGTCCCCTCTCCCACAGCAACTCCCACCGGCCACCACACCAATCGCCTCCACCGGAAGGCTCTGAGCTGTAAACCTCAGCCACTGATGCTGCTGACGCTGCTGCTGCTGGTGCCGCTGGTGCTGCCGCTGCCGCTCCGATCTGAGAAAATCCGAGCTCCTCCTGTGTGCAGGGGCACACAGGTCCTCTGCATCCTGGTCCCTCTGAAACGTGGAGCACTCCTGCTGCCGTGGTGTCGGGACCTTGGTGTTCCTGGCTCAGAAATCTGTGCAATTCCCTGAACTGTTCACTGGAGCTTCCAAACATGGTCCACACTGCTCATCGCCATCTTGGATCCCCCAAGTATTTGTTTCTTAATCCCCACTGAGAGAGAGAAAGAGAGAGAGAGAGAGAGAGAGAGAGAGAGAGAGAGAGAGAGAGAGA
>OU015752.1:79940939-79989307 GCA_907169655.1 Acomys percivali | reverse complement strand
ACACACACACACACACACACACACACACACACACACACACACACACAAAATGATGCTTGGTTGGAAAGGTCCTATCTGTGCCACAGGCAAGCAAAGTTCATACTTCTACAGTTTATAGTAGCCCCTTTCTTATCCGTGGGAGTTCTATTTCAGGACCCTCAATGGGTGCCTGAAAATATATATGATATCATGTCCTACAGACGACCTATGATAACCTATGGTAGAGTTGAATTAATAAGACAGGGTTACAAATTTATAATAATAACAACTAATAAAATAGCAAAATGGCAACACTGTTTCATGAGATCCATTATGTAAACACAGTCTCAAAATATCTCACTGTGCTCTAGTCACCTAATTTTGGACTTTGGCTGACCACAGGCAACTGGAACCATAGCAAGAGGCCATATGTTAGGGAAGGCTTCCCGCTGTGGACATAAAGAGCTGTGAATTTTTCACAGGAGAAGAGCCCTGTGCTTTCGGAGTGAAAGAGATTTCAGAGAACAGTGGAGCGCAAAGTCACAATGCAGGATGCTCCTCTGTTGTTTCAGAGGAGCATGTGACTTTTCCCTGAACCTTGGGACAACACAGGGTCCTGATAAAAGTCACTGTCCCTGAAATGCCTTTGGATGCATCCTCCTGTCTCAGCTGAATACCAAACAGCACCTGATTAGCGAACTCCAGCAGCTTGCTGATAGCTACAGCAGAGTTGACTGCCTAAGAGCAGCTATCCTGGAAATATACTGCATATGTATTTTCTTTCCAGCTTTGAAGGGGCTCTGCTTCCACGGCCAGTTTCTCATAACAATCAGAATTACTTTTCTACTGTTTAAGCTTAGTACACTTTACCTATTGTAGCCATTGCGTACCCTGTACAGCAAATGCATAGTCAGCTGAGATGCTGCAGATGGCGTTGACATTAGCTTAATGGAGTCACGTTGAGACAGAGTTATGTTTTGTTACACTATATGATGACGTAGGTGAAGGGAGGAAGTGACCACAGGCACACTTAACCTGGATCTTCTCTCAGGCAGGTTGATGAAGAGACAGTTCACTGCTGTGTTCCTCTTCTGCAGGCTTTTGCCTATCTCTCTCTGACTTTTCTAAAGTATGTTTTCCCAAATGCATTACGAGTTCTAGATGTATATGGAAGGCAGCTGGGTGAAGACTAGGGCATGTTGTTGCAGTAACCCAGTGAATGAGGCAAATAGATCAGTGTCCTCCCTGGACACACTGCCACACACCAATAGTTTTCATATTTGTGGATGTTTTGATACCTGCTTGTCTGTTTGTCTGTTCAAGTCAAGTTAATTATGTCTCTTTACTCAAACGTTGATAAGTTTTGTGGTGAAACATTGAACATTCTTTCTTATGCGTACTTGAAACCCACAGCATAGCGCTGGTCTGTACTCACCAATGTGGACACTGGAGCAGAAGCACCTCTCTTCCACTAACTCAGTTCCTGATGGCCACTCTCCCACCTCCTCTCCTCAGCCTTTGCTAGCCCACTATTTCACTCTCAGTTTCCATAGATACGATTAGGATTTTAGGTGGGGCCAGGCATCGGTTGGACATTCCTCCAATCTCTTCTCTATGTTTATCCCTGCACATCTTATAGATAAGTTAAATTTTGGGTTGAAGTTTTTGTGGGTGGGTTGATATTCTCCTCCCTCCACTAGGAGTCCAATCTAGTTATAGAGTGTCCTCTTAAAAGACACCCCATCGGAGGGAGCCAAACCCTGACACTATTAATGACATTATGCTATACTCACAGACAGGAGCCTAGCATAGCTCTCCTCTGAGAGGCTCCACCCAGCAGCAGATTGAAACAGATGCTGAGACTCACAGCCAAACATTGAGCAAACTTAGGGAGAATCTTGTGGAAAAGTGTGGGAAAGGATAGAAGCTCCACAAGAAGACCACCAGGGCCAACTAACCAGGGCCCAGAGGGGCTTGCTGAGACTAACGCATGAACCAAGGACCATGCATAGATTGGATCTAGGCCCTCTACACAGAGGTAGCTGAAGGGCAGCTCAGGCTTCATGTTGGTCACCTAGTAAGGGGAGCAGGGGCTGTCTCTCCCCCTTGGCAGGACTACCTCAGGAGGCCACAGGGGAGGACGATAAACTCAGTCCTGGTGCAACCCGATGAGCTGAGGTGAGTGGGAGGGAGGGGGATTCCCATTTCCCGAGGAATAGAGGATGGGGTGGAGGAAGAGAGAGGGAGGATGGGACCAAGAGGGGAGGAGGGAGGTGTTACAGTCAGGATGTAAAGTGAATAAATAAAAGAATAACTTAATTAGTAAAAGAGATTAGGCTTTGATGATCTCCTATATAAGTGATACATGGTTTTTAAGAAAAATTTTTTTCATATGTCTCTTTGGTTCCTTCGTTGAGCTGCCTTAGAACTGAGAGACAAAATGTCTGAGACCCATTGGCCACAGAGGTGAGTTCTCAGCAAGGACTGTGTGCCAGCAGGGGGATGCAGCGAGTACCTTTACTCCTTTCTCTCACTAGTCCTGCCTGCTATGACCCACAACACTGTGTCGAGAGTGTCATGTGGGAACACACCATTTGAGCAAATTTGAGATGTCTAAGAAAGGCTTCACAAATAGGTCAATGATTGTAAGTATTTTTTATTGATAGTAGATGGAGACCAGGGGCCATAACTCTTATCATTCTCATATCTGAAGAAAAATAGGAAAGACTGGAGGTGTGGTATAGTAGTACAATCCTTGCCCGAAGTATGCTGGACCCTAGGTTTGATCTTCACTTCAAAAATCAGTAATTAAAAGGGGGAAAGGAAGAAGACACTGTTTGAGTCTAAAGGAATGAAGAACATGTATTGAAGTTCCCTTCTTTGTTGCCAAGGAAGAGGAAGTGGACGTAGGTTCCTCAGCCCACAATGCCCTGTTGGTTCACAATCTAACTTCTCCAGGAAGTTGTATGACTTAAGTTCTATTGGTGTTTTATTTTAACACACCAGGTAACCTTGTCAGCTCCACCTGGCCTGAGCTAGGATAGACCTTTCTTACAATCCACAGCCTACTGTACAGACGGCCATGCCGTCACTTCCCAGCAATTACTGTATACCCAGAAAATAATTCAAATGTATTCACTCCAGGCTCAGAGCAGATGTAGGAGGAGAGGAAACAGACATTCCTAATTGCTGTGCTTGAAGTGAGAGCTATTATTGTACAGCTAGTTAACTGACTCTCCCACAAATTGAATTCAAATGCATAAGGGAGGTGGAGAACAAATCTGGTGGAGAAATTATACCTGTCATCTCCTGAGAGACTAATTAGACACCGCAAAGCCACCAGGTTGAGTCTTCCTTGTGCTTTGTGGCAGCAGGTTACCCTTCTGGAGTATTCGTCATGTTTGGGGAGAGGCTCTTCACACATTCCGGAGCAGTTAGGACCCGCTTGCACCTTCTCTTGTTTAAATGGCTTGTGTGAGACAGGGCTATGTTAGCGCCATCTAGATTAACTCATTAATTAGTACATTCATTAGTAATTTGGGCTAGGATGTATGCTTTCCTGTATAGAAAGTGTGTAATGAAACTTTATTGTATAAGCAATTTAGTGTTTCTTAAAAATATGATTGGGTAAATTACTCAAGTCACATGTTCCTAAATATAATCTTGTGCCTGGACCTCATTTGAATAATCAGTTCAGTTCATAGAATAAAAATGATTTGTTTCTTATGTTTATTCATTACTACTTCAGGAATTGAGCAAAATTGCTGCATCTGGATTAGCATGTTTGAGTGAGAAGGACTCCAGTCTCAGAAGATGGGCATTCCTCCTGCTTACCAGCAGCCACTTGCAGAGACCCCTGTAGGCTTCTGTCTCTAAGTGGCATAATTAGGTCTGCATCCAAGGATATAGATTATCACTGGCCTCTGGCAGCCAACACAAAGTGGCAGGTGTCTCATATCCCCTCTTTCCAGACACACACTGCTGTGGCTTCCCTTCCAGCATGGCTTCTGAGAGCCAGGAGAGAGTCCTCAGACAGCTGCTCCAGAGGACTGCTGTGTCTTATCCTCAGGTCTCTGCTTCGGACTGCATGTTCTCAGTGGGGATCTAACATCTGGTCCATGGTACCTTGCAGCTTTTCCTGCTCTAAGACTGTACCCTTGGATATGGGTGGTGGTCCTACAGCCACATGTGAGCCGCTAGTTAGACACACAGCCTGCTGAACTAGAATACTGAATGTTCAGGGCATTCTAAAAGAGAGTTAGCCGAGCAGTTCACATCCTGGCATTGTGTAACAACTGCCTAGACACTGTTTCCGAACAAAAAAAGGCAGGGCTGGACCTTGAAAGGGTGGAATATATGTTACGTCAGTTTTCTAGCTTGCATTTTTTTTTTGCACTATTGCAATTTTTCTATTTATTTTTATTTTATTTCTATTTATTTCTTTTTCTAGTTTCTTAGGAGGGATGTTGAAGTTATTAACTTGATCCCTTTTATAATCTTAGTGTCCAGCCTCACAATATCCCCCTGAATTTCTCTCTTATCAGAGCTCCTTATATTTCTTTTTATTATGTATTGAGTGTTCTTCCTGCATGTACACCTGTAGGCCAGATCACATTACAGATGGTTGTGAACCACCATGTGGTTGCTGGGAATTGAACTCAGGACCTTTGGAAGAGCAGGCGTTGTTCTTAACCACTGAGCCATCTCTCCAGCCCCACTCCTTATATTTCTATGTATTGCTTTTATTATGGCCACAGAGTTCTTTGTACTTGATTTCAAATTTAACTCTTGCCTATTCCGATGTGTTACTTTCATTTTCCAGATGTTTGAAATGGTTCTAGGTGTCTTGCTGGTTTTGCTTTCTAATTGGACTGCACTGTGGTCCAAGAACATACCTTTAACTACCCATGTTGTGTGAAGTTTATTGAGACTTGCTTCATGGTGCAGATCTGGCCTATATTGGTGTGCATTTGGAAAGAAAGCCTTTTCTGCCCTTATTTAAAGTGTTCTATAAATGGGAGCAGTGAGAACATGGATTAGTTGGAGCTCCCACCACAAGTGGAGCTGTGTACCCCTGAAATCATGCTGCTTGAGTGGGTGCAGGGAAAGAAAAAGGCTGCTACAGGCCCCTGGTGCTCAGAGGATGCAGCATCCATCTCTCTTCAGCCTTCAGCTCTTGGCTATTCCTGCTTTACTGCATGACCTCAGGTGCATTGCAGAGTTGAGGGGATGGCGGAAATAGTGCTTTCCGGGATCATATTGTTGGAATTTAGTAAGGTAATTCAGGACAAAGCACTTAGTTCAAAGCGTGGCACTGATTAAGTGGTTCTTCGGCAGCTGTGGTCATTGGTCAACACTGGGGTAGGTGAGGACTTGCTTCCATCTCTACATGCCTGGGTTCCAAGCACGTCAGCAAAGTCAATAAATAGAGACCTGGAGAAATAGTTTAAATAGACAAATATTTGGACATAAAATTAAAGAGAAATGTCTGTTACCGGGAACCAAAGATCACTGTCTCACAGGCACATGGATCTATAATAAGTGCTGCTACGGTTGGCCTTTTCACTCTTGTTCTTGCTATGATCATGGTAAGCATATGTATGCGAGGTTTTTGTTACCATATATTATTTGTATGGAAAAGGAGGTTCACTGTTTTCACACACGTGCAATGCACTTCCATCATATCCCTCTCCGCTCACCCTCCCCTCCCTTCCCAACTCCAGCTGGTGCTCCCTTCCTCAGAGACACTGTTTTGATTTCATTCATACATATATCCACCCCACATTTTAGGGAAAACGCTCCTTGACGTATGCACAAAAGACTTGACATCCTACTTGCTCAGCCATATTTCCTGGCGCTTCTTCATTCACAATAGCCAGACAATTGAAACAATGTATGTTCTCCAAATGATTAATACGTAATGAAAAATGTGGTGCATACACATTGTGGAATGCTATTCAGATGTGAAGAAAAATGAAATCATGAGATCTTTAGATGTACAGAAGTATGAGCTACTACATCAAGTGGGGTAATCCCACCCCAGAAAGACGAACGCAGCATGTTCTCTCTCATCTGCAGTTCTTAGCTTCAGTCTTTACACACAACATAGAGTAACCTCAGGAACCAAGAAAGTAAAAAGGTGCCCTGGGAGACAGGAGGAACTCTGACATAGGAATGGCACAGTAGAAGTAATTTGAAGGAGGAAATAGTTGAAACAAGGAGAGGGAATCTACCTGGCAATAGGTCAGAAAAGTCAGTTCAAAAGGAGGAGGACTTTCTCAAAAAGTCATAAGGCATTTTATTGTTTAGTTCTCTAAAACTGCATGTAATACATGCATGTATATTAAATGAAATCACCTCACATGTGCAGCTCATGCTCCCCAGTTACCATAGCGAAACCCCAATGCCAGGCATGAGAAACCACTTTTTAAGTTGTGGTTCAAGGGAGTTCAAGAGACTCCTCAAACAATATTGCTGTTGCTCTTGGTAGCTTCCCAGAGGTTAAAGGCAAGTCCATATTACTGAATACAATAACATTTGGACATAAGACATAAAAATACTCAACCTGGATCTGACTTGAGGGCTAGTTTTCATAGTACTGGAAAGTGCCGTGAGAGCCTCCAAGGGGGGAGAAATAACCAATAGTGCTACATAGCTGCAACACCTGTGAACTAATATGGAAGGGGAAAATCTCATGGGCCCTTACCCATGCACAGAGAACTGCAGGCATCTAAGGAATGCTGGGAGTGCTGGAAGTGGGAGAATGTCTTTTCCAGGGATAAGGTGCTTAGTTGGTTATGCAATACAAAATGTTCAGCCCCAAATCATAATCATATACATTCAAGCAACACTAAATGGACTGAGTATGTTGTGTATTCCTGCACGTATGTGTGTATGTGTATGTGTGTGTGTGTGTGTGTGTGTGTGTGTGTGTGTGCAGCAATTAGAAAAGAGATTATGAATTTGAGAGGGAACGCGAAGGGTACATAATATACAGGAAGGGTTTGATGGAGCAATGGAAAAAAGGAAATAATATACTTTTATTTAATTTAAAAATTAAAATGGCATGAACCCAGGGTCTATAGAAGATGACCAAACAGTCCAAAGTATTTCTGTGTGACAAAAAGTTTTACTCCCGTAGAAAAGTCCATTGCTCTGCCAAATTAGGAGAGAAACAGACTTAGCAAGGGTCCCCATAGATGTCTGTTCCTGACACAAGGGGGCTGGTGTGCCTTGTCCTGAACAATCAGAGCTAAGCTCCATTTTTTTTCATGATTTTCCGACTTAAAGCAATGTTGTTCATGAGTAAAGTGTAACTTTTGAGAGCAAGATGCACCTGAGCAAAGAGTAACCTTGAGCACAAATTTTGGTCTTAGAAAAAATGCTGACTTGGGGAGGGATTCTTGACAGATGGCCTCTTTAAAGATCCATCGGTTTTGTTTCATTTTTTTTTTTAAAGTCCCATTTAGCCCTTTGATAGAAAAGATGGTGCATTTTGTTTACATTTCCTACACCCTCCTTCTGCACTGGCACAAGGTGACAGGTAGCTCTTACTACAGCATGCTTGCCTCAGCATAATACTCCAGTTGCACTTGCCCCTTCTACTAGTTGAGAGTGGTCAGCCAGGTACTCTTCCAGAAGGCAAAAAGGCCTGTATTTAGAGAGTGACTCCCTTGATCTCGGGCAGAGGTAGGCCTGCAGCTAAGTCTCACTTCTGGGGGAGACCATGGATGATTGCTTCCTTCCTCACTGTGACCTCATGGACTCCCTGAGAAGTTGTGGGTTCTGAGTTCAGGTAAGCATGAGAGACATTAGCTTGTCTGGCTTTGTTTGCAAGGGTTTGCAGAACAAGGAAGCTCGCCGGGATCCTGGTAGTCTTGGCTCTTACTGGGATTCACCCACTGACTTCCACATCCAGGATTCCTGCAGATCCCATGGGGGTATTACCTGGGTATCTGACCTCAGAAAGGGTAGGGACTCTCTAATGCAGCCCAGATGGAAGTTCTGTATGTCCTTTAAAAAAAATTTTTTTTGAGACAAGGTTTCTCTGTGTAGCCTTGGCTGTCCTAGCCTAGTTTTGTAGACCAGGCTGGCCTCAAACTCACAGCGATCTGCCTGCCTCTGCCTCCCGAGTGCTGGGATTAAAGGCGTGCGCCACCACGCCCGACGAAGTTCTGTATTTCTCAGGGTTGGTCATAGGACACTGTTTTGTTTTCTCAGTCACCTTTCTTTTCTTCCTGGACAGTGTTTCTGGCTATTTCTTTTCTGATCAAACACATTTTCCTTGGAACCACTTGCAGCTTCCTGAGTTTGGGATGTGAGTCGTCTCTAGCGTAGGACAGTCGAGCTCTGAATGTTTGAGTTCTGTGTGTGCAGAATCTACTGACCGCAGAGCAGAGATTTCTTTTTTAAGAAGACTGTGTTTATACTGTGCATGTGCAGGTGTTTAAAAATAACTATTTTAAAATTATTTCCTAAGCAGTGCAACAACCATTTATATAGCACTTTCATTGCATTAGTATCAGAAATCATCCAGAGACTGTGATAGTCTTTGTAAGAGGTAGGTGTAGCTTGGTGGCAAAGCTCTTTGCTGGCATGTGGGAGGCTCTGGCTTCCATCCTCAGTGCCAGAAAGACAGAAAGAAAACCACCTCATTAAATCGGCGTGATACCTGTTTAGGTTGCCTGGAGGTTTCGTTCCTGTAGCACCCAACAACCAGCCTCACTGAGATCCTGAGAAAACTGAAAACTGGATCTTCAAAACAACACAATCTCCACAGGAGGGTGGACATGGGGCAAAAAGACATTTCAAAAGCTTCACAAGGACAATAGGAGGATATAAGTGCAGTAAAAACCAGACCAGTTGAGTTAACTGCTTCATACTGTTGCAGCAGCCTACGTGCCAGTTTGGGGTCTATTTCTGTCTAGTTGTCAAGTGAGGTATGCAAATGCTGGTGCTGGTGCCTCTGCTTTTCTCCAGCTTTGCTGGTGCATGCATCATTCATTTGGAAGCGTTGCTACTAGGTATGTGAATTTACGGGTTTCATGCCCTCTTGATTAACTGGCTGCTTTGTCAGTGTGAACTGTCTTCATCCCTGGTGGTACTCTGAATTTGACATACCACTTCAGCTTTCCTGGCTCCAGTGTCGGGATGGGGCAGGCCTTCCATTTCCATCGCTTCTAATGTATCCTGGCCGCTCTGTTTGCACTTTATTTCTGGTAGGCGTTTAGCAGGTGAGGCTTCAGTTTCGTTGGCTCTGCCCCAGCAGTCTGCTCTTAGCACATTGCCTGAGACTGTTGGTGTGATTTTAAGCCTAGGGCCCTCATCTGTTTTCTGTTGGTCCTTTCTCTTTGTTGTTTACTTTCCTTTTTTATGTTATGTTTTCTTATATTTTTATGAGTGTTAATTCATGATTTTGTAGTATTACAAATTTACTGTGCACAGTAATTTGTCCATGTGTAATAAACCGGTTTACATAATATAAAAAGTCAAGATAATTTTTCTTCATGCTAGAAACTTGAGTGTGTTATTTTTATCTAAGTAGACATTATCAGTTTAAGGATGTGTCACTGGCATCTTTTGTATAGATTAGTATTTTTTTCTTTTTATTTATTCATCTCTCATACAGTGCATCCCAACTTCAGCCTCTTCTCCTTCTGCTCCTCTGAGACTCCCCATGGCTCCCTCCTACCCCAGATCCACAGTTATTTTGTTTTGCTTCAGAAAAAAAAGCAGGCCTCCCAGTGATATCGCCCAGACATGGCATAACAAGATGAGGTAAGAGCAGGCACAAATCATCATATGAAGCTTGGAGAAGGCATCCTAGTAGGAGGAAAAGGGTCTCAAGGGCAGATGGAAGAGTCAGAGACACCCCACTTCCAATATTAGTGTTTTTCTTAAAATTTGTTCAATTTGTGAATTTTATTAAAATGATATTTTATTTTACATTATTTGGCAATTCTGTGCATGGTCACGGGGCTCAACCACACACTGAGCTCGCCTAGTTCAGCTAGAGTCTCAGGACCGGAACCCTGCGCACCAAGCTCAGCCAGGGACTCTGGGCCCAAACCACGTGCCGAATTCACCTAGGGATTCTGGGCCCAAACTGAGCACTGAGTTCAGCTAGGGTTGCAGGGGCCAAATCTTGCACTGAGTCCCCTCTCTCGCAGCAATTTCCCCTGGTCACCACGCCAATTGCCTCTGCCCGAGGGTTCCCAGCTACAAACCTCAGCTGCCGCCGCTGCCGCTATGGTCCAAGAACATCCGCGCTCCTCCCATGTGCAGGGGTATGCAGGTTTTCTGTATTTTGGTCCTTTTGAACTGTGGAATACTCCCGCTGTAGTGGGGTGGGGAGCTTGATGTGCCTGGTTCAGAATTCCGTGCAATTCCCTGAACCGTTTACTGGAGCTTCTAAACACGGTTCACGCTGCTCATTGCCATTTGGATCTTCCGAGCCTATTTCTTCTTCATAGTTAATTGTTAGGAGGGCCGGACTTCTGTGGACCCAGTGCCACAGTGCACAGGTGTTAGGAGTGTGGGTCTCATATCCATGTGGTGCTTATAAGATCATATTTCATAGTCCCTCTTTTTATCCTTCAACTCATATTCATTCTGCCCCCTGTTTTGTAATGTTTTCTGAGTCTTAAGGTGGTGGTGTAAGTATCTTGTTTAGGGCTTAGCCCTCAAGTGTCCTTTTTTCTTAGCATCTTGTCTAACCAAGGGTCTTTGTATTTGTCTCTGTTGGTTTTCGGAAGAGGCCTCTCTGTTCAAGTCTGAGAGCACTGTTTGTCTGTGGATGTAAACATAGATATGTAAGGGTTAGTTTGATTCTATGTTAATGCGGCTAAGCAACCATGTTAACTCTCACCCTCCACCAGGGCCTAACAACCCTTTTAGTCATGGCTTTTGGATTAGCTTTAAGTTTTAAGCATAGATTTTTTTTCTCTTATAGAGCAAATCCCAAGTCAGACTAGAGAATATTTGGTTACTCCTATATGTTGTGCCACTTTTTTTTTTTTTTATCAATGGGTATTTCTGCATAGCAGCTTGGTATTATAATTCTTAGATTTTAAATCTGGGTTAGACTGCCAATGTCTTTACCTAGCGGTCTTCTCCATAACACCATTTGGTACCATGAAAAAGCAGTTTGGAGGAATCTCGTAGTTCCATTGCAGTGTGATTTTCTTCATCTTATATCCATTGTATGTTGCATTTGCAACTAGTAGTAGTTTCTTATGACTAGTTACAGTGGGTAACCAAGAGAAATTGCAAGTGCTTGTGTTGTTTTGTTGGCTCTGTAGATCAGCACTTCTTTGTGTTATAATTTTTCTCTGCCTAAAGGATTTCCTATAAATTCTCCTTTAGCATAGGACTTTTGGCAATAAATTCTTTTAGTGCCTGTATGCCTGAAATTAATGTTTTTGTTTTTTGTCTTCCTTTTATATCTATTATTAAAATATAATTGATAAGCTATAAAATTCATTGGCTTGAAGTTTATAGCCCAATGCTTTTATTGTATTTATAAAGTTATGCAGCCATTATTTAAGGTTAGAGCATTTTCATCACCTCCAAAGGAAGAAAGTTCGGTCTCATCCATTGCCCTTACCCTCCTAGCATTTGAAGTATCTAAAGAAGTTTCATTTCTGTTCTGTAGAGTACTATTATGGACTTTTGAACTGATGGAATCAGTATGTGTGGGATTTTGTGACTGATTGATTGCCTTTAGTATTTCCAAGTTTCATCTTGTCTTGGTAGTATTTTGTCATCTTGACACAAGCTAGAGTTATCCAGGAAGAAGGACTTCGATTGAGAAAATGCCTCTGTATGATTGGATAGAGGCAAGTCTGTAGGACAAATTTTTGATTGAATATTGATGTGGGAGAACTCAGCCGACTGTGGGTAGCGTCATACCTGGCAGGTGATTCTGGGTGTGTAAGAAAGCACGGTGAATGAGCCATGAAAACCAAGCCAGGAAGCACAGCACCTGCTTCATGTTCAGTAAGTGCAGCCTCCATGTTCTTGTCTTTAGTTCCTCCTGCCTTGGCTTCCCTGATGATGGACTGAGGTCTGAATGCCAAATAAACACTTTCTTCCCCAGGTTGCTTTTGGTCATGACAAACCAGTCCACATTTCTTTAGTAGCTTGCACCAATATCTCATTCTGTCTTAGGTAGGAGAAGTGCTGCTCTGTTTGGATAAAACGGCTTAGCCCCTAACTCTTCTGTAGGTTTACAGATGAGACTGAACTTCTTCCAGCTCCTTAGCTCAAGGTAGCTGGCTTTGGCTTACTTACACAGCAGCAGGTTGTTCAGATGAGATCAGGAAGTCTTGTTCAGGAGTTACAACTGCATTTTCAGATGTTCTTCCTCCTCACATAGATTTGCCCTTATGGGAAGAGTATTTGCCTGATGTCAGTCTACTAGGACAAGTTTTTCCTAGTCTGATTTGGATAAGTGTAATTATTTGGTGTAAAGAATACAAACCTCCACAACATTGTCTCCTAGCAGGACACAGGGATAACCATCTACCCAAATGTACCACCACCTCCACCTCAGTTCTAGACCAAAGACACAAGGCTAATGAACAAGCAAAACTGTGAAAGGGAATCCTGATGTGTATTCTCCTCACAGCCTGGACTCTGACCTGGAGCAATGCTGTGGGCTTTATCTGTAGGTGTATTCTGCAAGAGGAAAATTGTAGAAAAAGCCTGCTCAGAGAGAAATAAATACCAGCCTCTTTAAACATGTCGCAGCTGCCTTCATACATGATGTTGGTAGCAACTTGGAGTAATCCTCAAATGTTTCTAGTACAAAGGTCATTTAAAGAAAACCCAGCAAAATATAGACCTCACATTACTATATACTATGTCATATAATAATAATATAAATATATGATAGTTTTATAAACAGTTATAAATAATTACAAATAAATATTATTTTCATGTTACTTAAAATAATCAAAAAATCACCCAGAATCAGGGTTAAAAGATGTGTGTAAGTTACAGTAATACATTACAACAAACTCACTGAAGATTTAGCATTAGTGCAAGCGGTGAAACACTGAGCAATTTCTGCTGTGAAATTGAGATTTAATTCACACAGCAGAGCACCTATCACTTAAAGTGCACACCACAGCATTTGGTAGAGGCGTGCTCACACACTGTGCAATCTTGATCACTATCTGATCCTATAAAATGTTCTAACCTTGAGGAAAAGAAGCTGCGTGCCTGTCGGCTGTCAGTCCTCAGTCTTTCTCCCTTCCCTCGCTTCTGGCAACCACTCACCCACTTCCAATGTCTATAGCTCTGTGTATTCTGGACACCAATAACAACAGACTAATAAAATATGTGGCTTCTTTGGATAGCTTCCCCCCAATAACTTTAAGTAATGTCATGTTCTGAAAATTTGGATTACACATACAAGTATTATGCACACATTCTTTTCTTGCTTTTTTGTTTGTTTGTTTGTTGTATACATGGTGTTCCTGTGCAATCGCCCTGGCTGTCCTGGACTTGCTTTGTAAATGAAACAAAATAATACTGCTATTTTGTTAGAATCTCATATTCTTGCCTAAACATTACTTTGCTCTCTTCTTCCTTCTTCCTCCTCCTCTTTCTTCTCCTCCCCTTAGTATTTCCTGCCAACTACTCACATAGACACTGTGATTTTTCTTCTGTAGGAAGGAAAGGGAATGAACTTAATGCAATAAATGTCACCAGTCTCTTACAGGCTTTGCGGGGTCACCATAGCCAACACTTGCAGAGCTTCTCAGTGAAGAATTTCATGTGATAAGATGCGACTGAATTCACTTAGCCTTTACCCCCTTCTGAGACAGGGCTTCTCTGTGTATCCCCGACTGTCCTGGATCTCAATGTAGACCAACCAGGCTAACCTCAAACTCAGAGATCTGTCTGCCTCTTCGTCCCAAGTGCTTGGCTTAAAGGCAAGTTCGGAGCACACCTAGCTAAAAAACTGTCTTTTGTTGCCATTGTTGTTTTGTTTGTTTATTTGAGACTGGATTTCTCTGTGTAACAGAGCCATGACTGTCCCCGAACTCCCTTTGTAAACCAGGCTGGCGGGCAACTTCCTCCCAGAGTTGGGGTTAAAGGTGTGTTCTTCCACTTGCTACCCCCACAGCCCCCCACTCCTGCCTTGACCTTTTCACCCACCAGCAGGCTGCTTCAAAGGGAAGTCCAGACTCTCCTCCCCTTTTCTTACAAGGCGGGGGCATTTGCAGAGGAGCCTTAGGAGGGCAGGAGGAAGAACACAGCAAGGCTCTGCTCAGGCATCCTGTGTGATACTGTCCATGGCAGCATGTGCTGCTGCTGTCCCTCTGCCTGAGACACCTGCGCTCAGACATACAGGCTAACTGGAGCTCCCACGAGGCTGCCCTTAAGTTCCCACATTTGACAAGATTCAATACTGACAGTGCTTTCACCCTTCCTCTGAGGTTTGCACTGATGTCCCCTTGCTAAGCTGGTCACGTAAGCTGGAGAGTAATAGGTCTATGAAGTTATTTGTATTTTGTCAAGTAATACATGAATACCAAAAAGAACTATGCTGCTCCAATAACTCACACATACATTTACATATACTAGTAAAACATATTTGAGGGTTGGATTCAACTAAGTATCGGTTGCATGTATTTGAGAAAATATATTTATTAGGGCACATGAATAGATGTCATTCCTTGTCAGAATTTCTTAAACCATCCATTTTATAAGATCTCATGTTGCATTGGGCATCATGTGTTCCCAAGAGATGACTTAGAGTGTACAAGCTCTGTGCAAACACTTCGTACTCTCATATTTGAGTATCTGGGCATGGAGTCTCTGTTTGTGATGACGGTGGGGGTGTCTAGAAAGCAATACTTCCTGGATAAATAAAGACCGTCATTCCTGTCTACACGGTTATATGACAGATGATCAAGAACTGTATTTCCGGGCAGAGGAAAGATCTTGTTGGTTGTAGAGAAGGCTAAGGCCTTTTCAAGTTACTCAGGGTGTGTGTTTGCCTTGGCCTTGTGTAGCGAGCTTACCGCTGAGGCCATAATTTCATCAGATGCTCAGCAAATGCTAACTCGTGTTAGTGTCCTGTTAATGTGGTTCTCATCTTCAAGGCAAACTGTGAGCTCCTAATCATTGAGAGGGGCTTCGCTGTGAGCCCCCATGCTTTAAATACAGTGTCATCAGGCCACAGTAGGAAGCAAATTAGAAAGGGCTGGACATTGTCCCAGGATCACAAGCATGCTCCCACACAGAAAGAAGTAAACATGTCACTCTGCATCAGTGAGCTATCTCTTCCTGACTAACTCATTCTGGTATCTTTCCCCATCATCCAGACTCATGGACATTCATTAAACTGTATTTTTGCTGTTTGCTATGTCTTCATGTAAGTTGACACAACAACCTTTGGCTTCATTTATTATCTTCTTGGGTTTATTGATTTTTTTTTAATCCATTATTGTTTTGGCCTCAAACCCTCTATGACTTGGATCCAGATTTCTAACTGACTGGGAATTTAATGTACCTGCCTGTTCTGTCAAATTCCTAGAACTTCGCTCATACAGAAGGCCCCAGCTGGCCACCTCTCTAGGGATCATAGGACCGTCCATCTATCTGATCCTGACAACACTCACCCTTCAGGATAGTCTGGAAAAATCCATCTGTGAAACAAAAAAACCTTCTATGATACAGTCCTGTACCCTACAGTCCAACGTCCTCTGCTTTCAGGAATTTCCATTTTATTGAAGTTCTCCCAAACATGTTTTCCTTCTGTTCTTTTGCTCACGATAAGTATTGCTTGAGATGAAAGCACAGAAGTTTACCTGGTGATCCTGGCACAGAAGCAGCATTGCTCTTTTCTAGGCAGTTATTTCTATCTTCTGACAGCACAACTTGCCTGGTTCTCAAGATTTTTTACAGCGTCATTTCAAAAGGTCATTTTGCTGCTGTGCTTCCTCTGTAAACCATGGCCAACTCTACAGGACACGTGACTTGACTGGACCACTTCTGCTCTCTACTCACAGTTTCTGTGCTTTTCTGAAAGTCTTGCAAGGCAGGACATCAAATTGTCTTTATTTTTCCCTTACTGTGACAGCTTGTTACAGTATGGCCATTATAGATTTTGCCTGAATTATTAAATAGAGGTGGGTGACTGCACCCTGAGTATTCTTCATTCCTTCCTGAAGTTCCATCCTTCATGCGCTTATTTGTTGATAGTGTGGAAATTTTTGTTTGCCTACTTCTGATACCGAAGAACAGAGGGAAATGAAGCCTCCTTGGCGTTATTCTCGCAGAAGATGTTTATTTCCTCTTGATTTTTGAAGGATATATTTTGAGATTAGAATTATAAGTCTTTTTTTCTTTCAGTGTTTGAATCATCTTCAGTTGCTGTTTTGTTTTCTGTTGTTTCTCATGAGACACCGGCCATCTTTCTGATATTTTCCTTTATTCTGTGGGCCTTTTTAAAAAATCTAGTCTACACTTGGGGTTTCTTTTTCTTTTACTGATCTTTCAGTGTGTTTAGTTTTCTTGTGTTTCTTATTCTTGGGACCTGATTAATTGCCAGGATCTGTAATTTGATGTCTTTAATTACCTTTTAAATAATTTCTGATTATTTTCAAGAATGTTGTTTCAACACACCCTATTAGAGAGTTCATATTACACATACATCTTCATTGTGGTATCCAGGGTTACTGGGTCATATGCTTATGGAAAACTAAGCACAACACTGTTTTAATTGTTTGGGAGGAAGAGCAGCAGTGGGTGAACTGTTGTCACTTTTTTTTTAAACCCTAGCACTGGGTTCTGCTTGTTTGTCAGACTAGTCACTATCATAAATATCTAGTTTATTGATTAGTGTATCTGATTGATTAGTGTATCTGCTATAACCATTACAACATAAAATCTGTGAAGCTGGGGGAATTATGCTTGGATTACTGTTTGTCTCTAAGCCCCTAGACTTCTGTGTTGCTAAGTGTTTGCCTGCTAACTGTGTTTGCTAATGAGGGTTGACAGTGAGGAAGGCACTTGCTCTCAGAGAGCGGGAATAGTAGTTAAGCTTCTGATACTACTATGATAAATACTGCCATTAATTAACTTACAAGAGAAGAGGTTTATTTTGGTACATGACTGTGGAGATTCTTGTCCTCAACCGGGGAAACCATTTCTTTCAAACCACTTTTTACCTCGTGACCAAAACACTAAAAGTGAAGAGGAAGAAGCTGGGATCCAATAGTCCTCTTCAGTGGCCTGCACCAGTGAAATAAAATCTTCCCTGTGTGAGATGCTGTTTAGCATCTCAAAGTTGCTAACACCTCCTAATAGTGCCAGACTGAAGACCAAGCCTTAAAATATGTGGGCTTTTGGAGAATATTCAGAATCCCAATTCTGCCAAGATAATTATTAATAGAATCCATCCAACTCTTTGTAATATTGGAGAAATTTGCAACATTTCAGAAAAAAACAAAAAATACTTTTAGTAGCTACAAAACCTCTTGTAATAGTTTAATCAGAGTTCAGAGCTGGAACTTTTGACTATTTTCTATGCCTCATACTGTAAGAAATAAATAGTATCCGTTTTCAGTACCAGATGCTTTATAGTTCCTAACAGTGCACATAGGCAGGAGGTACTAGGCCCCTCTGCCCTTCACCTGGTAGTGGGTGCTCGTGGTAGCAGGTGTTGGTGACGACTTACCTCAGAACTCTGGAAGTTGGAAAGTTTAAAAAAATCTGCTATATGTCGGAGCCCAGAATTAGAGAACAGAGCACTCTCAAGTCTCACATTATTCATTAGATAGTGTGGTATCATAAACCGAGAATTTGGGGTGAAATTGTTGGCCTATGGTAAGAGAGGGCAGGAAAGTCCCATGATCAGGGACCCTTAAAAACTGCTGTCCTTCAATAAAACCAAACCAAACCAAACACTATAAGAGAAAAAAAAAAACCTCCAAGTAAACAAACAAACAAAACAACAACAAAAAAAAAATGAAGGAAAAAAACCTCAAAAGATTCTATTTGTTTGTTCTACTGCTGGATAAGAGTGGTTTGCATAATTAGTTAGATTCCATTGGAGAGAACCAATGTTTGATTTACTAGTTGTCATCAGTAGGAGATGGCTTCTGGGTTAGGCATGGGGACATGTGCCCACTTCTCTCAACACTGGGCCCCGATCTGGTGCAGACCTGTGCAGGCCCTTTGTATCCTGCCACAGTCTTTGTAAGTTCCTATGTTCCTTGATCCTGTTGTATTTAGAAGGCCTTGTTTCCTTGGTGTCTTCTATTCCCCCATTGGCTCTTAAAATTTTTCTGCCTCCTCTTCTGTAGAGTTCACTGATCCCCAATGGGAAAAACTTGATAGGAGATAAGCCATGTAAGACTGTGTGTTCCAAGGTCTTTCACTCTCTGTACATTGTCCAGCTGAGGGAGACTGTATTTTTTCTCATTTAATGAAGGATAAATCTTCTTTGATGCCTAGCAAGGTGCTGGTCTATGGTATAGCAGACTATCCTTTGGAGTGATTGTATGGCTATGTTCCTTTAGTAGAACAGTAATATTTAGTTTTCCCCCAGGTCCCCGGCCTTGGTGCCTTTTCTAGTATTCTTTTTTTGCCCCATTGCTCAGTGATATTGGTCTACCATTTTGTTGAAGTGCTCTTGACTTTGGTGTCAGGCAACTTGTGTTTCCTGGGCTAAGTTTGGAAGTGTTCCCTCCTTGTGTCTTTGGAGAAGTTTGAGGAGGACAGATAACACAACTTACACAGCTTGTAGACGTCAGGCTTTTCTGTCTTAGGGGATTTTCATGGAGAGTTTAATCTTCGTCAAGGCATAGCACAGATGTTTTATTTCTCTATGCAGTAATGGTACATTATATGTTTCTTGGGATTGGTCCAATTCTTCCAAGTTGTCTAAATTTGCTTTGGAGTTTCCAGTGCAGTTTTAAATAAAATTGCTCCAGTGCTATGAAACTTTTTCATTTCTATGAAATTAGTTGTAACATACTCTTTCACTTCTAATCTTAATAACTTCTCTCTTCCATAGCTAGGGGATAAAAGTTTTGTTGATGCTTTTAGAGACCTAGCTCTTGGTTTGATTTTTTCTGCTGTTTTTACTCTTCTGTCTCATTTGCCTTGGTCTAATGTGCGTATCATATGCAAACAGATACTTTGATTAGGTATGGAGAGAGTAGAAAACCTTGCCTTGCTCCTGATTTTAGTGGAAGTGCTTTCATTTTCTCTACATTTTTGTTGATAATGATTGTGGCCTTGCTATAAATTGGTTCTGTTACATTGAGGCATGCTCCTTGTATCTCTAGTCTCTCTCAGACTTTTATCATGAAGGGATGTTAGATTTTGTCAAAAGCCTTTTTTACATATAATGAGATGATCATGTGAGTTTTTTTTGTCTCTGAGTCTGTTTATATGGTTGATTACATTTATTGATTTATATATGCTGAGCCATGCCTGCATCACTGGGATGATGCCAACTTGATCGTGGTGGATAAATTTTTTATTCAGTTTGAAGTATCTATATGCATAAAGGATATTGCTCTATAATTTTCTCTCTCCCTCTCTCCACCCCCCACCCCCCATTTGCCTATGGTTTTGAGATTAGGGTAATAGGGGCTCACTAAAAAATTGGAAATGTACCTTCAGTTTTTATTTTGTAAATAATTTCAAAGAGTATTGATATTAGTTTTTCTTTGAAGATTGTTTTAGAGCCTACACTGAATCTATCTGGTCCTGAGCCTTTTTGATTGGGAGATTTTTAAATATTGGTTCTATTTCATGGGGAAATGTCCTCAATGGCTGTTGTAATGTCCTACTTTTCATCTCTAATTTTATTTGTTTGGATATTTCCTCTCTGTCTCTTAGCTTATGTCTCTAAGGTTTTCTCAATCTATAATTTTCTCAAAGGAACAGCCATTCATTTCACTGATGTAATCAAAAAAATTTTTTTGTTTCTATTTAATTTATTTCAGTCGAGTTTCTTTCTTTTTTTCTAGTCTTTTTTAAAATTTCATATTTTTTAGAGTTTTAAAGTGTGAAATTAAGTTGCTAGTGTGACATTGCTCTATTTTATTTTTTTTAATATAGGTACATAGTTCTATGGATGTTGTTTCATTGTGTTTCTTTGGTTTGAGTATATAGTATTTTCATTTTAATTCAGTTATAAAATTTTTACAATTTCTTTCTTGACTTCTCTCTTGACCCAGTTTTTTGTTCAATAGTGAGTTGCTTAGTTTCCATCAGTTTTTACGTTTTCTGTTTTTCCTGTTGTTATTGATATCCAGCTTAAATCTTTGGGCCTCTGATAGAATGGAGTTATTTCAATGTTCTTATCTTTGTTAAGACTTTCTTTGTGCTCAAGTATGTGTTCAGATTTAGAGAAAATTCCATGAGCTACTGCAATGAACGTGTATTCTTATGTGCCTGGCTGAAATATTTTGTAGCTATATTCTAGGTCCATTTGATTTTGACATTATTTAACTTCAACACTTCTCTGTTTGATTTTGTTGGATGGTGTGTATATTGATGAGTATGGAGTATTAAAGTCACTGTCACCATGGTAGATTCAATTTGTCATTTTAGCTATAGTAGAGTTTCTTTTATGAACTTTGGTGCCATTGCGTTTGGTTCAAAATGCTTAGATTTGCAATACCCTCTCTGTGAAATTTTTCCTTTAATTGTAGGTATCTCAACCCCATCATCCTTTGCACACTAGTGGTCTTAGGGTGTGGATGAGCTGGGTAGCAAGGTTTTGGGCAGCTTTGAGTAGGCCAGTATGAACAACCCAGGAAACTCTGTCAGTAATCAGTTCATTTGTTTTATTTTTTTAAATATATGTTTTTCTTCATTTTATATCCTCATTGCATCCCCCTCTCATCTCCACCTGGTTCCACCCTCCCACCATCTTCCCCTTTCCCCATCCCCTTCTCTGAGAAGGGGAGCCCCCCCATACAACCTTAACCTGGAACATCAAGTCATATCAGTACTGAGCATATCCTCTTTTATTGAGGCCAGACAAGGCAACCCAGTTAAGAGACAGTGATGCAAAAGCAGACAACAGAGTCTATGTCAGAGACAACTATACCCTCTCCCCCATTCCACTTGCTAGGGGACTCACATGAAGACCAAGCTGCCCATCAGTTGCATATGTGTCAGGGGCCTAGTTCCAGTCCATGCCTGCTCTTTGGCTGGTGCTTCAGTCTCTATAAGCCCCTTTGGGCCCAGGTTAGTTGATTCTGTTGGTCTTCTTCAGGAGTTCTTGTCCCCTCTGGGACCTTCTATCCTTTCCTTCCACTCTTCTACAATACTCCCCTAGCTATGTCTAGTGCTTGGCTGTGGGTTTCAGCATCTGTTTCAATCCACTTCCAAGTGGAGTCCCTCAGAGAACAGTTATGCGAGGCTTCTTTCTGAAAGCATAACAGAGTATCATTAATAGTGTCAGAGGTTGGCTCTCTCTTATAGCGTGGGTCTCAAGTTGGGCCAGGCATTGCTTAGACATTCCCTCAATCTCTGATTCATATATATCCTTGCAGTACTTGTAGGCTGGGTAAATTTTGGCTTGAAGGCTTTGTGGGTGAGTTAGTGCCCCCTCCCTCTGCTGAAAGAAAGTCCTGCCTGGATAGGACGTAGGCTCTTCAGTCTTTATGTCCCCTGCAGGTAGGAGTCTAACCCCCATATCCTCTTAGGATTCAACTCAGTCTCTGGGCACCACAGTCTTGGAGCCAGGTCGTTTTTTTGAAATGGGGGTAGCTTATATAGCTCCATTCAAGGAGGAGGGGAAGGCAAAAGAACAAGGCATGAAATGCACCTAATTTGCATATGAAGACTCCATTGAAGAAAAGTAAATGTTAATGATGCACCAGTTCAAATGCCAAAGCCTGTGGGAAGAGGCAGAGACTTTTGAAGCATATCAGTTAGATTAGCAGACTGCAGGTCACTTGATTTCTGAGAATTTAGTTCTCTGCTAGGGAAAGAGAAGCCTGTCTTTATCATGACATGGCCTTTGTCTGTATGGGGTTGAGTGGGCCCAAGCTTGATTTGGGTAGGGAGCAGCCCCACTCCTGCCACTCTTTCTGAGAGCTCTACCATCCCTCATCTGTCTTAGGAACCCACACTTTAATGAGTATGCAGTGCCCTTTTCCATCTCTTTTGATTAGTTTTGGTTTGAAGTCTGTTTTTTTTTTTTTTTTTTTTTTTTTCAGATACTAAAATGGCTATGCTGGCTCGCTTTGGGAGGGGGAGTCCATTTGCTTGGAATGCCCTTTTCTCATTCTTTTATCTTGAAAGATAAAGATGCCTATTTTTTATGTTAAGGTGAGTTTCTTGAATGGAGCAGAAAGATGGGTCCTGTTTTCTAGTCTAGTCTGTTAGTCTCTGTGTTTTATTTTTTCTTCTTTCTTTCTTTCCTTAAGATTTATTTATTTATATGAATGCATTCTGCATATACACCCAAAAGTTACTAGAGGGCACCTGACCCTATTAGAAAGGTTATGTTTGTTAGGAATTGAACTCAGGACCTCTAGAAGAGCAGCCAGTGCTCTTACTTACTGAGCCATCTCTCCAGCTCCCTTATTTTGTTTTTTCAAGACAGGGTTTTTTTGTGTAGCCCTAGCTGTCCTGGAACTCACTTTGTAAACCAGGCTGACTTGGCACTCAGAGATCTACCTGACCTTGTGGCAGTTCTGGAATTAAAGGTGTGTGTCACCACTGTCTGGCTATTCTGTGTCTTTTTATTAGAGAATTGAAACCATTGGTATTGTGAGTTATCAAAAAGCAATGTTGATTGGTTCCTGTTATTTTGTTCTTATGATGTGGGTTCTTTACTTGTTTTGGTTTGTAGTTCTCAGATAATTTATTTCTTGTGTCTTCTTGGGTGTCGTTAACCTCTTCAGGGTCAAGTTTTACTTCTAGCCTTCTGTAGAGCTGGATTGATGGACAGATTAACTTTGGTTTTGTTGTTGAATGTTTTTCTTTCTCTGCCAACTGTGATTAACAGTTTTGCTGGATCTAGTAGTCTGGAATGGTGACTGAGGTCTCTCAGAGTTTGTAGAACATCTATTCAGGTCCTTCTTGTTTTCAGAGTCTCCACGGAGAAATCAGGTGTTATTCTAATGGGCCTGGCTTTATATGTGGCTTGGTCTTTTTCCTGTGCAGCTTTTAATGTCCTTTCTTTGTTTTGTAGGTTTACTGTTTTGATTATTATGTATCATGGAGCATTTATTTTCTTGTTCTGTTTATTTAGTGTTCTCTGTAACTTGATTGGCACCTTCTTCTTTAAGTTAGGGACATTTTTTCCTATGATTTTATTAAAAGTATTTTCTGTGCCTTTGACCTGAACTCCTTCTTTTTGCTCTATCTCTATTATTTGTAGATTTCTTTTCATAGTATCCCACATATCCTTGGTGTTTTGTGCCCCTTTTTTGTAGATTAAATGTTTTATTTGACTGAGGTATCTGTTTCTTCTACTTTGTTTTCAACTCCTAGGATTCTCTCTTCTATGTATTGTAATTTGTTAGCAAGGCTTACCTCTGTTGCTCTTGTTTAACATCCTCAAGTTTTCATTTCCAGTTTTATTTTAGTTTGAATATTCTTTAGTGAATCTGTTTCTATGTTAAATTCTAATTTCCTATTTTAATTTGTTTTGTTTCATTATACAATTGCTTTCAGATCTTTAATTTAGAAAATTTTCATATCCTCTTTAAAGTCCTTGAATATAGTCATAATTGCCATTTTAAAGTCCTTGCCTTGTGCTTCGACTATATTGCATTTCTTGTGGCCTACTGCAATAGGGTTATTTGCTTCTAGAGGAGGTATCTTGTCTTCTAAGGGAGCATCTTTATGCTGGGGTCTAGGTAACTGGAGTTATAAGGTTTGAGGTGGTGTGTGTCTGTGTGTCTGTGTATGTGTATGTCCTGTTTTGTGATTCCTATTGTCCTTTCTGGATCCTAGGTAAGTATGATGGCTATGGGGTCCTCTGTAGAGAGAGGTTCTGCAGGTCTCAGGGTGATAGAAGGAATCTATAAGAGGTAGGAGAAAAAGATTGCGAGGGATTGGGGGAAGAGCTAAGGAGACCTGGGTCTGCACTAAGAGGTAGATTTCCCATGGAATGAATGGAGGTGGCTTTGAGAAGGAGCTCCTGGCATTAGGTGGCAATAGGACAAAGAGTAAGTCTGGAGAGACAGGGATGAAATGGCTAGGGAGACCTTGGGTTCAGGGCAAGGTGTCAAGTCCCCAGGATATGTAGGTAGCATGAGAGGAGGTGTTCCAGTAGGCAGACTGCTACAGGACTGAGAATAAGTCTGGGGAGATTGAAATGTAGGACAGGAAGGATAGTGAAAATCATCTACCCAAGTGCCATCTCAGTATGGCCACTGGGGTCCATAGTAGAAAGTGTTCCTGTGGATCAGCACCTGACACAAAGGAATGGAGATGACCTAGAATGAGAGGCTGAGAGGGTAGGTGGGAAAGAGATAAGCTGAGTCCCCACAAAAATGTGAACATCCCATGTAATAGAGGTAGGTGGGGAGCAAGGGCTCCTGCAGAGAAAGGGATGAAAGGGTTAGGGGACGCTGAGTCTGTGCTAAGGGGCGGAGTTACAGGGAACTGAGAGTGGACTGTTGATGCCTCCTATTGCCCTTTACTGCAAGTTTGCTTCTCATCCCTCTCTGTTTATTTCATGTATCTGGGAAATCTAATAGTATATCCATATGGTTTTAATAGTTGTTATGTCTGAATCACCTACTTCCTCATTCTCTGATGATCTTTGAATTTTGTGACAATTTTTGTCTGTCCAAAGTTTAGCATAGCTGATTTGTGTCCCTGTTTTATGAAATAGCTTTTAGTTATTTAACTTTTGACCCATATTCCCTCATGTATCTTAAGTGCATGCCTCATGGAAAGAACATCTAATTGAGTCTTGGTCTTTATACAGTCAATCTTTATCTTTTAATTATCACATAATATATTTCTATTTTAAGCAATTATTTATATGTAGGAGACATACATAGCTGCTACCACATATGGAGGTCAGATGACAACCTGGGGAGTCAATTCTTTTATCCTTTTATCATGTGGGTTCTGCAGTTCAAACTCAGGCCCTCAGACAGGGTGGTGAATCAGCCGGCCAAACTCATATCAACTTAACATCAGTTGTATATAAGAAGCATATGTGTTGACTGTGTTCTCAGAGGCCATCTCACCTCTTACACTGTTTCTAGCAACTTTAAATCCTGACAAGACAGAAAGCAGTCTTTGTGGCTCCCCTGTAAAAAAGTCAGGAGGTGAAAAGTGCTCTGTCTTTCTCTTCCATCCCCAGGAAGAAGTTTGGAGTTGTCCTTTCTCTTGAATGTGCTCTGCAAGCTGGGGGTTGGGGCTCAGGCAAACAATACTGCGAATTTTCCCCCGCCCCCCCCCGCCAGGGTTTACATGATTTACTCTGTATTTCATAGATGCCAGAGCCCTGTCACAGTTTCTGGCTTTGCCACAGAGGCAGTTGTTCATGTGTTGTCACTGAGCTGTACATAGAGTCTTTAGGCTCTTCCTTGCTTAAAGGTGAAGTGCAAATGGCCTTTGGCGGCTGCTGTTGGTGCATCTTTGCCAGTGCATGCATTTTGTTGTTTGATACTCCTAGTCAGATATAGAACAGAGAATCTTCCACAAAAGGCCCTTTAAATCTTCTTTTTCCTGTTACAATCAATAGAATTAGTCTTTAGATGGAAAGGTTTCTTCAAACACTCTGTTTTCCCGCTGGAGAAGAGAAGCCACAGTAGCCCCAGTTATTTAGGAAGGTCATCAGTTGACCTTAGAGGTGGGTTTTTATTGTAAAACTCAGTAGATGCTCTCTGTATCTTTCAGGCTTACCTTTAAATTCTTTCAGGAAGTGGCTACTTAGAAGCCTCTGAGGATGGTGGTTCAGAACATCACCACCTTGTGTTTTCTTCTCTTTCAAATATCTACTTGAAGCCTGTTCACTTTGCTTCCGTGAACAACAATGTGGATTTCTTTATTTGCCTCACTGAGTGTTTCTCAAATCTGACTCATAGTGACATGACTTTCTTGTTCTTGGTGAACTGAAGTCACATATGGAAAGGATGTATGGGACAAGACTTAAGATTTCAGAATTGACAACTGCAGTTCTGGGAGGGGCGAGGCAGGGTCTGGTTGTAAATTCTGCATTTAATCAGCAGAACCAGTTGGTTCAATAATCCCCTTCCAGAGCTGGAATGGGACCAGCAATGCTGACTTCACCCATATTGGGCTTTCAGTGACCAGCTGAGTCAGTTTGGTATTGACCCAGGGAGTTGGCAGATGTTTCTGCTTAGCAACTTTGTCTATTATGTACTTTTTACTGTAGTTCTTTGACCTATTTCCCCAAACCTAGAATTTTCCAAGTTGGGGAGAATGCATGCTACCACTTAAATATTACCCACAGATCTAATGTAAGCCTTAGAGACAGATAATTTGAATTTTAAGGAGCCTTCAGTGATTACTTGTGGTGATATATGATCATGATTATGAAGATGATGAATACTACTACTAATAATAATAATAGATTCTTACTGAATTCTTTGTTCCTCAAAATACCCTTAAGCCTCTTTACCAGACCAGAGACTTTAGAAGTTGAGTTCAGATTCCTGGCTTTCTCCTGTAGTCAGGCTTCAGAGTCTTGGCAAGTTACCCCACACAGCCCCAAACACTCCTGCCTTAGTGTCTGTCTGTACAATGGAAACCAACATGGAGGTATATGCAAGTGTCATTTAGTAATGGCCGTTTGTTCTTCTTTCCTGTGGTCATCAGTAGAGAGAAGGAGGACAATAGAGATCACAGCACGTGATTGACTTGAGATCAGTCTGTTTAATGCCCAGTAGAACTCATAGTTTATGTAAAAGACTGGGCAGCGGTTACAAGGACTGACAGGTTTTCCGCTCTTGTCACCAAAGGCAGGGAAGAATGAAAGGCCAGTTTTCAGCTATTGGAAGTAGCCTTTGTCCACTAGTGTTTTGTTTTGTTTTGTTTTGTTTTTGCTTATCTTTTCAATTTAAGTTGCTCATACTTAAAATTTTCATACTTAATCTTTTATAAAAATTAGAAATGTAAGTACTAGGTCATGTTAGAAGGTGAACATGGTTAGAAAGGCAGGAAATGAAGTGTTTGGCATTCTAGTTGCATCTAACCACAGCAGCCTAACTGCCCTAGCTATAAGTTCCTGAGCATCTACTCTTCACTGTGAGACAGTCAACCTACTCCCTACCCCATCTGAAGTAGCTTTGTAAGCAGCCACCTACAGATAATCAGCTTAGGATTAGCAGCCATCATAGGGGGACTAAGGCAGAGATATTGTGAAACTTCCACATTTCAGACCCTATTTGAGTCAGCTGGGCTGATTCACCATCACTTGGAGTTTGCATTACTTTTCTGCTGGTACCATTTATTGTAGCAGGGTTGCATGTCTTTCGTCCCTGCCCCAAGCTCCTGGAATAATGACACATGAGACTCAAGATATATTTACAAATATTTGACTAGCCCAGAAGTTAAAAGAATGCATTTAAACTACTCTATATTTTGCCACATGGCTGGTTACCTTTGCTCAGGTACCATGTGTCTCTCTTCACATCTTCCTGGACAAATCTCCTGCACCTGGCTCTATTCCAGAATCCTTTTTGCCTGCTGGAAGTTGTATGTCTCACCTTCAGTTCTACCCTTTACTATAGGCCATAGGCTGTTTTAGTTGACAGGCAATCCATCCATAAAATACACAAAATATTCTCCTTACGATCTATGGGATAGCTTAATGGTTCTATTCCATAGACAGCTGCAAATGCCTGGGCCACTGCCCCAAACCCACAGCAGCTTCTATCTCTGTGTGCATTTTTCATTGTATCCAGTATTCATCTATTCTTTTCTGTGTTTCTGTCATTGCTTATTTCTTGCTTATTTATGAATGAAGGCAAGTCCTTTTATTTTATGTCTCAATATCACTCTCAGCCTTTTTCTGTCCATGAAGATATCATTTCCATGGTAACAGATGTCTACTGTCAGGAGTGTCCCTATCTATCAGAGCTTTTCCCACTTGACTTTTTCGATCAACACATAGTTGTCTTCATGTTCTGGAGGATGTTTAAAGTTCTTCATCATATTACATTTCTCAAGCTCAGGTGAACATTGAACATGCACAAAACAAGTAATTGTAATAGCTGTAAAGCCCCACTTTCTAGAGCTGTCGTTAGACCACAATATCAATGACTCCCTCCTGTGTGTGATACTAAAGGAAGGAGCATAGTGAATCACACATCTTTGCTGCCCAAAAACCAGCTCTTTTTTGTTTCAGTCACAAGATATCTTAGTCTAAGGCAGAGAGTGGCCACATAATATTTAGGTTCAGGAGAAGGGTCTTGCTTCACAGTTACTTCACGTAAAATGAATTTTCCTTCAAGACCTACATACATAGGAACCAGTTCTCATAAAAGGTACCAACCAACAGGCTCAGGTCAATGAAAGTCATATGTGTGGGCCTCTTCTCTATTTAGGCTTGTAACTTAGACATGGTGGGGGCTCTGTTTGAATCCATAGCCTCATTCCTTCTGAGTGAACTCTTGTGTATCCCCTGCCCCAGGAGGAAGAGCTTCAGCTGTGTCCATATGAAGCCAAGCACAGCTTTTGTTTCTCCAGCCTTTTTTTTTTGTATTATATTTCCGAATTCTGAGTTTATGTTGCCTCCAATAAGGTCTGACCCCAAAACATTCTATGGTGTATATATATGGTTTCGTCACAATTTTGTTGGTTTTTGTTGTGTGTTTTTGTTGATTTTTTTAATGTTGAGATTGAATCCAAGGCCTACTATGTACTCTATCACCACAATGTGCAGATTTCAAAAACCATCTTGACATGCTTTTCCATTTTACCTCAGAAAAAGCCAAACAATGCTCTTGAATCAGCTTGTAATCCTTTTCAAGACAGAAGACCACAGCTGCCCTTGTTTTACAGGGGTATTTCTTGACTTAATAAATAAGATTGATGGCTCCTAATAGGCCCTAGGCTGAAAAACAAAAAGCTAAATGTAGGAGAATTAAAGACATTTGTTAACGTTTAAATGCCATCTACCTTCTGTCCCCACTGTTTACATCTGTAGATTTAGCTAGCTGAGGATTGATCCAGACTACAGACATCTAAATTAGTTGTGGAGAACAATTACTTACATAATGTTTATATAGCATTCAGCATGTTATGTGGAGGTGATTGAAAATGTTTTGTGTAAGTTATATGGAAGTATCATATACTCTTGTAAGGGACTTGATCATGCAAGGATTTTATATCTGTGTGGGTCCTGAACCAAGAGTTCTTAAGGAACTGACCTGAGAAAAAGGGAACTGATGGCAGATTAAAGAGAAGACTGTCTCTGTCTCCTTCCCTTTCTCTCTACCTCCCCCTGCCTCTCTCTCTATTTCTTTCTTTAGGGTTGACATTTTAGACATTTTCTAAGAAGTGCACATGCAATATGCATGTTGCAAATGACATGTTGCAAATAGAAATGCATTTTTCCTCACAAAAAGGACTAAAAGTGGCTTAATGAAAAACTTGTACTATAAGCAATATGATTTTTAATATCAAGTCTCAGAGGCACTGAGGCCATGAACTGTCTTCAAGATTTTTCTTTTCAATTTTTATCTTGACAGGATTCCTGTGGTGTTGGCTATAACCAAGACAAAGTCCTCTGTCTACAGACTCTGGGGACTAAGGGTTACTACCTGGCCCTTGGTTCACCACCAGATGGCCCATTCTGAGCCTACACTGCCTCCAGTATGGCCCGACAGTGCCCCCTTTCATGGGCACCCTGTTTTGTCTCTGTATTGGCAGTTCAGATAGTAACTCGCCATTCTTCCCTTGGTTGTCTGACTTAGGGGGAGGAACACCATGGTGCAGTGGCGGGAAAAACATTTATGCATATATTGTGGGTTTATGACTGAGGAGAGTAGAAAATGTAAGCTACACTGTCACCTTAGGGTCACAGCAACTTCTGAAGGGGAAACTGTGCCCGAGGTTTCTCAAGGCTTGCCCAGTGTTCCTTGACCAAGCTCTTCTTTAGCATACAATCCTCTTAGGCATGGGAACTCTGACTTTTTAAAAAAAATAAGGAAAGTTAAAAAAGAAAGGAAAGTTAGAACTCAAATAAAGACTTGCACATGAATGTATTTTTTAGCCAATTAATGGGGTCCAGTCCTATTGCCCCATTTTTTAAAAATTCTCTTTACAATAGAATTTATCTCCTCTCACTTAGAAAGCTAAGTTGCTATTCTTGAGTATCCTACATCTGAGAAAGATTTCTTCCTTCTTTCAATTGTCTAGGTCTTTCCAGATCAGGATTATGGTTAATACATGTGTTGTTTATTTATATGTAATTTGTTATATATGTCATAAAACTTCCCATCTTAACTACTTTTATTGAAGTATAAGTTAGTGGCACTGTGTTGGGTAATGACTATCCACCTCCTGAACTCCTTGTCTTCCAGAACTGAAACTCTAGCTTAATTCATCTTCCCCACTCTACAAATCCTGGCAACCACCATTCTCCTGACATATCTGTGAATTTCACTAGGTAGGAGTATTTTATATAAATGGAATCATGTAGTACTTGACTTGTAATGGGGTCATTTATTCAGTGTACAGGGTACCATTTGTTAAATATTTGTTCCTTTTAAAGATTAAATAAAATCTCACCATATTCCACACTTTGGTTATCCATTTATTTTTGATGGACACTTGAGTTGCTTTTGCTTTTTCAGTTATTGTGAACAGCCTTCGTACAAATGTGGGCATACAAATATCTATTATATTTCTGTTGATAAGATATCCAGATGTTGGATTGCTGTTTAATATTTTGAGGAACTACCACACTGTCATCCACAGTGCTTGAGTCCTTATCAATAATGGTGCATAATTCCATTTGAGTACCTTGTAGGCGTCAAGGACTATTCTCCGTATCTGATTTCTTGAGTTCTTTATGTATCTAGGAGAGTAGACCTTCATCAGGTACATGACTTGCAAGTGCCTCTCCTTCCCTAGGGTTGTTGTTCCACTCTGCTGTGCCATCTGAGCACAGGTTAAGATTTGGTGTTGTAAAATTGGTCTGTTTTTCTTTATATTGTCTGAGATTTTGATATTGAATGCAAGACACCATCACAAAACTAAGTATCACAATGTTCCACCCCCTCGTTTTTACATTTAACAGTTCTATAGTTTTATATACAGCTAGGTATTTAACCTACTTTGAGTTTATTTTTAGATATGAAGTGAAGTGTAAGGGTCCAAATGTATTCCTTTGCTCTTGGATATCTAGTTTTCCTAGCGTCCTTTGCCAAAAGGCTGCCAGTTTCCCTATTTAGATGTCTGATGACTTTATTGAAAGCCTCTTGTCAGGACTGTTATCTGTAGTGTCTGAAATATCAAGTGTGGCCTGTATGCTTCCTGGGCACAGCTGTCAGATGGCATCCTAAAATGTGACATGGACATTAGCATGACTCTGCTTAGCAACAGCTACTAAAACCAGTGGTTCCCCCAGCATTTATGAGTGAGTGTATGTATTCTAAAACATTTGTCACACAGTTGCACTCAATGCATTTCACACTCCCCACTGTAAGCCATTTAGGCTTTTTGTCTGAAAGCCTTTATAATTTATTGGGATTAACAGATTCTAAAAACCCAGAGTCTAACAAATACTCTGAAACAACAAGAAAAGCCTTTTGCAAAAATTTTGGCTGACATCACGCAGTCTGCAACACATAAACTAAGGCCGAAGTGAGGAAACAGGACACTGAGGAATGCAGCAAAGCCAAAGAAGGTGCTAGTTGTCATTTTAATAATGAGAGAAGCCTAGTTTCCTGTTTACAGCCTGCTTATCTGAAATTTGTCATGTGTAGTGTGTAGAGTTGTGTTGGGGCTTTTGTCTAAATTGCCAACAGCCCTTTGGAACTAATCCAGCTTGGTTGTGTTAACAGATGTTAAGGGAGTTGACTTAAATTCATGATGATTGTTTTCCTCCCCTGAAGGTCTGAAAACTACAGCCCTGGCTGTAGATTTCTGAATGTTTGGGTCTGGAAACTCAGAGATACCACTCAGCTCCAAAAGCAAAGTCCAGAGTCCATTTGTGAATGAGCAGCTAGTCAGAAAAACTGAAGGAGGCCCATTGAAATAATTGCAAAAGCAAACAATCTTGTTTCCATGGAAACTTCATGTAGAAAAGTTCATGGATCTTGTTTATATTCCTCCTGGGCATAAATATGCTGAAATTGGCTTTGTTCTCTCCTTCCTGAATCCCTGACTGTTGATGAAGGGCTTCCCCCCTGAACAGGGCATTGGCTTCTGAACTCATGGTCTGCAGTCTCCAGATCTCCATGCAGACAAGGGAAGAGGAACTGGCCATCTTCAATCTAAATTAGCCAGTTAACCTGCAGTTATTCTCCTCACAGAAGCTGTACACCTCACACTTAAACCTGTATGTGTGTGCTGCTTACAAGAGCTGTGCACCCTCATACTTTAACCTGTATGTGTGTGCTACCTACAGGAGCTGTGCACCCTCACACTTTAACCTACATGTGTGTTTTTCTCACAGGAGCTGTGCACCCTCATAATTTAACCTGCATGTGTGTGCTGCTCGCAGAAGCTATGCACCTCACACTTTAACCTGTATGTGTACTGCCCAGAGGAGCTGTGCACCCTCACAATTTATGGTCCTGTGTGTGCTGCTCATAGGATCTTTGCACCCTCACACTTGAAACTGATTTTTTTCTTTTTTCTTTTCTTTTCTTATTTATTTATTTATTTATTTATTTATTTATTTATTTATTTATTTTTTACTTTCTTTTTTTTGTCCTCTTTTTTTATTATTAATTTATTCTTGTTACATCTCAATGGTTATCCCATTCCCTGTATCCTCCCATTCTTCCCTCCCTCCCGAAACCGATTTTTTAATTGCACAAAATTTTTACTTTTTTGACTGTAGCATTTTAACTCTGTGCTAGATTGGTGAATGTCTGGCATAATAATAGTGATAATAATTACTAAATAATAATGTGACAATGATAAGCCATGTTTTTATTTTTCTTTGGAGTTTGGGCTCACTAGAACTTTGCTTTGGAACTGTAGGTTGTTATCTGCCTTTGATATTGCTCATCTTGTGATTTAGCTTTATAGCAACTTCAACATTAAATTACTTATGCATTGTCATATTTTATCTCATTTCTTTGTCATAAAATCGACTTAAGTAACATAGAAGATCTTTATAGTCATCTGTTACTGGCAATTTGCAGTGGGTAGCTGCCTTACTTTCCTACAGCTCAATAAATACAAGTCAGAATTGTTCATCCTTCGAAAATTCAAGAAGACAAGATGAGTTTAGTTTTAAATGCAAATTAAGCCCACAAGAGACATCCATCCACCTATTCAGCAAAGGCCTGTGCTGTTAGTGGCTGAGTCCTCTGGACAGTGTGTGCTTCTCTCCATTTTTCACTGTACCCTAAAATACTAACATGTACATATTTTTCTCCACAGTAAAACCAACGGTGATCGATGTGGACATTTATGTTAACAGCATTGGTCCTGTGTCATCCATAAACATGGTAAGAAGCACCCATGTTCAGCTCGGTGACTCCTGCATGCTTCATGCTTACAGTCTCCACTGGAGCTTTTGCTGAGGTTTATCAAGCAGGTTTAAACCCCGCTATTAACTCGTTAAGTGTTAAGTGAGATGGTATTGAAAATGGTCTTTAAGAATCAGAAGGCATATTGTGACACCCGCAGTGAGGTGTTGCTCTGAAGACCGAGAACTGTGCCCACCCTCACACACGAAAGTGCATGCCTTTCAGATGGGATTAGATAGGCTGTGTACCAATTGTCTTTATTTGACCCCACTAATATTAGGGATGCACGTAAGTAGTAGGCTTCCTTTGGCTTGGATTCTGTTGATTTATTTATCTGTTTCGGGGGAATATAAGAGAAAAATGTATCATTTTCCTGAGTGTATGGGTTTCTGTAGGCATGTAAGCAAATTGGCACAGTTGTGTGAAAGAAGACACTCCACATGGAAAGTGCTTAGCCGCTGAGCAAAGAATGCAGTGCACGAATGCATTACACAAGGCCTCCTGACATGTCTGCCAGCTGTGTCTTCTCTGTGTGTGCTGGGCCTTCTCTGGGCCTACTGCATCTGAATCTGGGAGCTGTATAAAATAAAGGGACAGGGAATTGCCAACACATCAGCGCCTATTCATTGCAGTGCTTTTGCCTTGGATTGACTCCTTCTAACCAGGAGCAAGAATGTCTCTTTTAGTCGCCAGATACTAAAAGTGTTCTTTTCTCCCAGAAGGCTTTCATGTCATGGTACATCTATGACATAAGTGATTCTAAAAGAAAAGAAACAAT
Organism: Acomys percivali; assembly: GCA_907169655.1. Classification (NCBI taxonomy): domain Eukaryota; kingdom Metazoa; phylum Chordata; class Mammalia; order Rodentia; family Muridae; genus Acomys; species Acomys percivali. The sequence goes on along the minus strand of OU015752.1, from coordinate 79,954,915 downwards.
CTCAAAATGGTGGATATCGGTAGAATGGTAGCTGTGTAAAGTTTCATGTGCAATCTATAGCATGAAATACAAAACCTCCAAATGGAAAAGTGATATCAATGCCACTCATAAGTATGAACAGAGGTGAAATTAATAAAAGAAATCTTCTTCACACAACCCATGGGCTGGAAAAGCCTTGTGTGTTAAAATCAATTAAAAATGTAATCTCCCCTTACCTGGGAAATAATTACTTAATTGACTGTGCTGAGAATGTATTCATTTTTAATGTACTTGTTTCTTACTCTGGAGTTTTGTTTGTTTGCCTTCAATTGATACATCTTAGTGCCTTTGTGTCTCACTCTGATTTCTCGCTAACACTGAGAGTTGCCCTGTAGTCACAATCACACACCATTTTAGTAAGGATGGTGGTAATTGATGTTCTGGAGGTTTGCTGAGCTCCTGTAGCTTAGAAATGTACTTTGTGTTCAGAATTATACTCTGATTGAACATTTTTTTGTGTGGAAATCAAATGTGCCAGAGGGACATCCTAAGTGTCATTACTCACAGATGACAAAGACTTGGCTGAGGGTCAAACTTGTTCAAGAGGGGTTAGCACGTGGGTAGGGTTAGAATGGTCTTTTCCAATGACATCAGCATGGCCATTTGCCAGTAGGGGCAGCATCTCAAAGTCCTTCATGTGACTCAATTGTAAATGAGTGAATGTTGTCTAAGAAGCATCCCTGAACCTGCAGGTGTAAGTAAGGACTGAAGAGAGATGAGAGTGATATGAGCTATCTCTTAGGTTTGAGAAAGTGTGAAAACCTACTTGGACATCTGCTTCACGAATTAGTGGAGACATCATAAGATCTCTTGGTAATTATCTCTACATCCTTTTAAGATTTATTTTTGAGTTAGGGTGTCATGTGTGTCAGGCTGGCCTCAGATTTTCTGTGTAACCAAGATGGCCTTGAACTTCTGATCTGAATGTTGGGATTATAGGCATGTACCACCGTTCTTGGCTTATGCAGTACTACGGATCAAACCCAGGGCTTCGTGTATACTAAGCAAGTGTTTTACCAACTGAGCTACATCTTTGCTCCCCACATTAGGGTTTAAATATTGAATTCTGGTCCTTCTACTGAGTAGTAAAGGGTGATCTTAATTAGGGATGGCCAGAGGACTCAACAGGTGAAGGCATTTGCTGCCAATCCCAAAGTCCTGAGTTCAGTTCCTGGAACTGACAGTTCGGAAGAGAAAGCTGACTTCTACAAGCTGTCTCCTCACTCCCATAATGCACCATAGCATGTATATTTGTATACACGTGCACATACATATACACATTGAAATAAATATATGTAATTTAAAAGTTTAAAAGGAGATTCCTACTCATATTGGTCCACGGCATTGTGAGCCCTCATAGGAAGATGCCTGTGCTTCTGTGATTCTTAGATTTCATAGCTCCTGCAGTGAGGTGTATTCAGTAGAGATGGCTGCTCTTTGTCCTGAGAGATAGAAACTCCTTTCTAGGAAATAGCAGACAAACTGAACCATAGCTGCGTTTCACTCTGGGAATAGTGGCATGTTTAATGTCTTATTTCATCAGGGCTAAATTTGTCTAAGCGTTTCCCCGTAACAGATTTCTAAAGAAGAAATAAGGTGCGCTAAGTTCTGTGAAGTGTAGGATGCACAAGGCATCTTTAGGGAACATAGAACACCTGCCAGTCTTGGTGAGTATCTGTGGTCCCATCGTTAGAAGGCTGAGGCAGGGGCATTATGAACTTCAGACCTTCCTCAGCTATGTAGCGAGATCTTCCCTCAAAACAAAGCAAAACAAAAACAAAATCAAAAACAAGGGCTGAGGATGTTGCACAGTGGCAGAACGTTTGCCTAGAATGTAGATGGCCTTGCAGGATGTAAATACGTAATTGCTGTATTCTCTGTTGGTGTATCTCTCTGTATTTCTGTTTGCCCATTCACTGTGTATTTGCTGCTGTACCCTGGGCACTATGCTGGATGCAGGTGAGGCAAGACAAGGAGAGTCCTGCTCCGAGGCAGTCAATGTCATAAATAGATGTGGTGCTCCAGTGAAGTGAGACCAGTGCTATAGCTCGGGGGTAGGAGCATGGCTGACTCTTCCTGAGACAATCTCAAGGATGCTTCTAGATGCTCCTTTTGCTACAGGAGAGTCAGAATGGTGAATGGCTCCATTCACAGATCTGTGAAGCTACACCATAGTTTCAGAAAATAAGATGCTTAAAAATGAAGTGTGGACCTTGCCAAAAAAAAAAAAAAAAACCAACAACAACGAATAGTGTTGAGTAGGAAGCTGACTGTAAGGGGGTAATGAGGGCTGAGTGGATGAGAGAAATTAAAGCAACCCAGTTAACCCAGTTAAAGAATGGATTATGGGGGAAAAAGCATCAGTTTATTTGTTTTTAGCTTTAGCCACAATGTTGATGTTTGAAAAGATTATAGGATTTTTCTGAAGTAGCCACTTAGAAATCAGCAAATTAAGAAAGATAGTGGTTGTTACTATTCCCACCTCAAGGATTTTTATTGACTTTTTGAATACTAAGGTTTTAATTTTCAGAACTTGTAGCTAGTAAGTGAAACAGAGGCGGAGTCCCGTCCGTTTAGTAGACTGACACTGATGTACTAGAGATGTTTGTGCTGAGTCCCATTGGGACCGGAGAATATCACTTTAGGCAGAGTAACTTCTGTGTTTGCTACTGCAGCACTGCTCAGTGTGTGCAGCTCCTCCTGGATCAGGTTGCTCAGGACTGAGCAAGCTGTAGTCAGAGGCCCAAGTAGGGCTCATTTTTGAGCATCTCCAATTTAAGTAGCCTTTTCATAGCATTTAATCTCTAGGGTGTTTTACTGGTGGATTGCTCATTGTTCTTATTTGTGTTGAGTTAATGAAGCTCTTTGGCATCTCACGGAGAGGATTTTTAGTGTGATCAGCTTGGTGGTCACCCCAGGACATCCTCAAAGCAGTAGAGTGAACTGCAGCTGTGTATGGGATAGAAATAGCACGTGTACACTGAGATGATGTGGGTTCAGTGTGTTCCGGTGCTAGGATTACTTCTCCTTTCTGAAAATTGAAATATCTAATTTTTATTTTTTGAAAATTTGGACAGTAAGTACAGAGAACCCTTAAAGTGCAGAGCTGACAGGCTCTCTCTTTGCACCCTGAACTCAGTGTCACAAGTATGTGTCATTTAGAATTACATCTTTAATTAGTGTATAGTATGCCCTCCCTGGTTCTTCTCTGTCCACCAACCCTGGAAACGACTGAGCTGGTCTTCTGAGAGCTCCACACCTTTACTTTCCCCAGATGCTGTGATTCCTTCTTCTTTGAAAGATCTGCCTCCAGCTTAGCTCATCACCACGTGAGACTTAGAAACAACAGGTGTTTGGGAAGGCACAACGATAGGCTAGACATCATGAGAACATACCTTGTGATGATTCATAATCTAAATATTCAGAACTACTAGCTTGCTGCATAGGCCAAAGAGTGATGGGAGAAAAGTGAGGCTCACCCACTGCTCTCTTATTGTCCTCTTAAGAGCAGAAGTTTTAAGAGAGGACATCAGATATACATGCCCACTCCAGAGAGATTGATCACCCTGGAAGATGAGCTTTTGTTTTCTGGAACTTTTTTTTTGAAAGCATCCAAGTTCAGAAAAACTAAAAGAAGTGATGGCCATAGCAATACCTTGTTTGATTCTCTCTCTCTCTCTCTCTCTCTCTCTCTCTCTCTCTCTCTCTCTGTGTGTGTGTGTGTGTGTGTGTGTGTGTGTTACCCAAGGTTTGTATCATTTGCACATTTGTAATTTGATATCCTACATTCATGCTTGAAAAAATTTACTCTTCTTTCGTTGACATAATAATTTTACAGACATATGGGCTACATTGTGATGTTTAGTCTCAAATAAACACTTAGTGGTAGTGAAGTAGGGCAAAGCATTGAAGAGCGTGAATATTTATTTCTTTGTGGAAAGAACATTACAGTCAAGATACAGAATCAATCTGTTACTCATTAATGAACAGAATAAAGGGTGTATGAACAACAGGATATTGTTGTGACAATCTAGTCATCCACAGAAACATGGGTCAACCTGGAGGATGTTATGTTCAGCCAGGCAAGAAAGACAAATACTCATGATTCCACTGTCATATAAGTGCTCAAGTGTTATTCCTTAAGAGGGTAGGAAAGTGACTGCCAGAGTCTTGGTAGGAGATAGTGGAAAAGGAAGGGAAGAGGTTCACCAGTCGTACAATGACCACAGTTAGGATGAACAAATTCTGATGTTCCCAGATCACAGCAAATCATGGGAGTGTAGAACACCTCAAGAGCCAGAAAAAAAAAATCAGATGTTGTTACGTTGCTACAACATTGTTTCCTTTCTCCTGTTCCATGACTCTAGTCACCTGACAGGTCCCATGGCCCCTTTGTTGCTACTGTGCTTGCTTTTTCTTCCTCCCATTGTGTTCTACGCTGTACTTAGTGCAAAGCTTTACAACTCACCTTTTAATTGCCAAGTCTTTCCTCATTTGGTGCAGTGATCTGTGGATGCCATGTATCTTTAAAGTTCTAATGTTTAGTTTTTTTTTTTTTTTTTGGTTGTAAAGTATCAGTTTGATTCTAACAGATGCCAGTTCAGGGAGTCTCCATCCTGCAATCCGTTTTCTTGTATCCATAGACCATTAAATACAGATATACTAACCACCATAGCTGCCCATTTTTGGTTCTGAATCTACCTGTGTTGTTTGATTTTCCTTCAGGGCATGACAGGCAATGTTGATTGTGCCTGACACACCTCTGTGTGTGTCTGTGCCAGTGTAGGATGGCCTCCTGCCTTGCTGAGGCTCAGCTGGACATGGGTCTTTATTTTCTGAGGTGCAGCTCTCCAGAGGTGTCAACTGAGGGCCTTGTCTCTTATACTCATCTTCATCATTGTCCCTGCTCTGCGCAGCTAAGTCAGCCAATGTGTTGAAAGGAAACTATTGTTTGATTGGCTTGTTTCTGTCATTGCTTACTTTTCTTCCCCAGCACTTGGAATTAAATGCAGGACTTTATGTACCTCAAGCTGATCTGCAAATCACTTCCTCCACATTTTTAAATTTTGAGGTAGGGTCTCACTTAAAGTTACCCAAACTGGCCTTAGACTTACTCCACACACATTAATTTTGCAGTCCCCTTGCCTTTGCCTTCCAATTAGCTGGGTTCAAGGGCCTGTGTCCCCAGGCTCTGCTTTGTTATTTGCTTTCTGGGAATTTCAAGCTACGCCTTTTTTTTTTTTTTCATATTGGTGGACCCATAGTCTGTCTCAAGTCCTCCTGACTTCTTCATACTGGCTGCTCTTCTCCGCCCTGCCTCTGTGTCCCATGTACCACTCTAGATTGAGAAAAAAATCTGTGGAGAGAATCTCCAAGGAAATATGGTTTCTTTCTATATGTGTGTCCCCTGTCTTCTAGGGGAGTCTAAAATTTAAATTGACATTTTACCTGAGGTTTGTCTTGGTCTTTGTTGGTCTGTTACAATATATGCCATCAAAGCTATGTAACTTGGTTTGAAATGTAAATCTATTTTATTTTTTATTACCACATACTGATTTTTCATGTTAATTGGTTTGATGTTTCAACACATGTTTATATCAGGAACTTACAGACAATATGCCTTTATCTGCCTTATCACTTCTTCCCAGCTTCTTGTAATCAGTATTCTTTATGCTTCAAAGAACTAGAATAAATAATCTCAGAATTCACACAATAGTCCAAACAGCCAAACAGCCAGTGCATCAGGAACAAGTGAGCAGAATTGTAATACCTGATTCTAAGAGACATCCCAGAGCTGATAGCCGAAGCATCATGAGGTTGGCATTAAAAATAAATACAAAGACAAATGGAACACACTAGTGACCCCAGAAATAAGCCCTTACTGACTACAGTGAATTGCCTAACAAATGCACCAAAGGATACTGAAGAAATTACAGCTTCATTGACAAATGGCTTGAGAATTGAAGTTCTTATGGAACAAGACTTAATTTTAAATGTGCAGAGAAGTAACTTGGAGCAGGGGCTAAACCCAAAGAAACTTTTCTCAAGATATCACTCTCTTGACTTGAGAGTCTCAGACTGCTCTTGGGATACTGAAAAAGGAAGAACTTTCTATTGCCTAATTTTTTTATTTTTATTTTTTTGCTTTCTCTATGAAAAGTGAGGCTTTGAAGGGAAGTAAACGAAGCTAATTATGCATCTGTTCTAGAAATACCTGCTTTAAGGAAGCACGACTCTCCTTAATTATCATTTACCCAAGAAGGTAGTCACATAGGCGGTTTCAATATTATTTTGAGAAATGAAAAATAGAGTCTGAGCCAGGCGTAGTGGTGCATGCTTTTAATCCACCACTCCAGAGGCAGAGTCAGGCTGATCTCTGAGTTCTAGGCCAAAGTAGTCTATACAGTGTGTTCCAGGTCAGCTAGAGCTACACACCATGACGATGACTGAAAGGAAAGATAAGAAAGGAAAGAATAGGAAAAAAACCACAGAGTTAATCTGAGCCCAGGACCCTCATCCTCTGTGTGAATTACATAGTGTTCAACAGAATTATAGAAAAAAAATCTCTGAAGTAATGAAACACATAGAATATAGATACAAAAAGCAGGAAAATAAGCTCACCTGGCATAGTATAATTTAAACACGAAATATACCAAACAAAGAAAGGGAATTGAAAGCTGCAGGAAAAAAAATGTAACAAGTCAAATATTAAAAATAAAACCCTCAACACCTCCCCCAAAAGCTGACTTCCCAGTGGAAACCTTAAAAGCCGGAGGGCTTGGAGCCTTCCAAAGACCACAGATGCCAACCCAAACTACTTTGCCCAGCAAAACCATCTGCTATAGTTGAAAGAGAAAGAAAAATTTTCCATGATGTAAACAAACTGAAAGAATTTCTGTCCACAGAGCATCAGCCCTACATAGAATACTGGAAGCAACAATCTGGATTGAAGAGAGGAAGAAGCATACCCAAGATTATAAAGCTATAATCACTGAAACACAAAATGGAACTAAGAACACAAGCAGAAAAAAAGAGAGGCAGCATTTGACAGACACCTTTCATTAGTAACTAAATATTGGTGGCCTCAAGTCCTCCATCAAAATCCAGAGATACTAGTCACTAGAACAAGATCCTGTTGGTGAAGGGGTCATTTCCTTATGTCATTGAACATGTAGAGTTGTGGCCCAAGTAGAAAGTTCTCTGCTACTGACTTGTAGTTATGATATGGGACGATTCTTTGCATGCCATCTGAGGAGAAAATGATCAGGATCAACTAGCTATAACCCCAGTGAGCTGTTGGCAAGATACACATGAGCAATATGTTATAGGAATAACGAATCGATGTCATGTGATTGGCTTGAAGGCCCACAGCATGAGCTGGAAATCATACCTGATGCTACTAAAGTGGCTAAGAACCTAAAACTAGATAGGTCATGGGCCTTAAGGGGGAACCTACTACTTTTATTCTGCCAATGAAAAATGCCAATAAAATGATTTGTAATTGCATATTCCTATGCACATATAGACAAATGTTTCATCAAAGATGCTTCTTTTTCAGTAGATAGTAATTAACAGAGGGAATCACAAACAATGTGCAGAGTGAGAGACTCTGGAGCACTCAGTCCTAATGAACTGTCTTTATCAAATCCCTCCTCCCAGGCTCAGGGGTTTATGTGGAAGAGGAAGCAGGACAATTATAAGAGCTGGAGTAGATGGATAATTCCCAGAAAACAGTGTCATCTGGACACAACAGGGCTGATGCACATATGAACTCACAGAAACGGTGACAGCACACACAAGGCCAGTACAACAAGTCCAAACCAGACAAAATCTCAGGACAGACAGAAGGGGCACTTCTAAACCTCTACCCTGAAGCCAGAGTTATTAAAAAACCAAATCCAACTCTTGTTGAACACAGATGTAAAAAAAAATCTGAGTAAATTACTTTTAAATTGGATATAGGCATTTATAGAAAAGACTCTATTATGATCAATAGCTTTATCCTGGCAATAGAGGGAAGATTCTGCACATGTAAATTATCAAATGTAGTAAGTCATATAAATGGAGTTAAAAATCACATGATATATTTAATAGACGGAGGAAAGGCCTTTGACAAAATTCACCTTGGCTTCACCATAAAAACTCTAGAGTGAATATAGATGAAGGGGACATATGTCAACACAATAAAGGATATATATGACAAGCCCTCAGCCAACATTACACTAGATGGAGAAAAAACAAATCAAATCAACCCCATGGATTTTCAATTATCCCTGATCCTTTTCAATATCATGCTTGAAGCAATAGCTAGAGAAATAAGATAAGGAAATTAATGGAATACAGATGAGAAGAGAAGTCAAACTATCCTTATTTGCAGATGATATTCTTATTTGCAGATAATAATATGCACAAAGAATACCAAAATTTCCACAGAAAGCTTGTAGAAATTATCAATACTTTCAGAAAGTGGCAGGGTGTAGAATCAATTTCCAAAAACCAATAGCCTTTCCGTATAGCAATAATAAACATGATGGGGTCATGGAAATATTCCCATGTACAATAGCCTCAAAATAAAATAACTAGAAATTAACCATACCAAGGAAATGAAATAAAAATTACACTGGAAACTTCAAATCTCTGAAGAAAAGAATTAAGGAAAAGAGTAGAAGATGTTAAAACCTCCCACGCTAATGTATTCATATAACTAATATTATGAAAATGAGTATTCTACAAAAAACACGTATAAACTCAATGCAGTTCTAACCAACACCCCATGAGATAATATGGAAAATTAGAAAAACATTGTTCAACTTCATATTGATCTACACAAGACCCTGGAGAAGAAAATCAACCCTGAGCAAAACCCAGAACAATGCTGGAGTGGTTGTCATATAGCTTTACTTCAAGCTATATTACAGAGTTATAGTAATAAAACAAGCATGGTGCTGGCACAAAAACATGTCAAACAATGAGTCAAAATAGAAGACCCAAATGAATGTGCATAATTACAGCCATCTAGTAATTGGCACAGAATCCATGCTGTGGAAAAGACAACATCTTCAACAAATGCTTCTGAGGAAACTCGATTTCACATGTAGAACAATGAAAATGGGTCCACAAATATCACCCTGCACACATACAAAGAAGTAAGCTTCAAGTGGACTGTGCGCCTCTGTGTGAAATTGGAATTCTGAAAGAAAACAGAGAGATAGAAATATCCTACAAGATATAGATTGGAAAAGGTCTTTTGGGTTAGGGCTACATTTTTCCTATGGTTTAAGGTCAATACTTGACAAATGGTAACTCCTAAAACTAAAAAAAGTACTTAGAACAAGGAAATAATCAACAGAGTCAAGTTGAAGCCTATAGGGTGGAAAGAATCTTTGCCATCTATTCATCTGATAGAGGATTAATATTCAGAATATACAAAGAATATCACACACACACACACACACACACACACACACACACACACACACACAAATCAAGAAAAAAAAGACCCAATTTTTAAAAATTATCTGTACAGAAGACGAAATAAAAACAGATAAAAAGTATCTCAGAAAGTGTTCACCATCCTCAGGCATCATGGAAGTGCCACTTAAAGCTATTCTGAGATTTCATCTTACCCAATTCAGAATGGCTAAAATCAAGAAAGGAACTGACACCAAATGCTGGTGAGGGTGTGGAGAAAGAGGAGCTCTGATTCACTGTTGGTGGGAATACAAACTAATGCACCTACTCTGGAAATCAGTGTGGAGAATTCTGAAAATTCTAAAGCCAAATCTACTATGGGACCCAGCTGTTTCTGTCCTTGGCATATGCCCGGAAGGACTCTATGTAGTACAGAGAGACACTTGCTCAGCCATATCCATTGCAGCTCTCTTCACAATAACTGGAAAATGGAACTAACCTAGATTTTTTTTAACTGATGAAAGGTTATAGAAATGTGGTACAAATTCACTGTAGTCTTTTATTTAGATGTAAAGAAATATAAAATGAAATTTGCAATTAAATGATAAAACTATACAATATTACACCTAGTGTGGCAACCCAGACCAATACAGAAAAGTGCCTGAAGTAACCAAAAAAACCAAGAAAATCTAAAAGGACCATGGGAGGATTCGGGAGGAAAAGAAATATAGAGAGGAGACCAGCAAGGGACAGATGCTATGAAAGGGAAAATGGTCATGCCCAGAGGGGATTCTTTCCCTGGCAAGGGAAACAGAGCAAGAGCACAGTATAGACAAGGAGGAAGGAGAGCTAAATAACACTAAACGTGTTTCAAAAAGTCATAGACAATGTGTCACTTTATAAACTTACTTTAAAAAATGTGTGTGTGTGTGTGTGAGAGAGAGAGAGAGAGAGAGAGAGAGAGAGAGAGAGAGAGAGAGAGAATATATATATTCCCACAAGAACTCCACCAACTTTTTAACAACGCCCCCAGTGCCATGCATGGGAAACCTCCCTTAATATTTTTATTCAGGGGAGTCTCAAGAGACAATATTAACTATTAACTATTGCCATTACCCTTGGTTAACTTCAGGAACTTGAAGGAAGGACCCTATTTCCAAAGATAACATGCACTTTGGACATAAGATTTGGAGAATTGAGCTGGAACATGTCTGGAACCCTCTATGCAAGTTGCCAGGATGAAAATCAGTCCGTTGTCCTACAAAGTTATCCAAAGCCTGAGAACCACAGTGGTGACTGGCCTGGAAAGATATACCCAACCATTTAATAGTGACACCTTTGTCTTGGTGGCAGCCAACAGCTGTCTAATTGGACTTAAGGCTTACTCAGTAGGAAGGAATGTGTGACCTATGGCTGGAAAGGTCAAAGATCCTAGAGGAAAATCTCTCATTGCCATTTTCTGAAACTAGTATGTCTATCTGTGCTCTAAATACTTATTCTTATGCCCAGAGAAAGATGTAGCTCTTTTCCCTCATCAAAGAAGCTGTCCAAGCGCTGTGATCTCAGGGCTGTGCTTTTGTGCCCATTTGAAAGGCATTCAGCCCCAGAACCAATAATTCTATGCACAGCAGGGGCTTATTAAACATGACCTACGGGCCAAGATACATGTCTTTTCATTTGTTTGGGTTTGGTTTTATTAGCTGTCATCTTATACATGTAAGTTTAAGGCTGGCCTTAAACTTTTTTTTTTAAATTTATTTATTTATTTTTTATTTTTAATTAATTTATTCTTATTACATCTCTATGGTTATCCCATCCCTTGTATCCTCCCATTCTCCCCTCCCTCTCATTTTCCCCTTATTCCCCTCCCCTATGACTGTTCCTCAGAGGGATTACCTCCCTCTGTATATGCTCATAGGGTATCCCATGCTGGCTTCAACCTTGTAGTCCTCCTACTTCAGTCTCATAATTGGTGAGATTATAGATACATACTCCACCCCAATGTTCCACATGTCTTTTTCATACTCATCTCCTAGAGTCTAATCCAGCTGCCTAATAAATGCTTGTGAAAAGAGTGAATGAATGGAGCACTGACTTTACCCCTGCTCTCATGTGCAACTCCAAATAATTTGCAGTGGTTTCAGGCCACAACTTCATGGGTTAATTTTTAGGCATCTCCTGCTATGTGGCCATCGGGTGCTACTTATCTATTGCTGGGGAAAATACTTTTGATAAATCAACTTAAAAGAAGGTTAAGTTCATTTTAGCTCTTATTTTCTAGATTTTGGCCAATGGTCTTTTGACACTGATGCTTTGGTTTGCTGTGGCACTGTGCATTATGGAAGGAACCCATGTCCATGAATGTCCTGGACCTGGGACCAACAGAGTGAGAGTGGAGAGTGGAGGAGGCCTGGCTCTTAATATGCTCTTCAGGAGCATAGCTCTCAGTGACCTAACTTCCTGTCATTAGGCCTTGTCTTCTAAAGGTTCCATCACCTTCCACTTGTGCCCAAAGCTAAAATCAAACCTTCAATGCATGACCTTTGGGTAACATCTAGAATGCAAGAATTTGATTGTGGTGTCCAATCCTTGTGATTGTCACTGAGTTTATGGTTAATGGAACCAACGTTGAGCAGCCTCGTGCCATGTTCTAAGGCCCAACTGTGGAGAGGAGGACAGCAATCCCACTCTGGCTGCTTTCCCACCCTGCAAGGAATCAGTGTGGCTTTGCTAAAAGGCATGCCTCAAATGTAGAGCAACACAATATTAAACTTCCCTGGTATCTATTTTCTATTTCCTAATTGTGTAAAATACCATTGTCATCCCTGGTAAGATGGGCAGCCAGACTTGCTGAAGTGAAGGAAAATGAGCTTCCAGGGATAAGAGAAGTTGAAATGCTTGCCGTAATGTGACAGCTGACCTTGCTAGCAGGCGTCCTGTTACAGTCTCCTGCACTCATGTGAATAGCTTAACTTCTCAAGTTTTCTTTCTGGCTTAAACGGTTCTACATCTGTGGAACATCACACAGTTGACCTCCCTACCTTCTTAGAACACAGTCTTCGTGTTGTGTTCCTGACAAGAATATCTATGTTACTTTAAGCCACTTCTCTGATGAGCAGAGTTGTGGGGATGGGACTTCTTTCTAAGATCTCTTCAGTAGCTCCATTTCTGCCCCATGAGGTTTCCATGACCTTGTATAGCCTCATGTATATGGCAGAGGGAAACTACATGTGTTCGCCATGACCAGATATATACTTATGTATTGGTTCATGCAAGGACAGGAATGCTGTACAGTGGCCTGTCCACACTGGAGCACTGTTCCAAGGCAGTGTTGACTGGTTGAATACCTCTTTTGGAAAAAGTCTTTCTGGAAGCACTGGTACAGAAGATAACATGGACTGGTAAGGCTGAGTTAAGGAGACGCACTAAAGACTGAAAGTTCAGAGTGAGCTCTGTGCTGGATCTGAAGAGTGGCAGTGATCTGCAGAGAAGAGTGCAGCTTTAGGAAATGAAGCCTCCGAGACATGATTGACTGCACATAGGCATTAAAGAATGAACTCCGTCAAGGTGACTCACATCCTATGAGCATACATTCATCTACTGAATATTACAGAGCACCCTTGCGTGTCAGATGCTGAGTCAGGTAAGGGGAAGCCAGTGGTGAATGGAAATAACCGGGCTGGATGACTTCAGACCCTGGTACATGCACTGTAACACACTGAACAAGTCTGCACAAAGGTATTTCCGATTGCAGCCACTACTGTGTGTAAGCCTATATTTGACCCTACTATGAAGATTTCCATCCCTGGGATGTGGGGGTAGGAGGAGAGTGGGGAGTGTGGTTTATCACATGGGCCTTTGAAGATTAGAGTGAGGCATTTGTATTTGATTTATACATAATTTGTTTAGTGTGATTTACCTTTAAAAGTGACGCTGCACCCTGACTCTGTAAAGGGTGAAAAGCCAGCTTGCCTGTAGCTCCCGGGGGCAGGAGTCACCACTGTACCTCATCCATGGAGGCATTTGTAGTTTGCATTTTTTTCTCCTAACATATATGGCAGCCATGCCCCTAAGTATCTTGGAATGTAGTCATATTGGGTATAGGTTTGCTACAGATTAAATTAGTGGAGCTATGGTCATACCGGAGGAGAGGGGGCTCTAATCCATTGTGACTGTTGCCCTCATAAAATAGAGACATGGGACACAGACACATAAGAAAATTGCCATGGGAGCTGAAGGGGACATACTGCGGTGCCTCTTCCATGGGGTCAGGAGTTCCACAGATCACAGCAAAGCACCAGGAATCCAAGGGGAGGTCTGATCCAGGCTTTTCCTTGGGGCTCTCGGAGAAGCAATGCTGCCAGTGCTGCAGTCTTACACTGCTATTCTCCAGAAATGAGAGAGCTTTCTGTTTCCTGAAGCCTGGTTTCTGTTGCCTAAGCCTCTGGTTTGCAGTATTTATTATGCTAGTCCTGACACGTGTGTGTGTGTGTGTGTGTGTGTGTGTGTGTGTGTGTGTGTGTGTG
>OU015752.1:79914012-79940929 GCA_907169655.1 Acomys percivali | reverse complement strand
TGTGTGTGTGTGTGTGTGTGTGTGTGTGTGTGTGTGTGTGTGTGTGTTTCCCATGTGCCTGGCTGCAAGCCCTGACATAGAGATCCAGTTCACTCTGTGTTTTTCAGGCAGTTTTTTTTTTTCTCTCCTAGTGATTGCTGCTTCCCATGTGGCTGACTGCAGGTCCAGGGGGAGAAACACTCATTGGCTGTCCTGCTCACTTACTAGGTCTCAAGGGTCCAGCCTTCCATCTCACAGATGCAGCCATGTTTTCTCTAGTATATTTCTTTGCACACCTGCTTGGCAGTGTTGTGAACTCTCCCAGTCAGTACTGTATCCATAGACTAGGCTGAAGGTACCACAACCGTCCCACAGAAAGTTTTGTTTCTGTTTTTGTGGGCTGTACATCCTGAAGTCAGGCTACCAATATACCCTTCCAGAACTGTCTAGTGGGGCCTTTCTCTACTTGCATACTGCCTTCTTTATATCTTCAAGTGGCAGAGAAGCTAGGCATTGAAAAGGTGGATGGGAAATCCTCAAACCTTTATTATCTGTCACTTGCCTAAAAGGTTCTGCTTCCTAATGCAACCACATTCTTCGGCTCTAATGTGTGTATGTGAAGACAGCAGTATTGACATTGCAGCAAGCTCTGTGATTTAAGATGCACCATAGCCCTTCATAATCTAGAGCCTGAGACCTGCCTACCTCAGAGAGGAAGCAACAGAAGAAGTAGCCAGATGTTGCCGTTAGCTAGCCTTGTGGGTGTGATTATTTCTACGAGGCCCATTCTGGGAATGAGAGCTGTTCAGCTGTCCTGAAGCTGCACACGGGAGCAGAGGGTGATGATCAGAGATGCACAGCCTGATCTGGATCTGAGGGGCTTGCAGAGAAAGCAGATGGCTATAGGACCCAGGAAGGGCTTTGTGGGATTGCTATGAACCTCAAGCCTCAGGAACCCCATATCAAGATAAGCACAGTACAAAATGATGCTTCTAAACTGTGGTGCCTGGGTGACCAAGACACCCCCACATGGCTGATAAGTGGTGTTAAAATCCCCCCAGGACACGCATTTGCATTCCCTCACCTCTCAGTCTAGCACAGATATGTGACTCAGAGCTGACTTCCACTGGATAAGTGGGAGGTATGAGCAAACACAGGAAGGAAGGAAAGCCACTGGTGCAACTGAGGTGGGTAATGTAGCCATGTAAAAACTCTGGAGGTCAAAGCTGAAGGCACTTTTTCACTTAGACTTGTTGGTGTCCAGCAATGTCAGGCCAAGAACACTAAGCACCTACCTTGATTAATGGAGCTGCGCGGCTTATTTTTTAACTTGACTTTGAGAAGCCTGGAGACAGTGCTGGCCATACATCCAGGTTAAACAGCTTTAACTAGTCTGGTGTGTTTGTGTATGTGGTGCGTGCGTGTGTGTGTCTGTCTGTCTGTCTGTCTATGTAACTGTGTGTATGAATGTGTGCTTGTCTATATGTGAGTGTGTTTGTATATATGTACATGTGTATGTGTATGTATCTGTGTGTCTTAGTATATGTGGGTATATGTGAATGTATATCTATGTATGTGAGTGTGTATGTGTCTGTGTTTATATATATATATATATATATATATATATATGTATGTGTGTGTGCTGCCCAACTTGGAAGATGAGATTCAGCAACACACACAATATAGAAGAAAGTGAAATGCATATGCCTGAACTTCTGTTGTTTTTAATTCAGTCAGTTTGAACTAATAGAATCATTTAAGATTCTAAAAATGTTGCCATGCTTCAAAAGCATGTGGTTAAATGTGGGTCTCCTGGGAGATGCAATGCTATGGCCAGTCATTATTGCCTTTAACAGAAATGACCACAAATACCATTTCAAATCAGAAGCATTTTGAAGTATCCAGAAGCCACCAAGGATGTTATCTGGCATATAACGCTCTGCTTGAGGTTTATTGAGGCCCAGTCATGGTATTCTGTGCCAATGCCTCGTCACTGCTCAATTCCTGATATTCTTTTGTGGCAGTAGACTTCAAGAACTAAGTATTCCAGTGGCTTTCCCGGTTGTGTTGCAGGTGTCTGGTGGCAAGCTATGTCCATGACCAAGCACTCTTGTCTTCACTGGACCTTTCTGATGCTCTGCAGAAGGAGCCTGCATACCAAGAGAAAGTATAGAAACTACTGACAAGGTTCCTGCCGTGGGAACAACCACCAGACATTCTCCACAATCTCTCTTCTCATAAGCACCTCAGTGACAGCATGAGTGTTATAGTGTGGTCATTCAGGAGTGGAGAAGTCAGCCCGAAAATGTGAAAGGACAAAGAACAAAGGGCAGAGAGCATAGGCAGAGAACAAGAGGCATAGCATGGGCCTGATGTCTGGAAAGGACAAGCTTCGGCATACCATGATGCAATCACTCCAAAGGCAGAGCAGAAATGCAAATGACCTCCATGTAAAATAGGAAGACAGAGGAGGGAGTGGGGGAGGATGGGCCAGCTTAGGTAGGACATCCCTCTAGGGCCTAGAGGGATGGTGGGAGGGTAGAGCTCCCTACTTGGTGTGCATGGGAGCTGCTGAGTTGATCCTCCCTGACTCTATTTGCTTCTCAGATCCTTGTTGCATTTAAGCTTCTACTTGCTCTGAGAGACAAGGATAAAGGGATAAAGGATGGCACCCTCCATTTTCTCAGTCCTTCTTCCTCCTTAGTAACATGATTATTTTCTTGTTAGAGGTTTTTGCTTTTTGGTGCTTCTGTTACTTCCAATCAACCAAGATGCAAAAAACAAACAAACAAACAAACATGAAGTATGTAACTAATTAATAAATTTACAATTGTAGGCTCTTGTGAGTGGCATGATGAACTCTCATGCTGTCCTACTCGATGCCACTCAGGGTGGGCATCATCTATGGAATTGTCAGTGTATTCACATTGCATGTGCTTACCTGTCTGTTGATAGCTCAGTGGACGTCTAGATATGCTGCCCAGGTATTGCACCGTATCTGCTCAGGTCACTTTTATTTTACTCATTTTTCTAAAGCATAAAAATCATGCTGCCGGATCTGTAAGGAAGTGCCAGGAAGTGCTTTCCTTAAGTGAAAAGGAACAAGTTCTCTGCTTAATAAACAAAGGCAAACAAATTTAGAAGTTGCTAAGATCTATAGTAGGAACGTGTCTTTCACCTGTGAAAAGGGTAAAACGTTCACACTCATGCTCATTTTGTTTCTGTCACACACCAGCTGCAGACATCATTGTGATAACACCTAGGTCCTCAGTAAAGATTGTGCTATGTGGTTTGTTGCCTGCAATTTTAGGTGCTCAGTGTTCCTGCTTGACTCCGCTGCCTTTGATTCCTTGGGATATTGCTTGGCTCATCTCCTTCTGACTGATGTTCTGGCTATGTGGTTCTACTGGTCT
This sequence comes from Acomys percivali, assembly GCA_907169655.1. Lineage (NCBI taxonomy): Eukaryota > Metazoa > Chordata > Mammalia > Rodentia > Muridae > Acomys > Acomys percivali. Next base: position 79,937,537 of record OU015752.1, on the reverse strand, counting down.
AAAGTTTACATTTTAAAGATTTTATTTGCGTGTGTGTGTGTGTGTGTGTGTGTGTGTGTGTGTGTGTATGTGTGTGTTTGTGCATGGATGAATGTCATGTGTGAATGAGTTCTCATAAGTCTAGAAGAGAGCATCGGATCCCGTGGAGATAAAGTTACAGAACCTGATGTGGGTGCTAGAATATGAACGTGGGTCCTGTAGAAAGGCAAGAAGGAAGCGCTCTTACCCACTGAGCCATCCTTGCAGCCATAAGTTAGCAGCTTCCATGTTTTCAAGACACAGCAACAAGTGAAGTGCCAGTGGTCTCAGAACTGTAGAGACCTGCAGGGAGAGACCACTACTGACCTTCCAAGGACTGTGTGTCTCCTGCTACCTGAAGTTGTTGAGGGATTATTCTGGAAGGCCATCATCTGAGAGAAGGAAGAACAATGTGCCAGAAGACACTCCTGCCCCACAGGCAGTGAGAATTTCCACCTTTGAGTCTTGTACTGTTACCTTAATAAAAAAGAAACAAAGACAGAGAGCTACAGCTATTATTATTATTATTATTATTATTATTATTATTATTATTATTATTAATTCATCATGTTATACCATGGCCATTGTTTCCCTTCTCTCCTTCCCCCTCAAACATCCCATGGTTGTAGTTTTGCACGTTCCTTCATTCTGCAGCAATAAGTCAGCACCCATTCATCTTAAATCCACTATCCCCCAGACTGCTAGGTTCTGAGGGAAAATCCTGATGTCACAGTCTTGTTGTTATGCTATTGGCTGAGGACTGAAAGTCCAGGCATGCACTTCTGTCTAGTTTGGTCCTAGGCTCACAAGCCTTAGGATCATCTGGTGATCTCTGATGTAGCTATGGCCCAGTGTCTTCTCTACTGTGATTACAGGACACTGACTGTCACTTTGATGAGGAAGCTCTACCCTCAGCCTGGTATAGAAAGAGCCTTAAGTTCACACCATAACTAATTCTAAGAATTTACGTACTTTGTACTTGCCATTTTCCTTACTATCTGTGCCTATGGGAAACCTCAGCCAAGAGATGGGGCAGCCATTATGCTCAGCTTAGCATTCTGTCAAATAAGGAAAGGAACTTTCAATAGTTATCACACATTTGGCAGTACACAGTTGATGTTTTTCAGATCTGGATTCTGAAGCATCCTTAAGGCAGACAATTTTTAGCTCCTGGAGTCAAGGCAAGCCTCTGCTTTAGTGACACAGATGAGCGGGATTCTGGAGTTGCTGTTGGGAGAGGCGGTGTGAATCTATTTCTGAGTTAACTCTGGAGTCAGGATGGATTGCTTCTGTCTGGGAGACAACCTTTGGCTGTGCACTTTATCTTTTGGCGTATTAGGTAATTGGAGGTCATTTTGCTAAATGTTTCGAATCCAGATGAGAACTGCATTTTGTGATAATTGTATTACAGAAAATGAGGGAATTAAACAAGCAACCTTTGTTTGCATTAGGTAAATTTATACCAGAGCCAGCCCCAAGGGGCGGCAGAATTGTTTGTGTGTGTGTGGTGTTAGGGGTGGGGAGGGGAGGGAGGGCATAGTTCCTCTGGCAAGGGGATCTGCAGGGAATGGACATGTGCCTCCTTTACTACTCAGTGGCCATATCTCTTCTTCCTCTGAAGAGTGCTCATTGGCTCTGAACATGGTGCAGATGCCAGTGTATCTGTTTCCCCAGACATAGGTCCTCCCTCGTACGTGCTGTGGACCAGGCGTGCTTCAGAATCTCCTAGAAACAAGTGTTTTCGCATAAGAAGTTGTCTGAGCAGCCACGTAGACGTGGATATGTTCTAAGACATGGGGTTTTTGCCTGGTGCTGGCAAGGAATCAGTGCTGAGACCTAGGGAAACTGAGGCCTAAGAGCCATCTCAAGACCATATTTCACAGAGGCACTTCTCCCTTCTCTTCATCCTGCCCCTGAGGATCTTAGCTGACTGAGAAATGTACAGATTTCAGTCTTCTGAGACTGTTATTTTCATTATTCACAAAAACTATAAAATCAGACCACTCCCAGGGGAAACTAGATGTTAAAATGTTCTTCTAAAAAGGAATACATCATTAAAAAATTAACAACTAGTAATGTGACTTAAATTTACATTCCTCCCAAGAAGGCTAAAAGATTAGATACACTACCATGACATGCCCCATGAATAGATGGATTAAGGCAACCTCATGAGGTTCAGAATCCTTCAGCCAAGCAAAACACAAGGCTGAGCTGACTGCCATCTAGTTAGTGGGTCCTGATCTCCTACTGACAGTCAAGACCAGTGGTTTTCAACCTCTGGGTCATGACCTCTTTGGGGGCTGATGACCCTTTTCACAGGGGTTGCACATAAGATATCCTGCATATCAGGTATTTACATTACAGTTCACTGCAGCAGCAAAATTACAATTATGAAGTAGCAAGAAAAATAATTTTATGTTGTAGGTCAGCACAAGATGAGGAACCATATTAAAGGGTCACAGCATTAAGAAAATTGAGAACCACAAGTGTAGACTCTATGTCCTCTGCTTCTTCACTGCCTCTGACATGAATGTAGGCCTCCATTAAACTGGGATTGTTCTGTTCAGGTGTTCACCCCTCCCACACCAAAAGCCACCTTCTACCAAAAGCTACTCGCTCAGTGTACAGTACTTGCACTAGGAGGACACCTGCACTGGGACACTAGAGTAAAACAGAGATTCAAATGGGCAGATACTGCTGAGTAGAGTCCAACTGCAGGGTGGCTGCATGGTCATGTAACCCATGCAGTTAAGGCCCCACATTGGGTTTCATGCCCCAGTATCTTTGTGTTGACCTTCATACTTTTTGATCAAGGAGCTACACATCTTTAATTTGTACTTTAGGCCCTACAAATTATGTCTGTATCCCTGCTTCTGATAAATCTCTCCCTTCACATGAGTCCTTGATTTTCATTTTATGTGGGTCTACAACCTATACTTTCATTGTTGTTTTAAGTAGTTGACCCAGCACTATGTCTGTCAAATCTATTTAGGAATTATATCAGATTATATGTAAGTAGCTATGTGTTGTAGATCTCTATCTAATAGTTACTCCTTAAAAGAAGAGTTAGTGAAAAGAACGAGTGTCACGTGTCAGTTGTCTTCACAGAGAGGGGAGAGTCCTCTTTCACACAGGGTGGGGAGGACTATTTGGAGAGGGGAAAAAGGGAAGTCTACATGAGAGATTGTTTAGAAGAAGACAAGACCTCCATGGCAAGGGTGTTATTTGGAAAGAAGAGGAGGGGAAAACACTATGATGAAAAAAGAGAGCATGCCCAGCTTCTGTTTTATATAATTAACTCAATTACAGATGGATCAAGTACGGGTTAATGAGATAATCTGTCAGGAGCCTGGGGTGTTCCTCAACATGTTAAATGATACCTATAATAAGTGGATTCTCTTCCTAGCTCTGAGATGGGCCTTTCTAAATACAGAGAGGAAGCCAGCATTTTTCTGGCAGAGGAAGGAGTTTTAAGTTTAACGTGTGAAATATCCAGTTCTGATCTCTATGGTTATGAAGATGCCTACGTTAAGTTTAGTCTCTCATGGGCATGGACTCATATGGCATACATTTGTTCTTTGGTGATATGTAGAGCGATTAGCTTTGGTGAGAAAACACAGAATTTCCTGAATGAAAGAACATATTTGCACTGATACATCTCCTTACCCTCATCTCTTACTTGGAACTCTGTTCCAGGGCCCTGTTTTGTGGACTTTTCCTAAAGAGACATGAGTAAATATATACCAATTCCTCAAATAGGACACCAATCACAGACCAAAGATATGATTCTACCAAAGCCTAGCTTGGTGAACCAATAAATGTAATGGGGTTATTTATAAGAGAGCAAGTGGGCATAATACACCACCAAAGAAAAGTCTCTCTCCTAATTTATATATCCTTGGGGGGTTGTAACGAACAGTTAATGAAGCCAGTCTTTTGATAGGACAGTTCAAGAGAGCAGTAACATGTTATACATTTTGGTTGGGCTCCATGCACACCCTTGCTCAGCCACATGATTAGACGTTTTGCTGTTCCTCCACTGGCAGCCAAAACTTTCTGATCTACAGCCAACCAGCCCTGGCCCCCTTTTCTTGGCCAGTGATGTCAAGCCACCACGAGCTCCTCTCTTCAGGAACCGCATTTTCCGGTTTACTTGACTGAGCTTAGCACAGCTTCATAAGTGGCTGCTAAGATAGTCCATGGATTTTAACAGTAGTGAAAACTTCTAAATAAACAAATCTGCTCCCCAACTCCTATACTAAACAAAACAAAGTCAGGCTTTGTTCCGAGGTCAGAACATCTGGGTTGGCTATATTCCTGATGATATACAGTAATTTCAAATGGGAGACTTCTATTTAAATAAAATCTCTTTTTATGTAATGTATTGCTTTTTAAACAAGTTATAAATTAGTAATTTGTAATTACAATGTAATTATAGCATTAGATTGCTGATTACTATATATTACCTACTACAACTTACTGTTTGTAGCTGTATCTAGTTCTTATGCTTATAACATCTGCTATTGTGAATGCTGTCCATTTTTTAGGGTAAGTTATGTGAGGTTACTGAGTATTGTTGCCATAATATTCAGTGAGAGTAATGAGTCAAATGTGTTCTTGAATTTGGCTTTGAAATATTTTATTGAGAATTTTTCTGTCTACATTTATCAGGGAAATGGGTATATAATTTTCTTCTTTTTCTGCTTCTAGTATTAAATTGATACTAGCTTTATAAAGTGAATGATGTTCCTTCCTTTTCTATCTTATAGAAGAGTTTGAGAAGCATTGGAGTTAGTGATTTGAAGGTCTGGTAAAATTCACCACGGAATCCATATTTTCCTGGAATTTTTTAGTCAGAAGATATTTAATTACTGCTTCAGTCTCATGCTTTGTTATATATCTGTTTAAATTGTTTATCTCCTCTTGGTTTTTGGTAGGTCATATACATCTAGAAATTCATCCATTTCATTTTTGTTTTCCAATTTATTTGGAATGCATATTTCCGAGTAAGACCTAATGTTTTTATGAATTTCATTGGTATCTGTTGTAAGGGCTCCCTATTCATCTCTAATTTTGTTAATCTTGGTATTTTGTTTCCTTTTGGTCATTTTGGCCAAGGGCTTGTCAGTAGTTTTTATCTGTTTGAAGAAAATACTCTGTTTTTCTGATCCTTCTTATTGATTTTGTTCCCATTTCCTTACATTCTGCTCTGATCTCGATGACTCATTTCCTTCTACTAATTTGGGATTTGGCTTGTCAGTCTTTCCCCAGAGCTCTAATGTGTATCATTAAGTTATTTATTTGCTATGTCTCAGATTTCATAAAAAGTGGACATTTACAGCTTTAAGCTTCTCTCATAGGCCTTCTTTATTGTACCCCATTGGTTTTAGTATGCTGTGTTTTCGTTTTCATTTGATTTTAGGAATTTTTATTTCTGTCTTGATTTAAGTCCTGTTTGACTGGTGTTTAAATTCTATGTTTATATATGTGCTAGGGTTTTTTATTTCAATTTCTTTATGTTGATTAAGACTTACGTGGTGTCCTTATATGTCACTTATTTTTGTTCCACAGGCTTCTAAGAAAAAATGAGTAATTTGAAATTTGGATGAGATGTGCTTGTTGCTGTCAGTTATGTCTACTGACCAGTGATGTCATTTAATTTGCGTATTTATTTGCCTTTTTTTTTGTTGAGAACACCTGTTATTTAGCAGGTGTGTACTACTGATGTCACCCCCTACTCTTGTGCTAGGTTTAACCTGGAGCTTTACACTTTACAGTGTTTGTTTTATGAAATTGGATGCATCTTTGCTTGGGGCACCTATATTTAGCACCATAATGGCCTCTGGATGGATTGCTCCCTTACGTATAAAGTGACCATCTTTATTGTTTTATATTACTTTTTCAGGCATTGGAATAGTAACAACTGCTAGTTTCCTACCTCTGTTTCTTTGTTACATTTCTTCCCATTTTTTAACCCTGTTAGTTTATGCCTTTTATGACGAGGTATGATTATTTGAATATGTCAAATAGATGGCTCTCCTCCTCTTCTTCCTCCTCCCCCTCCTCCTTTCCCTCCTCCTTCTGTCCTTCCTGTTTTCCCCTCCCCCCCTCTTCCTCCAGTTTCCCAGCCCCTGTCTTTTGATTGGTGGAATTGAGCTCATTAATACTCAAAAGTTACCAGGGAAGCTCCCATAGTGCTCTCCTTGTTGGATTCTTGCATGTTTTGCATTTCTTTCTTATTCCATTCAGCTGCTTTTCTGTGTTCTTCCAGCAGCTTATTTTCTTCATCAGTTTCTTTCAATACACTTATCTTCATTCTTTTCAGTTCTGTCTGGGATTTCATCTAACTCATGCGCCCTTATTGCAGTATTAGGAAGTTTCTGAGGACTTATGCTCTCTTAGCCTTTTATGTTTCTTATGTTAACTATTGGGCTTTACAAGACTGATACTATAATATATTTTCAGTTCTTTGCTTTTTATCAGTCCCTATCTTTCGGTTGAAAAATTTGCAATGTTCATGTGGGGCTTGGATGTTGTAGAGTTGAATTCCCCACTGCAGGCACTTAGCTGTCTAGGGGGGACTGTGGAGTGAATTACTGACACACTTTATGCTGAAGTGAAGTCCTCCAATGTCTGACTTCTGACACCATCAGGTTCTGTGAGGTGTTGTATGTAGGAAGGGTAAGTGGGAACCATCGGCCTCTGTAGCGTCCGTGTTCTAACAGTTCAGGCATGTGGGGCAAGGGAGACCATAAGTCTTTTCCTGCCAGTTCCCTTGGGTTTCAGCATTTCACCATAGTCTCTGTTGGTCCCACAGGTTCTCTGTGTATGGCGATCAGCTATTCCTCACAGTGCCTGCTGATCCCTCCTGGGCAGTTTGATTAGGCTGCCAGGCCACCAAGCCTCGGAGAGAGCTTCCAGCTGGGCCGTAATTCTCAGCTTTCCTGCCTGCTCCTTGGCTTAATAAGCTCCTTTGCAGACCTTGTCTCTTGTAAGAGAAGAGCTTAATGTGTGTTATTTTCAAGTGGAGCCTTTTGAGGCATAATTAGGTCATAAGAGTGGAACCCTTGTGAATAGGGTTAGTGCCCTTATAAAAGAGACTGTAGAGAAATATGTAGCTACAATAATAGTTTGAAGTGTAGATAAAATGGGTAATTTATCTTTTGGGGAAAACGTAAATTGCAAAACTTGAATCAAGAGAAGAGAGAAACAGCAATAATGGGGAAATTATAAAAGACATCAAAAATTTCCCATTAAAACTGATGGTTTTTAGATCTCTCCTTGGGTTGGTGGTAGGTAGGCTATGAAATGTGATGGGGGCACTGTATAGAGGTATAGATGCATCCATCAAACTGTGTCTGTGACCTAACCTAGGTCTGTGAGAACATACAGTTATAGTTCATTAGCTAGTGTGAGCACAAAGCAAGGTCTTTGCCAAAGAAAATCTATGGCCTGTCCATCACAAAACTGATTGGTGGATCTTGAGGGTTTTGTAATGGTTGTAGCCTGCATTTGTACAGAAGGAAAAGGAGCAGCTCTGCCCATATCAAAGCTGCGAGACTCATTCCAACACCTTAAACTGAGATCTTTGTTTTGTACTCCTGGTGAGCTACACTTAAAGGGCCACATGAAACCAAGGCCTGGCTTTATTTTTTTAGGATGTTCTGTCACTTCAGGATAATTCTTTCATTTTTGAAATATTGTGAAGACTAAACTAAACTAAATTAAAATCCTGTGACAAGAGTATACCCAATCTCCTCAACAGAATAAAAATATATATGACAAAATCTGTTGTACAAAGTGCAGTCCAGAATAGCCAGGCTATGACACAGAGAAACCTTGTCTTGAAAAACCAAAAACCAAAACCAAAACCAACCAACCAAACAAACAAAACAACCAAGCAAAACAAAACAAAGTGCAGTGTCTTGGCTTCCTATCCTGTGGTGGTTTGAATGGGAACCATCCCCACAGACTCATGTATTTGAGGACTAGGTACCCTGATGGAGTTGTGTGTGAAGAGTATGGAAGGGCGCAGGCCTGAGTTCTATAGTCTGCCCCCACTCCCTGTTTTCTGTGTGGGTGTAACAAGTGAACATCTTACTCATGTGTCCATGCCTTGCTTGCCTGTTGCCGTGCCTCCCCTGCCATATGGGCTGCATCCTTTTGAGACTGACTGAAAACAAACCCTTTATTTATTAAGTTGCTTTTGTTAGGGTATTTTTTCACGACAACACAAAAGCAACTGCATGGCCTTTCATAGGAAATTGTCTTCTAATACCTGATTGGGTAGCACCACCAGCTTTTTGTTTTCTTTGGGGATGTCAAGCTCTTCTGTTTCAAAGTGGACTGTATTAGGGAATGCATAAAGTGGACAAAATTAGGCCTAAAACCTTCTTTGTTTACTATATAATTGTCTATTTATGGAAGCAGAGGTAGTAGAAGGCTTAGCTAATGACACAGATCATCACATTTTGAGAATGAAGAAAGTGTCTGTGAAAGAGAAAGGGAAAAGAAGAAAGCAGAAATAAAAGACATCATTATCTAAGTAATATGAAGAAAAATGTTTCTAAAAAACTCACAAGGAAAGAGTGACAAGTATTAAACACACTCAGGATTTGTGACAAAATCGGTTCTGTAGAAAAGTCACGCATTTGGAAGGTAGGCACACTTTCCTGGTTCAGACATGATTTTAGTTACTGCAAATAAAACTCTGGGTCTGAGCGTTGGAAAATATGTGAGAGGATGGTCCCTGCACCACATGGAAAGGCCTATTTCTATTGTGGTGGGAGGGGAAGTAGTGGAGAGTGCTTGGCTTCCGGAAACCCAGCCCAGGGAAAGCTTAGGCCATGCCCATTATCCTGCACTCTCAGCGTAAATAGGAAGTCATCCAACAGGAACAGAAAACTAGAAACACTCAGGAAAGGAGAAGTGGTGGGTGAAGTATTTCATTAGAGTTGTGCTTTTATTCTCTAATAAATGACATGCCCCAGGTGGCTCTGTTGGAGTTCTTTACTAACTGTCCATGAAATCCTGAACAGAAAACATCCAGTCATTGGTGTGTGGGCATGCCTGCACTTCACTAAAGAACATTGCGAATTTCTTACCCCTTTCAGCTTCCGTCCTCTTCCCTACTGATTTCAATTGCATAAGAATCAGAGGTAGAGTCTTCAGTGGAAGCAAAGTTGTACTCTTCTGGTGCATTGTCTAAGGTGGAAAGTCCACCTCCAGCAAGGGAAAAGGGTCTATAGTCTTAGAATCCATCGGAAGCATGAAGTACTTGATTCTAATGACGATGAGCAGGGAACAGAACCCAAGGCTGCACACATGCTTGTCAAGTGCTTTACCACTGAGTTCAGGAGTCTGAGGGAAGACGATAACAAGTTCAAGACCAGCCTGGGCTATGGAGGAAGTTAAATGTCAGCTTAGGTAACTTAGTAAGATCCTAGAACCATATTGTGTTTCCAGAGTTCAAATACCCACAGCACTGTTTCCAGGTGTTTAGCTGTGCATCAATCAAATCTTGCATTTTTCCGATCTGGAGGTCAGGAACTTCAATATAGATATTTACTAACCAGGCCTTGGCTTAGGTCCCAAGTGTCAACAAACACATGTTTCCTGTGAAATAAAAACACTCCTGTCTTTGCAGCTCCAGAAGTTGTTGGGAATATTAATTTTTTTTTTTTTTTAGTTTTTTCCAATTAACACAAAACCTCATCAGCTGTTTTTTCCCATGTTTTCTATCTTTACTAGAAAGGTGCAAAATTGGGATAATGTCTGAAGTGTATTAAATCAAGTGCTCAAGGGAATGCACTATCAGAAGTTTGCTCAGTTCCCATACATTATGTATCTACAGGGATACAGACCCCTAAATGATGAGCCCCTGTTGACCAGAGATATGGATATGTCTTCATTCTGAATAACCTCTGGTCTCCCTTGGTACATATACTTCGTACAGTCCTATCCATGATGTATGAACTTAGGAGTCTGGGGGGAGATGATTATATGATCGAGGCTAGCCTGGACTATCTGAAGTCAGCTTGGGTAAGTTAGTAGGAACTTTTATTACGAAAAGTAAAGAGAGGCCAGAATGTAACTCCCAGTATAACAACAATCACCACCATCATGAAGCTTGTTGATTGAGAATAACAATTCCATCTATTTATTCACTGGAAACTCCCCATTGTAGTAGGTAGTGCAATAGCAGGAGTGTATTTCATTTACTCTGAACCTACTAAAGCTTGGTTTATCTGCCTAGAACTCCTAGTGAAAAAGAAATAAGTTGCCATGTATAGGCAGCATGAAGGTCATTACATTTTGTTTCTCTGGGGCAGCAGGAAGGCATTTGCTCTGCTGTCCTCAGCTGACTTCCAGTGAGAAAGTGAGATTGGCTTGGAAGTGGTGTCCTCATTTATGCTCTCCATGGTTCTGAAAGGGCATTTCTCAACTCAGAGGAAGCATGGGGATTTTTCTCAGCATTCGGATGGCAGAGCATGCGAATCTACTCAATCTATGAAGGCAGCTTTGAACCTAAAGCCTGGAAAGGTCTACTTATTTCCTGGGCTGACTCATGTGGATAAGGCATCGCAGTACACAGATCTTTACTCCCAAGTTTGTCTAGCCAATGATGACAGGAGTCCATGCCCAGAATTCTGCATCACTAAGCTTGGTGGGATTATAGATGGCAGTTATGTTATATTTATACCAAAGATATCATCTCTACACTATGGGAATCTAATTTATAAATTCCCGGATTCCTACCTCAATGTCATTGTTTTGATCTGTGGCTATCTCTGAGAGCACTTTTGTATCTAAATGGATTGAAACCAGTATGCTGAAATGCAAACACTTTCCTATTATGTTGCCAAGACAGGGATCCAACCCTAGTGCCCATCAGCTGATAGGTGCATAAGAAATATATTATGAATATGCACGATGTGATGCGATTCGTCCATAAGTAGCATGGAATTTGTAAATGCATGTTCTCCTCCCGCACTCCAGCTCCCAAAATAACTACTCAGAGGCTTAAATATATTTACAAAGACTAAGCCAATTTAGCTAGGCATGTTCCCTGACTTACTCATAACTAATATCCCGTTTATTCTATTCTGAGTTCTGCCATGTGACTGGTTACCTCTGCTCAGTTTCATACATACTTTTTTGAGTCTTGGGGTAAATCCCTGCCTCTAACTATCTCCCAGACTTGTTCTCTCACTTGCCACAACTCCCACTTCCTTATGTCCTTCCTCAGCTAATAGGCCATTAGCTTTATATCCACAGGTGATGCTCCCACACAGACACAAGTGATTCCTCCTGCAGAAATTTTGTAAGCTTGTAACATGTATAACCCTGGAGGACACGTTACTAAGCCAGGCCAAGCACAAAAAGATAAACATGGCATGATTTGATGCACACTTCACCTTCAAAACTTGATCTCACAGAGGCTGAATATAGAGTAATGGTTTCAAGGGGAAGAGGATGGGAGGCTAGAAAGATGTTAGTCTGTGCAAGCCATGTCATGTTATAGCCAGACAGGAAAATTGGCTCTGGTGTTCCATCACACAGGCAGCAGTAATGCACAGTCGTGGCAGTACATGTTTGTTTCTCAGAATCTGGAAGGCTATGCAGGATCCCAAGGTTTCAGCCAGCATATAGATAGCATACCATTCTCCAGTCCTTGGGTAACATAAAAATAATAAACCACAAAACCAGAAAATGTACTCTATGCCTCCAGGTAGCTAAACATTCTTATCATAAAAGATAAAAGCTTAAGGTGACAAGTGTCTTAGTTACTCTGCCATTTTTAAGGTGCACATATATTTAAACACAATATTGCACCTTATAAATAGATGTGATTGGTATCTGTCAGTTGAAAGAAAAATTAAGTGAGAAATTAAATTGTCATATTAAAAACTGTGATGATTCATATTAATTGTCGACTTGGCAGGATTAGAGACAAGCTTAGTAGAAAAACCTCTGGGCATGCCTATGATGGAATGTCCAGACTGTGTTAGCCTTTTGTTATATCTGTAAGGGGTTACCTAGGTTAGGCTAGTAGATACGGGAAGACTGACCCTGAATATGAGTAGCTCTATAACATGGGCTAGTGTCTTGGACTGTATAAAAGGGAGAAATGGAGCTAAGTACCAACATTCATCTCTCTGTGTATCCTGACTGTGGATGCAATATGATTTCAGACTCCTGCCTCAGTTACAGAGGCCAGAGCAGTCCTCAACAAAATTGGCAGGTGAGTTTGGTATGGCAGTTCATGCCTGCCATCCTAGCGCTTGGGAGGCTGAGGCAGTAATGATGTGAGTTAGAGACCAACCTAGGCTACATAATAAATTACAGGCCATCTTGGCATACAGGATGGGATCCTATCTCAACAGACAAACACAAAACATACAAACAAACCCAAAACCTAAAACTGAAAACAAGCCATCCAACAAATCTAATAAGAGATGAGCACAGTCTCTCTGCCATTTTTGGTGAAGTAAATCGTAATTTAAACTGCACTGCTACAGTATATATGCTTGTGTATGTATGTATGTACATTTGTGCATGTGTGCAAATGTATTGTGTGCATGCATGCAATATATATTTATGACAAATATATTTATGATGTCCAGAAATGAAAGGCCCAAATTTTGAAGCTATATTATGTAATTTTAGTGGTAACAAGAACTTCCAGCGAACATGGCACTGGACTTTCTTATATAGCCACATGCATGTCCTCATTCCACCCGGAAGCCCGACATAGCCAGGGGCAGCCAAGCATCATTTACTAGTGTTCAGTTGGCCATGGACCTGCTTGGTGATGAATTCTGACCATCTAACAAATTAGTCTACTGTAGTGAAATTGCACCATTGAGTAATGGTTCTCCCTCCCCCCCTCTTTCTCTGAAGGGGTGTAAAAGTAGATGCCAGATTTTACAATTTAATTAAAAACAAGTTATTTGCTGCATTTGCTGCCTAAGTACTTTCCAGATGATGATCACAGCTCCCTTTGGCTTAGGCTTTGGGCACTGGTGATGATATTCATGCACAGTGGCTGAGTCCACAAAGCCTTTAGGTCCAGATTGCCTGCACTGGCTCAGCTGGTGAGCCCAGTAGCAACACCTTGTCCCTAGCTCTGTACCTTGCCCTGGACATATGCATGAGTTAGCAGAAAAGTGAGTGGTTGTAGTTCTGTGAGGAGACGGAGGCATATATTCATTTCTACTTAATGCTTTTTTAAAATAACATTTTTATTTAAGCACATACAAACATGAGTGTATACATCACACACACACACACACACACACACACACACACACACACACACACTTAAATACCATAGCATTCCTGTGGAAGTCAGAGGACTATTTGAAAGAGTCATTTCTCTTCATCTATCATGTTGGTCCTAGGGCTCACACTCAGTCCTGAGCGTGTTGATGGCAAGGGCTTTACCTCCTGAGTCACCTCGCTATCTTGGTTCATCTTTTTCTTGATTTCTTTTTATATTCTTAATTCTGTTGGATGTGGATTCTGAATAGAGCATTTAGATAATGCATAGTGGGGATTATTAAAAAACCAATTGGCACAGAACTTTATCTCTGAAAACCTGAAATGACAGGGAGTTGTTAAATTACCTGAGAAAAAAATTAAAGGGTTCCTCTGCCATGGTGGGCACAACATTTAGTAAGTCTGCACTTCAGCTCCAAGGCCAGTTTCTCTCTCTCTCCTCTCTGTATGTCCCCTGAAAATCTATTTTCCGATTTCGGTTCATTCTCTGATGTTGGGCCATGAGTTTCAATCAACTTTGTGTTGTGTTGAAAAGATGTGCAAGGTAAGCTTTTCATCTGCAAAGCAGGAAGAAGGGAAGAAAACAGCACAGAGCAGAATTCATCTGTCCACCAAGGGAGATTCTGGCCATCCTTGGTGTCCCCGTGACACTGTCAACCAGAATGGCTTTGACAGACCATGACTCTTAGCCAAGCATCAGGAAAACACCTGCGAGTTTCTTTTGGCCCTCCTTCCACTGCAGAAAAGGCCACTTTGGCCTTTCCTTCTCTGCGGAAAATTTAACTCGACAGCTACAACACAGTATGAACTCCAGTCCCAATGTGGAAGAAAAAAAACTGGTCAATTTAGAAATGCCAGCTTGGATTCATATTGCAAAGGGGGAAACTTTCTCTGAGGGAGGTGGTGTGTGTAACTTACTCCCAAGAAATGGCAGGTTTTGACCCCTCACACCTCCACAGTGCCACTTAATGATAGGATGAATGAGCTGAAGTGGCAGTGGCTTGTTTGCTGGGATTAAAAGCTAGGCTTCTGGGAAACATCTCTGAATTATTTATATTCATATATTTCCTAATCCATTCTACAGCTAGCTGTTCTTATGAGACCAGTTATGTTAGTATAAACTTGCTCATTGCTGACTGCATGTTTTATGGAATCATAGCATCATTTTAGCTAGTCTCTCCTTTTTGAGTATTCACCAGCCAAGATGACATTCTATCTCTGGCTTTCGGGGGCTGAGTGATAGATTCTTAAGTGTTTCTGATGAAGGATCTGGAAGGATAACTGGCCCATACACAAACAGTGATGCATCCACTGATATTTGGAACAACTGGGGCCACTTACAATGGGGTGCTAGTGCATGCTTTATGCTTAATGACACCGCTAAATGTTTCTAAAATGAGGAAAACATTTGCCTGTCAAAACAGACGCATTTGAAACTACCCTTTTGGGCCCCTGAAGAAATTCCCATAAACGGCACAGGAGTCTGTCACAGGGGCTGGCCATTGTATTTCAGTGTGGGTGTTTCTGTGCTGGAGGAGCTACTGCTGCAGCCACAGGGGGTCAAACGAGATGAAGAATGGCCTCCGTTTGAATCAGGTCTCACACGCAAGGCCACTTTTTCTGCAGCCCTATCTGTTCTGCCTTGTGAAAAGGCAGCATTTTCATCTGTGTGTTTGTAGTTAGGATTTCCTTGATTATATCCTTTTAAATTCCTCAAGTTGTAGAAGTGTGAAAATGTGTGTCTATTTAAAAGTCACGTACGGCTGGGCATGGGACTAGGCAGTAGAGTACTTCGCCAGCTTGCATGCCGCTTTAGGTTCTGTCCCCTCTACCACAAAGGGAGATCTTGGACATAGCTACACTCATACCGTGTGGGAAAATGTACATGAGTCATGTCCTGGGATATTGAGACAGTCCCAAAGTAGCAGTAGATGCCAACTTCTACACGGTCTGCCTTTGAGAGAGCAGGGACTTAATTGATGAGTGCCCTTTCTGGTCACAAAAATTAAAAAGTGCCCACATGGTACATGTGTCAACTGACTGGTAGATGAAAATAAAATGTCACTTAAAGCTTTGCTTGCATAAACACATCATCATGCATCACCACTCCAGCCAAATCCCCCACTGCAGTTCTGCCTTTCTGGTCCATACATACGACAACTGTAACTCGGTACTCCTGGATGCAAGGTGGACTGGTACCACCTAGATCAGATGAGCAAGTAGGAACAAGACTGAATATCCAGTGTTCCTGGGGAGGACTCAGCCCCCAAGTGAGGAAGAAGCCTCTGGCCAGTCCATCCTTTGCTGTTACAATGAACCGAGGTTCATTCACCTCATGATTTTGGAGAATAGGAAGTCCAAGTGCAGGGTATTAGCATACAAAGAGGCCCTTCTCAAAGGACTTGAGAGAGACTATCAGGTGGGGACACAGGGCTTAGAATTGTCTTCTTCTCAGGAGGATAGTAATGCCATCCTGGAGGCTCTGCCGTCTGCCTCCTTCTAACCCTGATCAAGTCTCCCACACCTCACCTCCAGATGCCATCGATATATAGATCAGGGGGGTATGTTTTCAGCCCATAAATTTTTAGGGAACACATTTAACCCATAGCAGAGAAGTGTCTAGTTTCCTTTAATACTACCCTCTTGGTAAAATGAAATGTTTTCTGGTGTCCTAAATGAAGTCTCAACCTTCCTCTGTGTTTTCTGTGTTGTATAAAGACAAGGAAAGCTGATTCAAGCCTGTACTTCTTAATGGTACAAGTGCAGGTGGCATCGCACAGGGGCTGTTCCAGCACGTAGGCATTATGACCTGTCAAGTTAGATTTTATCACCCGCTGTGATTGCGGCCACGTGGGACACATAAGCCCTCTTCTGTCTTGTGTTCAGTCACACTGCATTGCTCCATAGGAATAAAACCATTTTATTTTCAGTGAACATGTGCAAAAGATATTATTAAGCTAAATTAGCTTTTGAGGGAACCAGGAAGATACTAAATTGGTTTGAAGGACAATTCAAAGAGCAAACAAGTATACAGACAGTCAGGAACATGAAATAAACATGTGAACTGGGGCGAAGTCATCAGCAGTCATGGCAATGATACTCATCCTGCCAGACTCACGTTGCATTACAGCACACAGACATACACAGCAGAGTTGGCTGGAAGCATGTGTCAAGTCAGAGGTGGGTGATGCCTCTTTATGCCCTGTTTTAGTGGTGGTCATGAGTTTATTCAGGCAGATCATCACCAGACTCCAAAGGCAGAGGAAGCCTACAAATGGGGCAGCTGCTTACAGTTGAAATGTTCTGTGTTTCTCAACCTCATTGAGAAGAAATTATGAAATTGAGTTGTAGTTCTATCTTTTAAAAATGAGAAAAGTAATATTGATAAGAAGAGAATTACCTTTTTTTCAGGTATAAAACGTTCCCATAAAGTGGATATCTGAAGATACAAAATACATACTGTAAACATGTTCCAAGACAAGAGAGAACATTGATGAGTCTTGGTGAGCCACTGCACAAAGGTCCAAGAGATAGCAGAGATGTGAGGTTAAATTTAAGGCCTGTGAACTTGGGGAAAGGCTGATTAATGCTCACCGACTCCCAAAAGGTTTTACCTCTCAGTTTATAAAGCAGAGAGAAAGGCCACCCCCATCAGTGGATATTGTAGTGCTAAGCTTAACATGAAGAGAGAGAAGCAGTGTGGGCAATTTTATGCATACAGCTATCCACATGTAAAGATGAATTCATATATGCATATATGGTTCACATTGATTTTTGAAAATTGGCACAACTTGTCTTTCTCTTTGTCTTAGAAAAGTGCATGCATATGTCTATGTAGGCATAACCATGTATGTGCATATGATGCCCACATATATATTTAAGAGCATATATATGTATATATATACATACATGTATATATATACACACACGTGTGTGTGTACACATGCATTCTATTTATTGGCTTTATGTGATGGTAATGTTTTGCCATAAGCTACTTCCGCTTTCCCTTCTCTGCCAAGTGGGCCATACCAACAGAGGATGTAAAGGTTAATTTACAAGGTTACAGCGATTACGTGGAGTACGTCTTACAGGAGGTAGGATTCTCCCAACTTTCCTGACAGCAGTATGGACCTTGAGGGAGGCTTTGGAGTGTCACGAGTCCCAGAAAGGCATAGGAAACCTTCTTCTCATTGGTAGTCAGTCAGAGAGACCAAACAGCAAAGATCAGAGATTCTGTAGCAAATTCAGTACCATACTTGCCTTTCCCATCGGGTCTCAGTTCAGGTTTACACAAGACCCTATGGCCACAGCTGCCGGGCAGTCTCTACTCCACTGCAAGCTTCTTCATAGGTGAGGTGCTTTTCTGGGGCAGGAGGAAGCAAGGGACTCCCTGGCACAGCACACGCTTAGCGCTTTTCAACCCGGGATCCTTTCCCAGCACAATCTGGTTCGTCAAAGTGATGGATTCCCTGCATCTGCTTGCCTTTATTTCTTTTTTTTTTAAATTTGAGATTATAATATAATTACAACACTTCTCTATTCCCTTTCCTCCCTCCAAAACTTCCCAAATACACTTCCTTGCCCCCTTTTCAAATTCATGGCCTCTTTTTCTCATTAATTGTTATTGTGTGCACATATGCATTTGTATCCCTAACTGTAGCCTGCTCAGTCTGTGTATAGTTACTTGTAGAAATGTCTCCAGGGCTGACCATTTGCTATCGGATAACCAGGTGGTGTGTTCTTTCCTGGCAGGGGTAGGGAGGACCATTTCTCCTACTTCCAGGATTCCGTAGTTATCTGTCCTGCACCTAAGGCTCAGGCTAAGGGAACACTGTAGGGGAAAGGAGGGCAGAAAGATTACAAAAGGCAGATCAGGGAGTGTGCCATGAGTGTGAATCTTTTAGTAAGTGCAGCTTGTACAAAGTGTCACCAAACGTGACTGCCTAAATGAGAGCCAAATAAGGATGACACTGATGGACTTGCCAAAGTGTAAGGGGAAAAGTCCAGGAGACCTCAGCCCTACCCAAACTACTGGTCTTTATTTCAGAGGACAGGAACACTGTCCTGTGGACAAAACAAAGGGTATTTGCTCCCCACTTCCGGAGGTGCATGACTTTTTTTAGTCCCTCGCCTGGATGCAGTAAGGGAGTAGCTGCTTTAACACCACCTGGATTTCCATCTTGAACTTGCAAGTCCCATGATCTCTTAAGATTTGAATCTCTTCCAATGCCCTTCTTCTAATTATCAGGGAATTGACGTTAGATGCATGTTTCTGTCCATGGTGACCACACAGGTCTTGAAACACTGCAGAAAACGGCTGTTTGTATCTGGACACATTCATGGCTATCAAAGATAGGGTGGCAGGTGGCACCATAGCACATCAGTGCTATCTTGTCAGTCCAGGGAAAGGGAAAAGCAGGTAGGGTGTTGAGGTCTGGGGAAACAGTGCCTGCCACTTCATGCATGCCGCTCCCAATAAACCTGTTTTCAAATTCCAATGAATGTAAGTTTTGCATGAGTCACATTTCTTCTCCATTATCTTTGGGCATGGACTTGTGGTTGCCATTGAAATGTTTGTTCAGTTTCATATTTTCCAGTTTAGGCTTAACGATATTCAATCATAAAACACACTCTGAATGTGATCTACAGTGTGCACAACTGCATGTGGCCCTGTATGATTTACTGCCTAATGATAGGAAAGGTGATGTTAGCTTGGCATTAAAAGTATCATGATGTGCTAAAGGCACTTGTTAGATTTCCCTTTGCTAAGCAGTGCATGATCGTACATGAGCGATGCAAATGCTCTTTCTATTTGTCCTTCAGCAAGGCACAACCTGTAGAGGCATCTGGGAGCCACAGATGGATTGAACTCATAGGATGCATTCTTTTAATAATTAAGAGTCTCTTGGGAAGAAGTCACAAAAATAAATGTCTCAGTGATAGGTGGCCCCGTTTATCCTTAGATTAGAGAAAGACAGCTACTTAATTACGTTTACTGTGTTCAGATGTATCCCTTGCTAGCCTCTCCCCCCCCCCCCCCCCCCCCCCCCCCCCCATGTCCCCTCTCTGCTTTGTCCTTCTGTGGCTCAGGAGGCCTGGCTTGGTGCTGCTCTGTGACTCCTCCTCTGACTAATGTGGGACAGTCTGAGCATTCATTCCCAGAGCACACTGTGTTTGAAAATCCAGGTTCCTTTGTATCCTAGGTAACCATGTAAGAAGACATTCCAAAATGGCTGGATCTCCCCATGTTTACGTCACTAACCATAGTTCTTTGTTTTGACTCCCTGGGACCAAAATTGCCAGTCATCATGAATGTTAAGTGGAACTGGGTTGTACAGAAAGGACAGGGAAAGAGACACTTCTGATTTCGGCCACTCCTGCTCTCTCCCGGTCTCTTTTTGTCTGGCTGATTTGCACAGACTTCTCTTGTATAGAGGGTTGAGGAGGTTCTGTGCTGTAACTGCCTCATCATCCTCCCCTGCTTTATGGTCTTCTAGTAAAATCCTCAGGGATGTGGTGACCTTGAGCATACCCATTTAAGGAAGTCTGTTTCCCAGTTCTGATATGGCACCCTAACCATATGTCCGTCCATTCTTCTGCACTGTGTTTATGTTGAGCGCTATGGGAAGCTAGGACACATACACCAAAGACCATGGCCACTTCTCTCTCCCCCAGGATTTGATGGCTAGAATAAGCTTACATCTCTGTAGTTACTGCTACATGACTCTAGATATGCTAGATATTCTAGAGCTGTTATTTTTTAAAAAGTAAAACAAAAAAGTATATCCTATACAGATGTTGACTGTATTGTTTATATATTACGTGTTGTTGTTGTTGTTGTTGCTGTGTTGTTGCAGTTGTTGGTTTGGTTTGGGTGTTTCTCTTTCTTTTTCTTTTTTCTTTTTTCCTTTTGATTTTTTGAGACAGGGTTTCTCTGTTAGCCTTAGCTATCCTGCATTTACTTTGTAGATCAGGCTTGTATCAAACTCACAGAGAACTGCCTTCCTCTGCCTCCCTGAGTGCTGGGATTGCAGGTGTGCACCATCATGCCTAGCGTATGTATTATATTCTTAAAGTGTGTCTTAGAGCTGTAAATTTCATTGAATTCTGAGCCAAATTGTCCAGTGAACTGTGATCAGTATCCTCTCTGAAAGTCGTGGAATTAAGGAAAAGCCATTTTGCCCAGGCTATTGGATCCTTACAAATCAATATTTTTCTGTACAATTGCCAGCTTTGGGATATGGATAACAAACCATGTCTTGTCCTATCAGATCAAGACAGTGTTTCAGGCATCACATAGGTTGACATAGTCAGTACAGTATGGTGACTCTGATAGGCTGCTTCTTTAGGGCCTGTCGAGTCAAACAATGCTGTCTTCACTCCTCCCATTTACAGTGCACCCCTCACACAGGGTCCCCAGTGCTAAAACTTGTGTAAGTCTTTTAATAATCTCTAAATGCTACCTGCACAGAGACACAATAGCTCCTGTCCATTTTATACGTTGACTTTCTGTTTTAGGTGGACCCAATCCACTTTGTAATGCTACGGACAGAGGTTGTCTTCAGTACTTCCCTGCTATACCTTTCCAATTCTTGGGAACTCATCCCTAGCCACTCTGACATTCATCTTAGCCAAGACCTCTGCATCCCAGGTAGCCCAAAATACTGATGTCAGATGACGTTTTCATTTTACCAGAATTAATCTTTACGCTTGGTTTTAATTAGGAATTACTCCATTGGTGAAATAAATAGATCACAAGGAATGCATTGGCTCAAGGAAAAGAAACCTGTTTCTTCATTATGGGACACACAGTCTGCTGGTTGGAAGCAGGTTGTAGACCTCACCCACACAAAGGGACCGAGTTTAGATAGATCAGTATCTAAGATGGCAGGGATTCTGACTTCGTATGTAGTTGACACATTGGTCATGTGTTTTAGTGAATATGTTTGCATGCCAGGTAGGGACCAAGGGAGGAATGGAACCTGTCCAATGTCCCCAGGAGCCTGGATAAGCTGTTGTAGTTGGAGTCTAAGGATGTTCACCTTCCCTTCTGATCTTTAGGTTATAGCCAAACTTCCCATCTTCTGTTCAAAGAAGAGGGAGAATACTTTTGCTAGTCAGTGCATCTCCAACATAAGGCGTTGTCTGCATGGGCTGGTGAGAAGGTTCCCTGGGTAAAGGCTCTTGTGGCCAAGCCTCATGACCTGAGTTTGGTCCCTGGAACTTACAGTGCAGAAGGTGAGAACTGACTTCTGCAGGTTGTTCTGTGGAGTGCATATGTGAGTGTACATACATACATATACATAATAAATAAGTTAACTAATTAATTTAATAAATGAAAAGTCTTTGCCTGTGAAATGTTCATTACTTCTCATTTGTATGGAGTAATGAGCCTATTAATTATGCTTCTGATAATGTGAAAGTTATTTAACATAAAGCTTTCCTCTGCTGAGCAAAACCTCTCACAGCTCTCAGTGGGAGAGGTCTTGTCAATCTTAGGGCATATTAAAACCTTTACAGCAATTAGGTTTACTTGAAAATTAAGAAGAATGATAGTGTGCTGCCATTTATTGAGGAAAGAAATGTGGTCTTGCTGGTTTTGAATCCCATGTGCAGCATCATGTCCTCAGCTCTCTGTCCTGGCCTGCGGGATAAGCAAGTCTCACTTGAGTCCTCAGTCTAGCACAGAAGCAAGGCCAGCTCCAAAGCAGAAAGTCCATTGTGTCTGTGTGAGAAGTCTATTCTCCTTCTGAGCAATCAATATCTCTGAATGGACAAAAGAACCCCAAAACATCAAAAGCAAGGTAGAAAGATGCTCAATATATTATAATTAAGGATGTTTTTTAAAAAGTTATGTGAGAGAAAAATTTAAAAGATCCCAAGCTCTACTTTTAAGAGAGCATGATTTTCTGTGCAATGGCAGGTTGGTTTGCTGTGAGAGAGGACATTTGTGCTTGAAGAACAAGTCCCTATCAGAGGGTAGCAGGTGCCAGAGACTCACCACAGTACGAAGGTCATGACACTGGGAGCTTGGCCCAGTTGTGCATATTCTATCTCCCCATCTGTTCAGCCTCCAGCAAGGAAGTGAGTTCACAGAGCAGAAGTGCTCTGGGGGATGTTGCCAAGCATATAGTTGTCATGTGGTCTTATCCTGTGTGCTGTGGTTATTTCTGTGAGGAACTCTTTGCAGTCTTGAGTGTGCCAGACTTTAGCCTTGTGCCCTCCTGCATCTCTTCTCTTCCTGGTTGCAGTGAGAGCACCCATGGCTCTGCGTGCACTTACTCACAGGATGTCAAAACAGGACAGGCCTTGCGGACCTTCTGTCACAGTGATCTGTGAGGCTGAAGTGTCTTCCAGGAGCCACAGATCCTAAAAGCTTGTGATGCTGATGTGTTTATGAAAAGTTTTTAAAACTTGGGACTAAGATGTTGTCTTGAGGCTCCCCTGAGTATTGTCTGAGCCCCAAATCCTATGATGGGAGGTTTAAAGATGGAGATTTGAGGTCAGTGGAAAAGCAAAAGATGTAGTTAGAGGTTGGGTTGATGTGGCCACATGCCAAAGGATATCAGGTGTCAACAGAAGCTAGGAGATAAAATACTCTGTCCTGGTGACCATGCTGACATCTTGCTTGAGGACCTCTTTTTTTTCAGAACTATGAGAGGGGGCCACTATTAACTTTAGTAACTCACCAGGCTCCTGGTATTTTTTTATGGTAGTGGTGGGAGCTAATGTAAGTTTTTCACCTGTGATCAGAGCTTTTATCACAACAATGCAGTGACCTGCCTGGACCTCCCAAAAGCTCTTAGTCTGTTTTCTGGGCCTGGAAAGTCTGCAGTTCTGTTGAAGTCTCACATCTGTCTAGATAACCTTCCTTTTTAGAATTCCACAACAGGTCTTCCCAGTGATAGGCAGGCCTCCAAGTAGGGACCAGGTTGCTATGGAGCAGCATTACAGGGATCCAAATCTTCCAAGCATCTCTACTTTTGGCATCACTGGACAATTGCTGTTTGGCAGCTGTGTTTGGGATGTATAGTAGTTCTGAGTGACTCTAATTGGCATGGTGTCTGTGTCCTGAGGACTTTATTCTGATGACAAATAGGACTGAATAGGGACTTAGAGAACAATAAAGACTTCTTAGGATACTTCCCACATACCTCATATTGCAGAGCAACAGGCTTGCTCTCTCTCTCTCTCTCTCTCTCTCTCTCTCTCTCTCTCTCTCTCTC
>OU015752.1:79819358-79909982 GCA_907169655.1 Acomys percivali | reverse complement strand
CTCTCTCTCTCTCTCTCTCTCTCTCTCTCTCTCTCTCTCTCTCTCTCTCTCTGTGTGTGTGTGTGTGTGTGTGTGTGTCTGTGTAAATAGGGTTTCTCACAGTCCTTGAGACTGCCAATTCAGGATTATTATCTTTCCAGTGAGTCCCATGAATATGTCAGTTCCCACCTCCCCATCATAGGATTAGAAGCACATTATCACCATTTTACCTGGATGCCAGGATCAAGCACCAGTCCCTTTGGTAGTGCAGCAGACATTTCACATGGGAAGCCGAAGTCATTTCCCCACTTTCTTCTTGTTGGAAAGCTTTCAGCAGGGTATTCCTAGTTCCATTCTATACTATGTAATGAACTGTTGTGAAGCCCCCTACCCCATTCTGTACCACACTAGTGCTTGTCCTAGCCAGCTGACACTATTACTTGGTGCCCACTAGTCAACCTCTCTATATTCTTGCCTTCCATTCTTTCCAGTGTTTGGTGGCATCTGTTCCATTTTCTGCCTTTTTGGTGTCAATGTGGCTGCCGTAGAGCCTGTGGTCATACAACATTTGCCTTTCTGTGTCTGGTTTTGTATCAAGTTGTCTGGTAATACCCATTTTTACACAAATGATGGCATTCCATTCTTTGTAAGCAAAACAGTATTTCAGTGTACATATGGGCCACATTTTCTTTATTTATTCAAAACAATGGCATTTTGACGTTCAAAAGATGCTAAGCATAGCTTTAAAAAGAGTTAACGTTTATCCCTAGCCAAACTTGGGAAGTAAGAGACCATATATTTTCTCAGAACTTTTTTTAACCTTTGGCAGTGCCTGGCAGACCATGTGGGGCAAACATATCTGAAACTATATTGGGTGACAAGTCCCCTGGGGAGAGAGTTTGTGGGTTGCAGTTCCTTTCAACCTTATAGGAGAGAGCATAGCCAAAAAGGTTCCTTTCATGATGAACAATACTAAATGCTTGCTATTTAATCCTACTAAGTATTGGGAACAGCAAACACTAACAGATACAGATGTAGTCTCCCAACACTTATTTGCAAACTAGAAAATCAATGTCTATTTTATGATCATATAATATGAAAAGATGATCCAACCAGAGTTTGAATTCTTATGTGTGATTGACAATATTTACTGCTTTATCAGGTTGCCTTGGGCTGGGAAGCTGGTGAATTATGCAATTCTGGAATGACTGGTGATTTCTTTAATTATTAGAATTTCCTTGAACATTCACTGAGAGTGAGGATGTCCCTTAACAGTATAGAGCTTTCTTGGCATGTGAGAGAGTTTGAATTTGATCTTTAGTACTTGCCCCCAATAATGTTTCAAATTAATTGTAATTCATTTATTGCTTCTAGATAATAAATTCAAGTATATTCAATGGCCAAGAGCATAGCCAGTTACATCTGTGGCAGTGAAAGTAGGTTAGGGCTGAGTCCTTCCCTCACAGCCTTCCCAGAGAGCCTCCACCAGCTTGGAACTGAAGTCTGGACATCACTTGACATTCACTGGGAGGGAGCCATCTTTCATCTTGCAACATGGATACTCACTTAATTTTTCCCATGGTTTTGCTGGTATGGTGAGTCCCATAGGGACCATCCAGGGTACATATCACTGGACTGTTTCAATTTTCAGCTAGAATTCTCTTCGGGATGTGAGCAGTTAGTATGAGCAAGTACTCACTGTGTAGTCTCCAGATGAACACACTCTGGAGAGTTTTAGCAGTTAGGCATGGCCGACTGTCTGCCTATATTACAAGTGACATACCTAGCCATCCTCAAGTGCAACTCTAGCTGGCTTTTGGATTTTGTTATTTCCCCAAGTCCCATTTTTCCTGGGGAAACACTTATCCAGGTCCTCTTTCCAGTGACGGAACAGCCTCTTCACATGTGAACCTTTGACCTCTGACTTAAAAACCTGCTGAATTCGGAAATGGAGTTGAAGATACCACACTGATTTCAGGGAGAGAATGGGACATCATACAATAGAGAACCAGGTTCAGGACATGCACAGCCTTTCATGTTTACGGAATAATACGTGAGCATCAGCATTCATAATCAAACGTCAAAAAATAATAAAACAGAAATTTACATACACAATTTCAGATCACTGACTTGTTAAAGAAAATCACAATGGTCAGGCTTTCTGTATTAAAAGGGAAATTATTCAAGACTATTCGCCCAAACCACGACTGAACGAGCTTGTCCCAGATAATTTGCCATCCAGCCTGATGGACATTCACAGAGTTGTAGGTAGAAAATGTTAAGTATGTAGAAAGCACAAAGGAAGAGAAGGATTATTTAACTTATATATAACACATAGACATAGGTGTGTAGACACCTTAAGTGCAGGAAAACAAAAGCTCCCATATGCTGGTGAGAATGGAGGGAGAAAAGCATTAACCACTGCTAGTGGGAGTGTAATTGCAGAGCTTTGGAAATCAGTGTGAAGGATTCTCAAAAACTTGAAAGTAGAACTACCATATGGCCCAGTGTACAAATCCTGAGCATAGGCCCAACCATTCTACTCCTACCATACGACCCAACCAACCTTTCTTGGGTATAGGCCTAGCTGACTTTATAGTCTACAAAGATACTTGCACCAGTTCTAAGGATTCCCTCTTTGGGACAAATTTTCATTAAAATGTTTATTCTAAAGAGAAGTATTTTGTGTATGGTAGGGTCATATACTTCCCAATAAATATTTTCAGTCATTCTAAAAATACTTAGTTTTTAAGCTACCAAAGTACCGAAAGAATGCTTATTGTCTGGAGAAATGAGTTATGCTGTGTATTTTTGTTAATGGAAAACCATAAGATGCCTTTTAAAGTACCCTGCTAGAAGAGCTGCAGTAGACCTGGGCTGAGGGAGGGAGCAAAAAGCAAAAACACCAGCAGTGGGGGATGGGGGATGCTGGGGCGGGTGGTGGAGTGCTCACTTGCAGTTCTGTTCCTGTTCTGTTTCTGTTTTAGTGTTTTATAAATCCTCTGAGATCCCTGCATCAGCATCTTAGGGGCAAGTATGAGAGAGGTGGATTTTAGGTTTTACAACATTTTTAGTTTTATAGAGAATCAGGAAAAGAATAAACCAGCCTGAACTTTGTAATTGTCAATTTTCTGATGGTAACTTAATCTAGACATGTTAGTGTGATATCAACCAGGCATGAAAAACATAAGAGAATTTTTATTAGTAAGATTGTATTTCCAGGTGAGCAAATCATCCTCCCTGTTACAAGGCTGAGGCTCCTTTCCCTGGATGTAAGGGCATCTGCAAAGCACACTGGCAGCCATCTGAACTGCTGTGTGGCCCAGTCACAATTATTGAAAACTAGGGCCATTGACTGCCTTTTGAGAAATGCTCCTTACTTTCAAGTACCTCATGCTAGATGCAAAGACCAACAAGTATGCACTCATAAGGATGTCAAGGTCTGTAAATAGATTTTTCTCAGATGCCGTCTTAAAGCTGTACCCATCTAGAGTTCTGCTTTCCCATCTATGTGAAGTGTGGTGCTTTACGGGCCCAAGAGCAGAAGTAATGTCAACTATACCCATCACACATACATTATGCTTAGTGTTATTGAAATGATTTTTCTCATGTTATAGAGGTAGATAGATAGCTTTTTCCCCTGCCTATGTAATCACAATCCATTTACAGGTTGAATATCTCATTCTCAAAATGCTTGGGAGGAGAAGTGTGTGGGGATTTGGATTGCTGTGGATTTTAGAATTTTTCTATCTAAAATGAACTATGTTTAGTATCAGTCCCAAGTCCAAACATGAAATTAATTTTTATTTTGTATATACCCTGTAATGTTAAGGTAAGTTTGTTGCTGTATTTTTAATAATACTGTACAGGAAATGATGTTCCATGACGTGTTATTTTCCACACATGGATCTATATTAGCTATTTTTTTTATTGCTGTGATAAAACACCATGACTAAGACAACTTTAAAAGAAAGCACTGTAACTGGGTGTGTTTTTGCAGAGGGTGAAAGGTCATTATGGCAAGAGGACGGCATGGCAACAGGAACAACTGAGAGCTCATATCTTGATCTGTAAGCACTAAACACAGGGCACTGAGGATGGCAAGAGGCATTTGAAACTTCAAAGACTTTAGTGGCGCACTTCCTCCAACACAGCCACACCTCCTAATCCTTTTCAAACCGTTCCATCAACATGGATCAAACATTCAAACATATGTGTCTACGGCAGCCATTCTCATTCGAATCACTAAAGGATCCTATTGACAACCTAGGAGTTTTGTGTTTTAGAGCATTCTAATCAGAGCTGGTTACAACAACCATCTGTGCTTTGGCTGTCCATAGCAGTGGTGCTTGGAAGAGACAGACCCCTAGCTTTAGGTTTGAGCCAAAGGTAGAGTGGGAAAGATGTGATTTCTGGCCTATTCCCATCCCCAGGACTCTGAGCCACAAGAAAAACACAATTTTTTTTCTACCAGTCCATCTTGTCTCAGCCTGCAGCTCGCACCCTCTCCTTTACCTAAAACCCTGTCCAAACAAACAGAACACACTGTGAGTACTCTGTTGGCAGATCCACATTCAAATGTTGCCCTGCGCAGCATCTCTGTAGATCATCCTTCTTGTCCTAGCACTCCCACAACTGTTAGTCTCTCATAGAACATTGGTTTCATTCTCTTAGTTTCCCAAGAACACTTCTTACTGTTTACATGAGATGAAAGTCTTAATGTCTGTGTTTTCACTGCACCTAGCAGGGTATGCCATACAGTTTTCCCAAGTGAATCTGTGGTACCTTTATCCTGCTCTGCTTGACTTAAGGCTGGAATACAGTGGACTCTTGGGGCTTGGCTTTGAATAAAAAAAAGTTTTGTAGTAAGGAAAAACAAGACAGCCTGAGAAAACATGGCACTCATGCCATATGAGTATAGGATGCTATGGGGCTGGGTGTTATACGAGACAGCAAAGCTTAATATTTGCCTGAGAAATTGTTTTTGCTCAGTAGTTTATTGTTTTATATTTTGCAACCCAACTGCAGATGCTCCTTGAATACCAGTAGGGTTTTGTCTTGACAAACATATTGTAAATTAGAAATACTGAAATTGAAAATATGCTTAGTTGCCGGCCACAGAGGTCTGGGCCTGGATAATTAGGCAGATAAAGCCACAGTCCCCACAGCCTGGCAGGGATTCCCACATTTGTGGGAAAATCTGGACTGTCCTGGGTATCTGGAGGGGAGTCTGAGTCGTGGCTGCAGCTTGGTGGGACTGAGCCACCAAGGGTGTGCAATCTAGACTGGTCCGATATATAGACTGATCCTGGCAGGAGCCTGTTTGTGGACCAGGGTGGTCTGGGCCTGGACAATTGGGCATGTAAAGCCACAGTTCCCATGGCCTGGTAGGGTCTCCTACATGCTTGGGAGAGGCTAGCTTGCCACGAGGGGTCAGATCAGAAAATTAAACAGAGGCCCCCAACACAGCTAGTATGAATCCCCT
This sequence comes from Acomys percivali, assembly GCA_907169655.1. NCBI lineage: Eukaryota > Metazoa > Chordata > Mammalia > Rodentia > Muridae > Acomys > Acomys percivali. The sequence goes on along the minus strand of OU015752.1, from coordinate 79,904,518 downwards.
CAGTAGTGTGAACAGAATCAGGCTGAGGCCTACCTCTGCTGACCCATTCAGGAGCTTAAGGTGTAGAACAAAGTCTCTTACAGCAGTTCACCTGCCAGTTCCAGAGAAGAACTCTCTGATCCCCACAGGCAAGGGCATGTGACCTATAATCATTCAACCACTACCCACTCTCAATGACCAGTGAAGGACACCAGAAGATACCACCTAACATCATAGATAGCAAGATGACTAAAGGACAGTGTAAGAATGCAAACAACAAAAACCAAAACAACTCGACATCCCCAGATCCCAGCTATCCCAAAGAAAGTAACCCTGAGAACTCAAATACAATCAAAATTCAAGAAAATGACCTCAAATCCTTAGTAATGAACATGGTAATGGAGGAAACGCAGCCAAACAGGAAGACGTAAAAGAGGCCTATAGTCACTGGAAAAAACTCAGGAAAATACAAACAACCAATGAAGGAAATCAATAAAACAGTTCAAGATCTGAAGATAAAAATAGAAACAGTGAAGAAAGCACAGACAGAAGAATAACGGTAACCAGAGACTTTAGAGAAGAAAATAAGCAACACAGAAGTGAGCTTCTCTAACAGAATCCAAGAAATGGAGGAATGAATATTGGGAATAGAAGATACAATTGTAGAACTTGAAGCAACCATCAAAGACAATGCAAAATCTGAAAAATTCCTGACAGAAAAAGTGGGGAAGAGCCTGGAACACAATGGCACAGGAGACAACTTCCTGAACAGAATACCAACAGCCCAGGCCTTAATGTCAACAATTAATAAATGGGACCTCATGAGACTGAGAAGCTTCTGTAAGGCAGGAAATATTGTCAACAGAACAAAGCGACAGCCTACAGACTGATCAAAGATCTTCACTAACTCTACATCTGACAAAGGTCTAATATCCAAAATATATAAAGAACTCAAGAAATTAAACACCACCAAACCCAATTGAGAAATGGGGCTAAGATTTAAACAGAGAATTCTCAATAGAGTAATATTGAATGTCTGAGAAACACTTAAAGAAATGCTCAACATTTTGTCATCAGAGAAATGCAAATCAAAACGACTCTGAGAGTCCATCTTACACTCATCAGAATGGCTAAAATAAAAAGTTCAAGTGACACCACATGCTGGCAAGGATGTGAAGAATGAGGAATACTCCTTCATTGCTGGTGGGAATGCAAATTTGTACAACCAGTTTGGAAATCTATCTGGTACTTTCTCAGAAAACTGGGAATAAGGCTTCCTCAATACTCAGCTATTCCACTCCTTGGAATATATCCAGAAAATGCTCCACCATACAACAAGGACATATGCTCAACCATGTTCATAGCAGCCTTGTTCATAATAGCCAGAACCTGGAAACAGCCTAAAAGTCCCTCAGTTGAAGAATGGATAAAGAAACTGTGGTACATTTACACTGTGCAATACTACTCAGCTATTAAAAACAAGGAAATCCCAAAATTTGTGGACAAATGGATGGAACTAGAAATGATCATAATGAGTGAGTTAACCCAGAAGCAGAAGGATTCACATGGTATATACTCACTTATAATTGGGCACTAGCCCAAAAGACATGTCCCACAAATGTCTTCACTTGCAAGGAGATTGGGAGAGATGTGAGGATATCCTACTGAGACTCTAGGTAAGAGAAATATAGGAGATGGGGAAATAAAAGGACCCAGGGGGTCCCAGAAACCTACAAGAAGAACATCATGATGGGTGGATCAGGGCCCAGAGCAGTCTGCTCAAAGTATTGCACTAACCAAGGACAATACAAGTAGTAAACATTGAACCCCTGCTCTGATTTACCCAATGGACAGGACATTATCCACAGTTATGTGGACTGACTCTCACATGTACTCTGGTGCTCTATATTTGACCACCTCCCCTTGGTGGGGAAGCCTGAAGGCACTCAAAGAAAGAATAAGCAGGCTATCAATATGAGACTTGGTAGCCTATGACCATATCATGGGGAAGGAGAGCCCCCTCAGTCTTAGACCTAGGGGAAGGGAATAGGGTGAAAGCAGGAGGGAGGGAGGAATGGGAGGATACAAGTGATGGGATAACAACTGAGTTGTAGTCTGAATAAATTAATAAAATTTTAAAAAAGAAAAAAAGAAACTGTACTTAATACGTGAAGTTCACTATAAGTCATAGTGTAGCAAATCAAGTTCACAGACCATTGCTTGGTTGTCCTAGAACTGTCACAGCTGACTAGAAGCCTCAACTCATAGACACTGCCCAGCATTGGGAAAGAATACCGGGCCACATATCACTAGCCAAGGAAAAGACAAATGCTCAGAATTCAGAGATCATCTCCTAGTGAATGCTTCTGATGCTCTGCTTTTGCACTGCTGTAACTCTGAAAAGTAAGCCAGGGACCTGTACTGAGCTAACAGACTTGAGTTCATTGTAAAGAAGGAATTGGAAGGAGACTCTTGAGTTTTAACTTACTGCACAAATGGATGCCATCCTTTGTACAAAGCCCAGCCTGGGGAAAGGAGGCATCACTCTAGAGAGCTGCATCCTTGGCTTCCTGAGAAATGTGTCATAAATCATAATTCTTTCTCACCTCAGTGTTGGTGTTTCTAAATTGACTGTTTGATCTCTCAGCACTTGGAGCCTCTTCCAGGCTCTGTAGCTTTTATATTTGAAAGGCCTTTAATCTCAGCAATTCATAGAAGTGGGTGGGTTTTTGGGCAGGAATTTACAAGAACTGCTTCAACCTTGTTTCATCTTCAGCAGATGCTGTTTTGAAGGATAGGACACAGAGCAGGAGAGAGCTCTTCTGAGGCTGATTTGATTGATTACTGTACCTTGCTTCTTTGGGAGCCAAGGAAGTTGAGCTGATATGTCAAGGGCTGCTGAAGAGATGGCCCATTGCTGCTTGGAAGATTGTTGTTTGTTAGGCTCAGTTGCTTCTAAAACTAACATATCCTCTTATACATAAAATAATAGATCTGTCTCATTGTATGTAATTGATAAGAGCACCTGTAAACATATGGGGCGAGTTTTCTAAGAGTTGTATCGTGAACTGCAGTTCCAGTTTCAAGATGTGTGCATTAAGATTTAGTTGATTAAGCCCAAACTTTATTAGAAAACATTGAAAACTGATCTCAAGCTGCCCCCTGCCTCCACCAACAGCATCATTTGTTATCAAGGACACTTTATAGTGTCAATTTTCATGTATCGATTGCTCATCGGGTGATCAGTGATAATTCTCCTTTTTCTTGCTTCTGACCCTCGATCTGGTGATGATGAGTGAGGCAACATATCCCTGTGTATTAGAGAAAGTGAGTGGAAGATTCAGTTAACTTAAAACATTGTAATGCTAATCTTAAAATATAATACAACTATCTAGCTTATTTTTATACCAGGCATGTTATTTTTAACATGTCGCATGACTTTTGTATGATTTTAAAATTTTCCAATTTACTCTCTATTTTTAAATCTCAGAAGTCGCACTGTATGCTGCTCACCACAGCAGTCCATCTCTCTGCTCTAGTAAAAACTAGTATCAGGATGAAGCTTCACTGTGAAATGTTACTGGAGAAGCTGTGATGCTTTTAAGGTAGAGTTAGGGATGTGATTTAGGCCTTTCTAGTAGGAAGTTCTGGCTCCCTGAGGGGTTTCACCCAGGCCAGTTCTCTCCTGGTCCTTAGATGGAGGCGGTGAGGTATGCACTCTCTGGGGATGCAGCACTGATTCTGAGGGTGTCATGTAAATGGCAGAGTTCCATCCCAGCCTCTTTATCCTCCATGATCTTTACAGTTAAATGTTACTAGACTAAAAAGGAAAACAATGGATTTATTTGTTTGTCTGCTTATTTGTTTTCTACAGTTCCCTTAAGTCCATGGATGGTTGTCAAGGAGGAGGACAATGGTTGTGATAGGAATTTATCTGTCGCCATTCCTAGAAACACTTTATGAAATGTCCCCTGGGAGAATCCATCAACCTTCAACCTATCACATCTGGGGTAGTGATGCACAGACTCAGCTGCTGCTATTCTGGCGAAGGATTTCCACACTTGTGAATGCAAACAGAACCTGAAGTATTGTAGTGATTCTGAGAGAGACATGCCCAGCTCTGAATCAGAACAGTTATTATCCTACCTACTTCTGGGATTTAAGGAAAAACACAAGGAATTACACACACACACACACACACATTGGAAAGTACTAGATAGTGGGTAGAAATTAAAACTATAATAAATGCTAATGTGGAAAAATAATGGAACTCAATTAGGATATTCAAATATTTATGCTATAGTTTGGATGTGGTGTAGTACCCAAAGGCTTATGTCTTTTAAATTCATTCTCCAGCTTTTACTGGAAAGTGGTAGCAGGGCCTAATGGGAGATATTCAGGTGCTTGAAGGATACTGACCCCAGTGACGTCATTTTTTTTCACTTCTCTGGCAGAAGGGGAGTAGTTTTGCCCTCCTTTAAGCTCTTCCAAATAGAAATAGCTTTGTGTAGCAAGCACAAGGCCTTAGTTCAATCACAGTAGTACAAAAAACAAAACAAACAAAAAAACAAAAAACAAACAAAAAAACAAAATAATGGATGTGTAATCATAGATACAAAGGTCCAAACTGTGATACAAGACAAACCTTTTCTTTTCATAAGTTGACTTTCTTAATGTGTTTGTAATAGTAAGTCAAAGCTGATTGACATATCTTTAGAATATATGTATAGATTAGTCCAGGAATCATTTTCAGTGCTGTTTACTTAAATTGACACTTTCTGGGTAAATTATGTTCAGATACATCCTGCCTAGTATTGCAGTGGGTTTCTCTTGTAGTATGCCATAGTATGTGGCAGAATTTGAGCTTTGGAAATCCTTCTGCTTTGGCTTTTCAGACCACATAAGTGATACTCTTGTCTTCAGGACATCTCTGTTGGCTTCAGTGTCATTTTTCTGTTTCTGTCAAGGTCCCAGAGAGAAACAGTCACTGGATGAACCTCCCCAGGAAGCCAGGACTTCCTACTAGAAAGGCCTAAATCACATCCCTACCCTTGCCTTACAAAGCCTCACAGCTTCTCCAGTAACTTGTAGCAATGAAGCCTGCTCCTGTTACTAGCTGTTTGCTAGAGCAGAGAGATGGAGTCGATGCCATTGGGGGTTCCCTTAAGCCTGCATTTTTCATAGTGACCAATCTTTATATTGATCAGGACTCAGCAGAAAGACATTTCTCACCGATCTGGGGGCACTGACACCTTGGCTGGAGTAAGGCAGGGTATGGCACAGCAGGGTCCAGGTGAGACAGTGAACAACTGCTTGGCCTTGAGTCTTGTTTTTCTGAGCTTTGCCATGCATATTTGTTCTAGAAATGCTGGAGGAGTAGCAGAAAAATATCTTTGTACTTACAGTACTTATATGTGATGGTATTGCCTGTGTCAAGTTTTAAATAGAAAATATTACCACACACTGGTAAATCTATTTTTTCATTTATTTTTTTTTTTATTTAATCACTTCACAGCCTGATCCCAGCCCCTTCCCTCTTCTTCTCTCAGTCCCAGCCTCATGTCTCCTCTTCCCATTACGTCTTCCTCAGAGAAGGAGAGGTCCCCAAAGGGTACAATCCAACTTTGGAACTTCAAGTTGTAAAAAAGACTAAGCACATCCTCTCTCACTGAGGCAGACAGCCCAGCTAGGGGAAAGGGATCTAAAGCCAGGTAAGAGAGTAAGAGAAAGCCCCTACTTCCATTGTTAGGGATCCACATGATGACCATGCTGCACATCTGCTACATATGTGCAGGGGGCCTAAGTCCAGCCCAAGCATGCTCTTTGGCTCATGGTTCTACTTGGAAAAGTAGTATAGGAAATGGGAAGAGGGAGGCGCTAGTATATGTGAGTAACTGAGTGTATACATGTATGAATGATTACAAATATGTCATGGAACTGAGTTATGCAGAAACTCATGAGTGTGGGGATTGTGATTTTTAGTTAGTTAATATTGAATCCACCAACAGTGTAGAATATATATATATTCTACATATGAGACATGTCACATGGAAATACATTTTATTTCTTCCTTTGTGGTTGAGTAACATTCACTTTTCACCTGCCTAATTGCTTGGTCTAGAATGTCAGTAAAAGACTAATTAAAGTGATGAAGGCCTGTATCCTTGGCTTGATCCTGATCTGAAGGAAATAGTATGAGGCTTCTATCAGTGAATACAAGGTTCAGGGCAGGTTTGTATATATAAAATGTCCCTAAGCATGCTGAAGATGTTTTCTTCTGTTTTTGCTTTATTGAATACTTTTCATCATTAACACATGTTGCATTTTGTCAATTGCATTTGCTATAATCCTTGAGTTTATCATGTTGTTTTTTTCTCTTGTCTTTGCAATATAATTAATGCTATTAGTAATGTGCTATATTAATTTTGTCTGTTGAGTGCTGCAGTCCTGGGATGAATCTTATCTGGTCACAACATATGATCTAAGTATGCTTCTGGATTTGTTTGGTGATATTTTGTTCTGTACATTTGGCTACCATTCTCTGGTGTTGGTTTTTGTGATATTTGGCTTTATAATGGCGACTAAGAGACTGAAAGAAAGCATTACCCCCACATTCACTTTAGAAGAGTTTGAGAAGTATTTCCATGAAATTCTTCTTTAAATATTTGGCAAGGCCCACCCAAGGCTCTCCTCACTGATTCTTCCCTGATTTGTTCTACAGCAAGTCAGAGTATCTGCTTTCCTTATGAGTCAACCTTTATAGCAGTCCTGCATAGAAACCTGTCAGGTCAAACCTCCAAACCCTGGTGTATTTGATAAAATCTACACTCAACTCCATCCAGAGACTCAAAAACCAACATGGAGAAAGGCCTCCCTGGGTATGGCATGGAGACCGCTTAGGTTAAACTATACCGTGTTCCCCATTCAGATGCTAATATGATCCTTTTATTGTCTTTAAGAATTCTGATAGCAAAATTAAACAACCTTTCTATGTTTCTTGGGGGATAACACTGTAGGGTGATACCCCACTTTTTGTTTTTCATATCTGTTAAATAAACTCTGGTCACCCCATCATCTTTCCACAAAACACCAGTTCTTTTAATCTAGATTTCCAAACTTTCTCAGTTTCTTTTCTTTTATGGAAACCTGCCAAAAAGCTTTCTCTCTTCACCCATTTGTCCTTGGTTTCTGCATCTCAACTACACTAATAATGTAACTTGGTTCGCTGTTATTTATTTATGTACTTATTTATTTATTGTGTGTGTGTGTGTGTGTTACTTATTTCTTCCTGGCAGAACTGAGGCAATTTTGAGTCTTGTAAGGGATACCTGTTATGTATGAGTTCTCTGCATGTGTAGGATGAAACTGGGAGAGTCCTTGTCATCTGATCTCATGGCTGTAGTTTTAAAGTCCTGGCATTCCAACCTTCATTGTGTTTGCTGCATTCTTCCACTTGCTAAGAGCTTCACTATGTCTTGATTGGCCTGCCTTTGGCGGGTGCTGCCACCAAGGAGTGCTGAGATGAGTTGGAAAATGGACACTTAATGCCTGTTTTTGCAACAATTGTTGATGTTCTGGAATCCCCATACTGGGAATACCAGGTTATGAACAGTTGGTTCAGGAGAATGTACCACATCTGAGAGCTGCCAGGGAAATAAACATGTACTCTAACTAAAGGTTGTGGGGCTGTAGGCATCTAGTCCACAGAGTGTACCCCCTCTGAGAACTGCTCAGGATATAAATATCTTATTCAGCAGAGTGTCCCCCATCCCACGGCTTCCAGGGCCACAGACTAGTCCAGCAGAGTGTCCCCCATCTCATGGATTCCAGGGCCACAGGCTAGTCCAGCAGAGTGTCCCCCATCCCATTCCACAGCTTCCAGGGCCACAGGCTAGTCCAGCAGTGTCCCCAATCTATGAGCTGCCCAGGCTATGGGCAGCTGGTCCAGCAGTATGTACTCTGTCTCAGATGATTTACTGCTAGTGATAAATGATCTGCAGGTCAGCTTGCAGAGATACGGAAGACTTGCTTATTAAATATTTGTTTCTGCAGTATGAAATCTGAATAGCAGGTTTTTCAAAATGGAACCTTTGAGATGATGGTTAAATATGCTTATTTTAGAGCTTGGGACAAGAATCACAGGCATAACAAGCACCAGGCCCTGCTCCCTTCAGTAACCCTACTGCTGCATCTGGTCTTTGGGGACTTGCACCACAGACTCTTGTGGAGAGCTTAAATAGGACAGAGAAGGACTGTTTTGCCATGATTTCCCATGCTCTGGGCTATTGACTTCTAGTGATGGGCTAGGAAAGTTATTTCTGAAGGGAATAACCCAAAAGAAGACCCGAGAAAGACCTAGTCAAGGGGCTTGAAAGAGGAAGGGAGAAGTTGTGAGGCAAAGAGGGAGTTAGCCCAGTGTAGGGTGGAAGGTTGGTAAGCTAGAGAGGCAGGAGTGTGTGATAAAACTGGAGGGGCAGCAGACGGACACAGGCCAACTGTGCTTAACCATGTTTGTTTCCCGTCTCTATAATGGAAAATAATAAAATAATAATAATTGTAACAATACATGTGGAAAATATACAAAGCATTTAAATTGCTATATCAGGGGCACTAGTAATGATAATTTCTTAATTACTGCTTGCAAACACTATGACCCACGCCTCTGTTTCCTGGAGATTCTGCTATTGGGTAGTCAGTTCTATGTGTATGCAGATTCAGTGCCTACGAGCTTCACCACTGCTCTTTAGAAACATTAGATATTAGGAAAGTATTAGGGAGATGGCATCTGTATTGAACACATGCAGCGCTTTTCTTGTCACTATCCTCCGACCACCGAGAACAGCTAGTTATGCTGCATCACCTCCTCAGCGCTTCAGATGTTATATTGTATCTAACAAGGGTGCAAACCGTCCAGACAGATGAGCACAGGGACCCAGAAAGCACTCATAGAGGGAAGTGGCTTTGCTTTGAGGAATAGGAGCCCCCTCGCTGTGGTTGCTGGTTTGTGCTATACTCAAGAAACCATTGTTTTAGAAATGTGTCACGCTGGTTCTTCTCAATCACAAAAGTAACAGATGCTTATTGTTGAAGTCTGAAAAGCACAGAATATAAAAAATCTTATCAGTCACCATTTATGTCTTAGTATGTGCATTTCTTTATGTTTGTTCACAAAACAAACCTAGCGTACCCTGAAAGCAGCATTTTCTCAGAGCGTACCCCCAGTGTTCTAAGAGATCCACAGTTTGCTCCTGGGTCACCCCAGCAGCGGCCTCCCTTCATGAGCTCAAGAAATAATTCAGAAGGACATCGTGGTACAACAAGCAGCTGAGAGTTTAATTGTAGTGAGCAAGAGAGCAAGAGGAAAAGGGGTGGGATGAACTGAGCAGCAACAGTCACAGTTTTCTCAGCATGGAGCTATGCCACTCTCTTGTTTGTTCCCCTATACTGCCTCTGTCGTTGCACATCAAGAAAAGGCATGCCTTCCTTGGAAGTATAATTTACTAAGAATTCAGTCTGTTGTAAGTAGATGTATAAGATGCAAGAATTCTTTACACACACACACACACACACACACACACACACACACACACACACACACACACACACATATATATATATATATATATATATATATATATATATATATATTATCTTCCCCTCAAGTTGATAGAACACATAGGAGAAGGCTTAATGATTCTCTACTCATGCTTTTCCAGCAATGAGGTCCATGAAGCTGGCTAAATTGACTCATAGTGACTAAACCTTTGCCACCTGTTGTTCTTTCCACCTTGTTTTAATGTCTGCAGGTTGGCCCAGCAGGAGAGGCAACAATCACTTCCTTTATATACTTTATATTCTTTATATACTGTTTTGGGGTGACCACTGATCAATTTCAGTCATAGTTGACCTCCTGCCTAACATAGATGCATTAATGTATGGATAAGTTGCTCTATTCCCTAGGTTTTATTTTTCTACTTCTCTTTGCAAACGTGTATCAAAGCTTTGGGCTCCGTGCATTTTCCAGTACAATCTCCATTCTCTAATAAGACGAAACCTGCAAACCAACAGTACAGGTTGTCAGTCACATTTGTGTCTCCCACTATCAAATAAAAAAATATCTGACATTTCATTGTTAACTTTCACAAAGCCTAGGAGCTGGCTGCTCTTGTAGTATAGTGTCAGTACTGGTGGGCTCAGCCCTGTGTAGCTAGCTTCAGCACCCCTATTAGTAAAGGGATTAACAGGGTGATTTTGACACTTAGGAATTAATTTTACAGGTGTCCCATAGAATGATGTGGTGGTTTAAATAGAAATGGCATCCCACAGGGTTATACATTTGAATGCTTGGTCATTAGGAAGTGGTGCTACAGGTCCTGTCTCTCTCTCATCCTTCTGCCTTCTGATCTGATGTAATTCTCCAGCACCCTATCCTCTTGCATGCTGCCATGCTTCCTGCCATGATGATAATGGAGTAAACCTCTAAAAGTAAGAAAGCCTCATGGATTAAACCTCTGAACGTAAGCAAGCCCCAGTTAAGTGTTTTTCTTTTATAACAGTTGCACGGTCAGGGTGACTCTTTATAGCAATAGGATACTGACTGAGACATATGAGTTGGGTATCTAATTAATCCAGAAATTAAAAATTAAGACTCGGAAATATAGGCTCAATTTTCTTAACAATTATATTTTATTATGAACTTATTAAACTAGGGTACCACCCTTACAACCCGACTAGCCTAGATAAGAGGGAAAGGAGATTAAGAAAAACAAGAATAAAACCTTCTTGGTGTCAGTTCCTAGGAACAATTCTCCTGAAGTAGTCAGCAGGATTTCAGCAGACTAGCAATTCTACCGAAGTTGCTGCTGGAACCTAGAGCAACCGGAACCAGGAGCCTCAGCCAGAGTCCAAAGCCTTGAAGCTTTCCCTGGAGCAGTTCTCTTTAGGAGCCTTTCAAAGTATAGGGATGAACACTCCAAAACCAAGTCCCAATAAAAAGTTCTAAGCCCTCTCTTTTGGGCATACATGTATATCTCCTCTCGGTCTGTTCAAGGATGTTTTCAGCTGCCTTCAGTCAAGCCACCCAACTAAGTGGTTCTGCTTCTAAATTGAAAACATCCTGCTCTCACATCTAAGTGGTAAACATACTGTTCTCTTCCCCATCCCACACTTGGGATCAAAACAAAAACAGGTTTATCTCCCCTACACTGAAATGTCCCCAAACTGGAAGTGTTTTAAGCCTTGTTCCAATATCCTGTGTAGAAAATTCCACATGTAACTCATGCCACAGTTCACAGCCCAAAAGATACACTAACATTAGTGTATAAAATCTCTGTATATGAACCATTAGTGAGAGCTCATTGTTGATATGCGAAGGTCACTGAGTCCCAGAAGGACCTGAAATGTTCCTGCAGCCAAGCACTTCATGTAAGGGATGCGCAAGGTGATAAGAAATGTCAGATGAGAGTGTGTGTACGTATACCTGTCTCCATAAGTATGGTACAGGTCTCTTGGACATCAAGCCCAGGCCGACTGCAGGTGATCTCAGCCTCAACAGCTGGCAGGGTGTTCTTTTTGCAACAGACATTTAAAATACAATCTTTTAGACTTAGATTTATGTCCTTGATAGTTATGCTGGGAAGTGATGAGTGCTCCCGAGGCTGTCCTTGCTTCAGGCATCAACATATTTCACAGTTTGTAAGACTTCCTCTTCAGCACACTTTTGAGCAACACTAACCAGGGGATGATGAGCATTACCCCCATCAGCTTCCCCTTTGCTAAATGAGGAATTTTCCCTGCAGATGCTGTGGTTCATGGGGTAAGCATTTACCTGTGGAGCCACCTCTAGCTTTGCAGAGGACAGGAGGCAACCCCCACCCAAGACACACACACACACACACACACACACACACACACACACACACAGTCTGCATACCCTTTGCTTCCTGGCTATCGCCTCTACCCTCTTCTCCTCTTTCCTTTAAAAAATTTATATTTAATTTCTTATGATTTATTCATATTACATCCTGATTATTATCCCCTCACTTTTTAAAAATATTTTATTACTTTTTTATTAATTTATTCATATTACATCTCAATTATTAACCCATCCCTTGTATTCTCCCATTCCTCCCTCCCTCCCACTTTCCCCCTACTCCCCTCCCCTATGTCTGTGACTGAGGGGACCTCCTCCCCCTGTATATGCTCCTAGGATATCAAGTCTCTTCTTGATATCCTGCTATCCTTCCTGAGTGCCACTAGGCCTCCACATCAAAGGGACGTGGTCAAAAATGGGGCACCAGAGTTCGCATGAAAGTCACATCTCACTCTCCACTCAACAGTGGAGAATGTCCTGTCTATCGGCTAGATCTGGGTAGGGGTTCAAAGTTTACTGCCTATATTTTCCTTGGCTGGTGCCATAGTTTGAGCAGGACCCCGGACCCAGATCCTCTCATCATAATGTTCTTCTTGTAGGTTTCTAGGACCCTCTGGATCCTTCTATTTCTCCATTCTCCCCTCTGACCCACTTTCCTGGTATGTGAAGACTTACATGGGACATGCCCCTTGGGCTAGTGTCTCGATATAAGTGAGTATATACCATTTGACTCTTTTTGCTTCTGGGTGAATTCACTCATTATAATAATTTCTAGTTCAATCCATTTGTCCACAAATTTTAGGAATTCCTTGTTTTTAAACACTTAGTAGTATTCCATAGTGTAAATGTACCACAGTTTCTTTATCTATTCTTCTACTGAGGGGCATTTAGGCTGTTTCCATGTTCTGGCTAATATGAATAAGGCAGCTATGAACATGGTTGAGTATATGTCCCTGTTGTGTGGTGGAGCATTTTCTGGGTATATTCCAAGGAGTGGAATAGCTGGGTCTTGAGGAAGCCCTATTCCAACAGCCCAGGCCTTAAGGTCAACAATTAATAAATGGGACCTCATGAGGCTGAGAAGTTTCTGTAAGTCAGGAAACACTGTCAACAGAACAAAACAACAGCCTACAGACTGGGAAAAGATCTTCACCAACCCTTCATCTGACAAAGGTCTAATATCCAAAATATATAAAGAACTCAAGAAATTAAACACCACCAAACCAAATAACCCAATTGAGAAATGGGGCTCAGAACTAAACAGAGAATTCTCAACAGAGGAATATCAAATGGTGGAGAAACACTGAAAGAAATGCTCAACCTCCTTAGTCATCAGAAAAATGCAAATCAAAACTACACTGTGATTCCATCTTACACCCATCAAAATGGGTAAAATCAAAAATTCAAGTGACACCACATGCTGGCGAGAATGTAGAGAGAGGAACACTCCTTCATTGCTGGTGGGAATGCAAACTAGTACAGCCACTTTGCAAATCTATCCCCTCACTCTTACCTTCCTGTTTCCACCCTCTCTCCCTCTTCTGCCCTATTCCCTCCGCTAGACCTCTGATGTGGGGGGCCTCCTATCCCAGTGTCTGGCCAGAGCCTATTAGTTTTCATCAGGATCAGGAGAGCCGCATCCCCTTCCTCTGTGCGCACTCAAGGCTGCCCCATGAAGAGGCAGTGACCAAATCATGGGCACTAGAGTGCTTGTCAGAGGTCCATCAACAGACTCCCACCCCCATGTGAAGAATAAGCTGTCCATCAGCTACATCTGAACAAGGTGTTTTGGTTCTTTGCATGCATTGTCCTTTGCTGGTGGATCAGTTTGGGTAGGCCCCTCTGTGTCCAGATCTGCAGGCCTTGATGGTCTCCCTGTGGAGCTCCTGCTCCCTTCCGGACTTTCTATTCCCCCACTCTTCCAAACAGCTTTCAGTGCTCCACCAAGAATCCACTTCGCATCTGATGCCCCGCTGAGTGGAGTCTCTCAGAGGAGATCTATTTTGGCCTATTAGCATGGCTAAGATAAAAAAACTAATGTGACAGCACATGTTGGTGAGGATGTGGAGCAAGGGGAACACTCCTCCATTGCCGGTGGGAGAGCAGATTTATATAACCATTTTGGAAATCAATCTGGTGCTTTCTCAGAAAATGAGGAATAGTGCTACCTCAATACCCAGATATAGCACTCCTGGTCATATACCAGAAAGATGCTCCACCAATCATCACGGACATTTGCTCAACTATGTTCATAGCAGCTTTATTTGTAATAGCCAGAATCTGGAAACAACCTAGACGTCCCTCAATTGAAGAATGGATAAGGAAAATGTGGTACATTACACAATGCAATACTAGTCAGCTATTAAAAACAAGGAAATCTTGAAATTTGCAGGCAAATGGATGGAACTAGAGACAATCGTCCTCAGTGAGGTAACCCAGAAAGACACTCATGCTATATGCTCACTCACCCTTCTCTTTCATATCCACTCTTGCTTTCAGGTTTGGATGTCTGGTGCCTTCTCTGTTTCAAAGCCAGAGCCCAGTCTGGCTTTGGGATCTTCTAGAAGGGCCAGCTCCTTTTTCCAGTGGCAGAGCAACTCATTCCCTGCAGCAATTCAGCTTGGCCTGCATCAGCACATGTGATGAACAGCTGCCATATGGCCATCCTGGCAGCCTATGGGTTCTTGTACTCAGAAATGCTTTAGCTCATCACATACAGTTCAGACCATTTGCTTCCCCTAAATCATAACAAACTGTTCTCTCGTACAGTCACAGCAGACACTACCACACAGATGAGTAAAGCCTGGTTCCCATCTCCATGTGCTGTCATTCAATTCTGCTAATGGTTGTGCAACACAACTGAATCAGATGCCCCAGGCTAAGGGCTGCTGAGGATACTGAAGCTGACCAGAGGATCTTCTCCTTTCAGCAGTACCTCTCCAGAAAAGGGGTGAAGTGTTCTTGCATACACCCAGTAGGCCTGATTGCTCATTCACTTCCTGTTTTGGAGGTCTGAAATCATTGGTTCCTTGGAGGGAGAGATTAGGTATTGACTGGTGCAAGACCTGAGCACTATGGATGTCCATGGCAGGGCTATAGGGCTGTGTCCCAAATGGTTTTAAGATGGGGTATCTAGACAAAGTATGACCTTAGCACCAGTGTTTACATTGGAATCATAGGAGTTCTCTGCACAGATTTCATCTACGTTTTGGGAAGGAAGGAAGACCCAGAGACACAGATTTCTCGTTATATTTGATATAGAAAATTAAGAAGTGTTCTACTCTCAGCCTTGGTCATGGAAGCTTCTTTTCTTCTGTGGGTAGTGGCTACTACAGGGGATTATAACTCATCAAATTTCACGGTGCTGATGGTTCTGAGTGCTCAGCTTTGGGTCTCACACATCAGGTCACAGTTGCTGTGCTTAACTGCAATCTTCCAGCACAGATTGGAAGTTGGATCCTTGGGCCCCACCCCTGTCGGAGGAGCTTTTGACAGTTTTTATCTGGTGAGGGAGAGATAGTTCTTCATGTCTCAGTGGATGACTCTCTGCCCGTGTGCACATGGGCAGCACAGACTGGACTTGGAGCTTTTTGTTTGTTTGTTTGTTTTGAGATAGGGTTTCTCTGCGTAGCCGTGGCTATCCTGGACTCTCATTGTAGACCAGGCTGGCCTCAAACTCATGGAGATCCTCCTGCCTCTGCCTCTCAAGTGCTGGGATTCATTTTTAAAAAGAAGAGATAGAGTTGGAAGGGACATGGGGTAGTGAGCTGTAGGGACTTTGAAGGAGGTGATGGTACAATGACATGTTCAACACATAGTGAATGAATGTATGGAGCTGTCAAAGAATAAAATATATTATTGAAAATAAAATACAGAGCTCTTTTCCAAATTATCAGTAAATCTGAGTAATGTCATATTGAGGCAAGGTGTTGGTCCTTGTCCATGCTTTTAGTGTTCCTACTGCTGTGTGTCAATCAATTATAACATTTTGCGAACCACCTGCTAATATGTTTAGGCAGTCCCTGCTACCAAATTCCCAGTTTCAGTGGGCTCTGACACTGGAACATCTGAAATATAAAAGCCACAGATGGTGCTCAGGGTAAGTCCTGGATGAGTGGCTCCTAGTAGTTTAGGTAGGAGGAGAGAGTGGGCAGACTTCAACACTAAGATGAATGCAACGTTGTGCTTATATGACAAAACATATAGTATGGAGAGGAAATAGTCACACAGTTATATTTTAAAATAAGCAAGTACATGGGCCAAAGGCAGAAGGATCCATTCTCCTGGGGCTAAGTAATGAATGAGAAGGCAGAAATATTAACAAAGAGCAGCCTTTCCTTAGGTCTGGAACATTCTGATGGATTCACCTTCCTCATTGCCTCGTTTTCCTCAGCTTCTGGGATTTCCTCTTTTTGGCTTCAATTACACTTCTAGATTTTTCTGCCTACCCTGCAGAGGAGACATTTAACTGAGGCAATTCTCTATGGCAACCAGGAGACCTGCTGAGAAGACAGGTGATGATGTTTGGAGATGCTTTTGTTGTTGCAGCATGAGAAAGGTGTGCTGCCAGCAGGGAGTGAGCAGGGTCAGCCTTGCTTGTGAGCATCCTGCAGTGCACAGGAAGGCACCGTTTTCTGCCTGATCCAGGAATGACATTGCTTGAAAACCGCAGCAGTGCCAAGACTTTGAGAAAGGGTTGATGAAGTCTAGATAACAGACATCTCAACAATATCCCCAACTTATTTCATTCCCTAAAAACTCTACTTGGTGAGAGTATTCTTTTTTTTTTTTTTTTTAACCAGAGATAAAACCTAAACAGAAAGAAGGGAGAAAAGGAAAAAGGGAAGAAAATGGGGAAAGAAGGAAAAAAAAAAGAAAATGACAAAGCCCTAGGTGACACACAGATAGGGTCAAGCTCCAGTGACTTGAAGTTGTTATAAATCATATTATATTGCATTTTTATAAATATCAATAGTGCACGAAGAGAAATTTTGTCTTAAAAAAGGCTACTGATATCACATCATAATTTCATAAACTCATTTTATAAACCATCTGCTTAGACAACAGCAAAGGGAAATGCTTTGTAAATACAGAACTTAATAAAATTGTCACAGCGTTTTTTTAGAATAACTGGTGTCCATTTAGGACTTTGCAGGAAAGGTCTCTTACTGACAACAAGACAAGCTAACATCTGCTCGTCCACAGAACACCAAAAGACTGGCAGGAGTCAAATACCGCAAAGTATCATATAGAAAATGAAAAAAAAAAAAAAAAAAAAAAAGAAGAAGCTACTCCAGGTAGATGAAAACATCTAGTATACTAGACAGGATGTTGAATTTTCAGTTTTATTCCCAGGAGTAGCAACTTTCTCCAATGGTCCTTCTTCCCACCTGGAAGTTCCTGAGCACAGAAAAAAACGTCAGTGTCCAAGAAAAGCAAAAGGGGAGAAATAAGGCACATTTCTTATGGAACTAGTCTTTGAGAATGATACTGGCAACTTAGTGGCCATCCCATTATATGGTGCCCCAAAAGACAGAGGGGAAAATGACAAATGACAAAACTCATCCATTATATGATGGGATGTGGAAGCCACAATTTAAGGGAGAGGAGAAAATGCTCATTCCAATGTCAACACCAAGATGAATGTGATGCCCCAACAAAGCAAGATGGAAATATTTACCCAACTGTGATTTAGTAAGGAAGATTGCCGGAAAGACATAACTGAAAGTTCACTTTTCCATCTTCACCCACAGTGACAGAGCTACCTCGGTGCCAGTCAAATATGATCAGCCCTTACATCGTTTTTTTCTCTGTTTGCCAATTTGTACAATCTTTCTCTTTTTAACAAGACATTTGCATTTTACTGGGACCTACTCTCATGGGCTCATTTTACTAAATCACCTTGTTATAGACTTTTCAAATCTAGCCACAGCAGTGCAGGTTACAGACAAGCATTTTAGGGTAGATGCATTTCAGCTCATGTTTGTCTATAACTCATTTGGTAACACCTAGAGCAACTATAAAGAAAAATAAATAAATCATGCCTCTAATCCCAGCACTCAGAAAGCTCATATACAAATATTGTAAACTTGAGGCCAGCACCATAATGAAAGAAAAGCTACTTCTTGTATTTGCTTAGATGCATACAGTATCAAAATAACCTGTAAATAAGATCTGGGAAGGTATGAATAATCTTATTACACTGAAAATGGTGAGTAAGTGAAGATCAGACACCCAGTAAATAGCCTTTCAGCTGTATTTCAACATAATGCTTGCCTTAGTTTGATTTCTGTTACATTGACAAACACCAGGGTCAAAAGCAACTTGGGGAAGAAAGGGTTTATTTGGCTTATAGGTTCCAGTACACCATGAAGGGAGGGCAGGGCAGGGACCTAAAGACAGTAAGACGCGTGCTGCTTATTGATTTGCTTCCACTTGGTTCAATTAGCTTCTTGCTTTCTTATACAACCCAGGACCACCTGCCCAGGAATAACACTGGCCACAGTGGGGTGGGCCTTCCCACATCAATTATTAATCAAGAAAATGTTCTGCAGACTCGCTACAGGCCATTTGGGTAGAAGAAATTCCTTGAGATTCCTTTTTTTTTTTCAAATGACCCTAGCTTGGGTCAAGATGATAAAAACTAGCTAGCACATTGCTTTATGTCCAAGACAGTGCACAGATCAGGACAAGGCAAAACAAGTATGCAGGTTATGCAGGGTAAAACAAACATGCTCTAGATTTCTGTAGACCCGACTGAACACATGTAAAACCACAGGACATCTGCAAGATGCTCCTGAAGTTTCCTTAATGCATTGAGGATTCTAGATAAAAGACAACACAGAAATTCATCACATTTGTACATAACTGCAGGGAGAGTATGGAGACAAAAATGAAAACAATCACAGTATTTATAACTATTCTGAACATGAGGTACACAATGATAAACCAGACTAACAAGTATAGAATCTGCATACAGAGAAAAGCAGAAAATCGCAATGAAAACTGTCAAAGTCCTATGTAGATGGGAGTGTATTCAGTTATGACAGTAACCACCTCCTTCTCTGTGGGCTTAACTTGGTTCCTAATAAAATCTTTCCAAACATTTCATAGTTAAAAACACAACTATAAGAAATCTTCTATGCATGATTTAGGACCTAGAATAGTGAAAATGATCTTTTTAAGGCCACAAAAGGTTAAAGTAGTTAGTCTCACAAGTTTCAAAGCATATTTAATAACTGTAATAAGTGAGACTAGACCTCTCAGTCAGTATGGAGAACCCCAGAAATAAACTAACACGATTATGTTAAAGATGTTTTAAATAAATATTCAAGAGCCTTATTTATGGAAGATAGTGCTAGAACAATTGGGCATCATTAGGAAAAACAAAACAAAAGCCTGGAATTTGAATGCATACCTTATACAAACAAACACGCAAACAAAAATCTGAAAATAAAACCTGAGGGGTCCACCCCATGTCTGACTTCCTATTTGTGTGCACTTTGCTGTCACTGTGATAAAATACCACAGCCAAGGCAATTTATAGAAGGAAGGTTTATTTGGGCTTATCCTTGTATAGGGTCAGGGACTATAATTGTAGGAAATTATGGCTGTAGGCTACAGACATGGCATCTGGAACTTTAAGTTGAAGGCTGAAGGGTCACATCTTGAACCTTAAGCTGGAAGTAGAAAGTGAACTGGGACTGGTAAAAAACTTGCCCTAGTAATATATGCCCTCCAGCAAGATAGCGCTTACTATTTATCCCCAAACTGCATCACCAACAGGGGACCAATAATCAAATGCTAGAGCCTATGTGGGGCATTCTCATTCAAACCACCATGTCATGTGAAGAAAGCTAAGTTGTCATAGGATCTCTGGGGACAGACACTTTCCAAATGGTTTCTTCATGTCCTGACCTCTATGCTTTAGCCAGAGACCAATGTCTGTGTTAGCTCTTTGTGTAGTGTGCTGATCAATCATGGTGTCAGATTAAGAATCGCCTATCAAATAATGGAAGTCTGTTTGAGTGTGTCTGTTCTGTTTCCATGTAGAGCAGGCCATGAGAACTGTTACCTAGGCAACAGATTAGGGCTTTCTTGAACGAGTCATGGGATGGACTCACACTGGGAGGTAATGACAAGCAGGAAGAGCCTGGAGAATGACAAGCAGGCAGAGGTTCTGGGCGCATAATGTGTCCTGACGCCTCCTACATCATCTTCCCTCTTTTTATTCTCCATGAGCTGGACACTCCTTCTACCGTATTTCCACCACCGTGGAGCCAAGTAGGCTCTGGACCAAACTTATTGAAAGTGAGCTAAAACGACCAATACCTTCTATTGTTTATGTCAGGTATTTTGGTCACAGTGACAGAAAGTAACCAAGAGAATAAGCCAATTCACATTTTCTTTTGTCATGTCCATAAAATTGGTAAGATTTAGGAACAACAACAACAACACACGCCAAATATGAGAGACACTTAGATCTTGGAAATGATTTAAGTAAACCCCTTTTCCTTTTTATTTATTTATTTCTTAAAACCACCCAATGACTTATATGAAATGCCACTTTCTACATAGCTTTGGAACACTCCATTGGGATTTCCTTTGATTTAATTACTTATAGAAAAAGTATTTGTCTGTTTGATTGTTTTGTTTTGTTTGACCAAGTAAGTCCTGTACTCAACTGGCCTCTAGGAAATGACATGGAATTGAATCATAACCTATTTCATAGAATCTGCTCAAATTCCAGGATGATGATGCTGAAGATGGTAGTAACACACTGATAATAAATTTTTATTAAGTGTACTTGGTGGCAGCTATTTTCTTCAGATCTCTGGAGGAAAGGGTTACCATATGGTAACTGTCCGTTTGGTTAGTGGATGATGGCTACTCTGTAGTCACACGGTTATGGATGGAATGTTAAGCCGAAAACTTCATGAATTATAGGATTTCTACCACATTAACTTCCAATGAAAGAGTATTACCTTATCATCTCCCTAGAAGTAATCCTCATGGTTGCTAATATCTTAGTTCTCAGCAGAAATGTTTAATTTCCGTGTGGACTTTTCTCTCCAGAGAACTCCCAAGGATCTTGCCTATCTTAAATATTACCCAAGTCTCAAATATTGAGACTCTCTGAAGAACAAACAAAGCCGCCACTGATGGAAATGACGTGGACTAATTCTGCTGACATTTTCTTCAGTATTTTGGAATATTGCTTTTCAGACCATTGAAAACCTTGATTACACCAAGCAGCGAGACTGAATCCTCAAACGCATTTCAGCCTACTCTTGTTTTTCCTACTCTTGATGAGTTTGTACATTTGTCAGATACTTGCGTATCACATGGTCTTATTCCTGTAGTAACTCACTAAGGAGTGCTCCTTCCAGGCCACCCAGAGGCCTTACCTCTTCTTCAGTGCCTCTTCCCCAGCATGCAAAGTCTGAGCAGACATTTTGCCTTACTCCCGCGCTCAGCTTCTCAGGTGCTAGCAAAGTCACACACACTGGGCTTAATGCTGAAGTCCTGTAGCCTTAAGACCAAACACAGATAATTAGTCATAAGCTGGAAGCCCATGGACCATGGCCTCTGGCTGGCCCCAGCAGTACTTTCCAAGGGCAGCTAGCTTGCTGGCCCCTAATGATACAGGAATGCCCTTGCATCAAGTTAAATAGAAAGAGCAAAACCATTTATAAATACTGACATGTGGGCAGGGAGTGTGGAGAATAAAGCAAGAATAATTGCATTCTACTCCCTGGAAGTCTTTCTTCTTTTTGCTTTAAAAAAAAATCACATACATTTTACACATCAATTGTAACAAGTATATAGAGTGCGGTTTATTAGAGAAAATTATTTCCTTTTTCCTAAAGACAATCATTTTTCTCTTTATATTCCTGGTCTCTCCCAACCACCTGAAATGACCAATATCAATAGCGTAGGGGTATAACTACCCACACTTTCCTTCTTGCTCTTCTAAATGTCTGAAAACACAGAACTGTGTGCTCTTTTAAAATGACTGCTTTGAAGAGGTCTTTGACATATTTGTTTCTCGTGGTGAGGGCTTTCTTTAGGAATGAATGGGAAAATAAATAAGCACTTGTGTTAATGATGGAGGTGAACCCAGCTGGAACCCTGTGGGACTGCATTGCTCAGTATTTGAAATTATAAAGGTAATTTTATTGTACCATCCACATACACAGAGGCCACAGAAAATGAAATGCCCCTTGCTTTCTGGTGTTAAAGGAGAAAATACATCTCTTTCCAGTGAAATATGAGGTCATCTGAAAAGTGACCCATGTCAGCTTGCAAAGCACTCAGCAGTTTGTCCTCTTTTAGAACAAGTATTTCAAAGCTGGTAATGGTGGTGAGTGCCTGTAAGCCCAACACTGAAGGGGTTGAGGCAGGAGGATCAGCAATCAAGGGCACACTAGGGTACATAGTAAGATCTTTCCTCAGATAAACAAAAAATGCTTGTTTAAGAAAAAACAGTGATTTCTGTGTGGTAACATATTTTCTTTTATTATTTTATGCCTTCACCAACCTCTTTATTCTTATTGGTAGTGGGGTTTGTTTGTTGTATTGCTCTTACTTTGTTTGTTTCCTTATGAAATTATTAATTACTTGACTAAGAGGTAGAAGGAAGGTCAACTAATTCAAGCTGGCCAAATGCTTTGCCTTCTATAGCACTGGCATAACTATAAGCATGTTCAGGAATAGCCAAGCTGTTTTAATATCTACAGAAATTAAAGTAGAACTACTGTATGATCCAGCTATCCATCTAGAGGATATAAAACTACAAACTAGTAAAGAAGCTTTTGACCCATCTCATTGCAGTAACATTCATAATAGCCAAGGTACAGAAATAAAGCATTTACCTGCCAGTGGTTGAATGGGTAATGAAACTGCACAGTGTAAGTTCAGTAGAATATCATTTAGTGTTTAAAGGAGATAAAATGTTAAGCCCACTGGTCAAGATAAGACCACCACCACCACCACAGTTTTGAGCCAAATCTGCATGAAGCTTTAATTAAATACTGTCCAGAAAGATAGACTCTGGCCAGATCTGCTCCTGGGTTCCCAGGAAATTGTCAGGAGTCACATGTTTCAGGGGCCTAAAAAGGCAGAACCAAGGGGCCACAGTATTTCCCATCAGGTCCAACCAGGGGAAACATGTAACCCTGTGTACCTTCTGCCTACATCCACTCAGGCAAATGTACATCTTGATATATTTCCTGCCCACATGTGATCAAGCACATCTGTGTGCATATTGGTCACGGATCAAATAAACACAAACATAGGACAAACAAGCCCCATTCTTAACTGCAAACAGAATTTTTGTTGTCGTTTTGTTTTGTTTTTTTGAGACAGGGTTTCTCTGTGTAGCCTTGGCTGTCCTGGACTCACTTTGTAGACCAGGCTGGCCTAGAACTCACAGAGATGTGATTGCCTCTGCTTCCCTGAGTGCTGGGATTACAGGCATTCTCCACTGCACCCAGCTGCAAACAGAATTCTTAATCTGCAAGGTGTACTTTCCCATTTTGGTCTCCCTTTAACTTGCAAAGTATATTTTGTTTTGTTGCTGTTTTGGTCACACATTGATGCCCCTGTGCAACATTAGCGGGCCTGGAAGACATCATGCTAAGGGAAGCCAGCCAGCCACAGAAAGCAGGTTGAAGGATGCCAGTTACATGTCGGATCTTAAAAGTTAATAAGTGCACAGAGCTAGAGAACGGGAGGGGTTACCAAAGAAACAGTGCTGAGGGTTACACATCAGTGCAGCTGAAGTAGAAAAACTATGGAGCAAAATCAGTAAAGCAAAAATACTGGTTCTTAAAACCAATTAATAAATCTGATCAACTTAGAGCTTGGTGGCATCATCATCAGGAAGAGTTGGGGACTGCTGCAGACCTACTGCTGTTGGAAAGAAACTAAGGGGAAAAAAACTCAGAAATTTTTGTGTTTATCAATTCAATAACTCAAAGAAACTGAAATTTCCTGACAAACCACCTTAGCCGGAGTCCTATTGACGCAGCCACAGAACTCCACAGTGGTAGCCAGGTCTTAGGTAATGTTATGGAGGCTGGTAACATTCTCTTGCAGAAAGAAGGGAGAATGGGTCTCTAGACCCTTGATTAGGATTCCATGTACACTCCCTGACCATACCCTCTCCCCAGCTATAGGCAACCCAGTCCAGCCTTTACAAGGCCTTGGAATGTACCTGGGACCAGTCAGTATGGAATGTGGCTCAAGGTGAGACTCTTCTCCTGAATAGCTTTCTGAGTCAGTTCTTGTAGTGGAGTGGGAAGTTTTTATAATGTGCCTGCCTTTGAATCACCCACTCTCTGATAAATAACCTTAATCCCATAGTCACTGATTCTCCAGCCTGGACTTTAATGGAATCTTTTCTTTGGTCTTTCTGTGCCCACTCTGTCTTGGGTTAATAGATGGCTTGATGTGTCTTCCCAGGAAGACATGCTACAATTGATCTTTTTCTTCATTTATTTTTCTTTTCTTCCCTCCCTTCTCCATTCTTTTTTTCTCTTTGCTTTCAATAACTGAAAGATGCTCCAGTGCTCCAGGCTCATCCTATATTGGCCCTGGAGAAACTTGACTTTCTCCAGGAAACCTTGGCTCCTTTCATTGCACAATGGTGTCACTAACTAGAGTCTTGCTCAGTGCAATTAAATTATCGCTACTGCTAACCTTCTCAGTTGAAAGTACAAGAAAATTTCTCTCCCCTCACTCTTTTCATAATTTCATTTTATAGACATTCCTGTAGATATACATATTAATATCCATAATTCCAACTCCAAAAGTACACCTAGAAGCACTCAACAAAAAGAGCCACGTTGCCCAGCACATGTCCAACATATGCAATCATCCTTCCCCTGTAAAGAAATAAAGAACTGGAGTTGGAATGCGCTGATTTGTATAAAGATTCTGATTGGGCCAAGCACTGGTTCTAACAAGAATGTCTCACACAGACTCATCTGTTTGAATATGTGTTCCCCAGTGATGGAATTGTTTGGGAAGTACTGGGAAATTGGGCCTTGACAGTGTGGATGCCTGGAGAAGGTTTGTCACTGGGACAGACTTTGAGGTCCCAAAGGTTCCCACCATCTGCAGTGCTCTCTCTCCTTCCTGCTTGCAGATCAAGATGTGAACTCTTACCTTTCCTACCACCATGCATTCACTCACCATCACAGGCTCAATCCTCTGGAATCAGGTTCTTGTATCACCATGATAGGAAAGTAACTAAGACTGGTCATATGCAATCAACTATAGCTATATTTCTCTGCTTTCTACTGTAAAACACTTGTTTCTTTTTGTCATATTGTTCTAATTGCCTCTCCCTGTGAGATATTGCAGAGTGATGAAGAGCTGTGTCTTGATCCCAGTCTCAAGCAAAAATGTTTCAGTCTCATAAATAAGATGTTGTCTTTAGACTTCTCCATAATCTTTTCCCGTTATGACAATTATCTTTCCTATTCCTATATTCTGACATTTAAATCTGGAAAACGTGTTGGGTGTTGCCAAATGCCCTTTCTGAACCAGACTGCTAAAATTGTATGAGTTTTCTATTTAGTATGCTGATCTGTATGGATTACTTGATTATTTGGGATTAGCCTCATATTTGGGAATGAGCTGCACTTGGTTGTGTTGACCCTCATGCATTCCTGGATTCAATGGCTTAGATTCTTAAATGATTTTTGACCCTTAACCTTTTGAAAATACAGATGTCTAAATAACTGAGTGATGGCCTTACAATGGCCAGTTGAGCAAAGCAACTCAAGGAAGGAAGGGCTTATTTTGGCTCCTATTTCAAGGGCACGTTCCACCATGGCAGGAAGGAGTGTGAAGTTACCTTGCAGCCACAGGCAGGAAGCGGAGAGAGCAGAATGAGCATTTCTAGTTTCTGTATTCTTTTCTTTCCATCTGGGATCCCAGTATACTGCATGTTCCCTACCACGTTCAGGATGAATCTTTCCACCTGCATGTTCCTGCTTCCTTGTCTTCCAGTCGGTGCTGGACCACAAGGTACCGTGTTCAGCTGTAGCAGCTGGTGGATCTAGCACTCGTTTCATGTCTGTCAGTTTTTCCTTTATATATTTGACATTTGATAATTAATATGACTATCTCCTTTATCCCAACATATTAGCTTTCTTTATTCACGACAAGATCATTTAGTCTCATGTCTTATTTTCAGAATTTAATATCACTATTCTAACCTTTCATATTCTAGCTTTTCATGAGTAAAATTATCATGATTTATATTACTGTTTGGCAGGAAAATGCTCATAATAAGATAAACCAAAGGGTAGTAAAGGGGTTGGGGATTCCTTGGCTTT
This sequence comes from Acomys percivali, assembly GCA_907169655.1. NCBI lineage: Eukaryota > Metazoa > Chordata > Mammalia > Rodentia > Muridae > Acomys > Acomys percivali. The sequence continues at coordinate 79,878,319 of OU015752.1, read as the reverse complement.
TCTTTCTGCCAGCTTTCTTCACTAAGTAAGAGTAATTCCCATTGCTTCTAGCTTGTCTTAAACCTCTTTTCATATCTATACAGAATTCTATGGGTGTATGCACCCAAATTTACTATTCCTCTCCTGTCAGGCTTCTACTTTGTGCTAAATTAAAGCTATAGAAAATTCTCTTACTGAGAAGTATTCCAAGAGATATATGCCTTTAAAAAGTGATAGACTTAGATTATAGAAAACGTGAGCATGAAGTGCAGGGTTCCCATGCCCACATAGTCCTCTTTCCTACATACTGCTTCCAAGAGAATAATTGTTTCAATTAGCCTCTTCATTAATTAGTGGCTCCTTTGTTCCAGTGCTGATGTGCTCATTAGCTCTGTCCTTCTTTCCCACCAGGACTCTCTCCTTGTGTCATCCTGTAGGTTTTGAGGACTGTAATGACATGTGTCTACCCTTGTCATATTATGTAGTATCATTCAGCTTCTCCAAATTTTCTCTCTCCTATATTAATTCCTCTCCTCAAACTCTTGGCAGCTACTGATCAACTTCCATTTCCCTAGTTTTGAGCTTCTTTCACTTCTAGGTTCTCTGGGTCTTTAGATTTAAAGTAGTTCTCTCTCTCTCTCCCTCCTCCCTCTCTCTCTCCCTCCCCCTCCTGGTTCCTCCCCCCCTCTCTCCCCTCTGTCCCTCCTCTCTCCCCTCCCTCCCCTTCCTCTTCCTCCTCCATCCCTCCCTTTCTGCTCTCTCTCCCTCCCTGTGATGTGTGTGTATTCTTTCCCCTTTATGCATTCTACTTATGTGATATTTGTTCTTGTTTGTAATCATAGCATTCTTCTCCAACTCCAAGAAACCCGTTTTCCTGACTTAATCCCTTGCTTGCCTTCTTCCAGGAGATAGCATCAATTTTGGAAATTTGTGTGTTCTTTGTATTTGGAATGGTCCTTTGCCATGTAGTTTTCAATGATTTCAAATAGGCTGCATGTTTTGTTGATGGTAGAGAATGGGTCGTATTCTGTTACTATGGAACGTCAATATAATCTTGTGGTGGCTTAAATAAAAATGGCTCCAATAGGCTCATAGGAAGCAGCACTATTAGGAGATGTGACCTTATCAGAGTACGTGTGGCCTTATTAGAGGAAGTGTGTCAGAGGAGGAGTAGGTTTTGAGGTTTCAGATGCTTAAGCCATGTCCAGACTTACTCTCTCTTCTTTCTGCCTGCTGATCCAGATGTAGAAATCTCAGCTACCTTTCCAGTACTGTGTCTTCCTGCAAGTGGCAATGCTTCCCACCATAATTATAATAGACTAAACCTCTGAAAATGTAAGCCAGCCTTCAATGCTTTCTTCCATAAGAGTTGCCATGGTCATGGTGTCTTTTCACCCAACAGAAACGCTAAGACATACGCAAGTAGCCATGCTTACAACACTACAGTTTATCTTTTGAAAAAGAGTCATATAAAATTAAGGAAAGAATATTCAGATCATCTAAGGCTATAAATCCAGAAAAAGCAAGTGCAATTTCAGTTGGCCATGTTAAAACATGTACTGACATGTCAGGAGCCATTCATGAGCACATATGCTGTGTCCAAGAAGAGCTGAATGGGATTTTTTATGCTTTTCTAGGCACGAGTGCTTTATCCTTGCACCCAAACACAACACGAGAGTGCAGTTCATCAACCTTCCCATCAGAAGTGAACAATGATGAAAAGCTGTGTATCTACCCTTTGCCCACACCTTGTTGGAACTGCACATTTCACACTGTCCGCTGAGTGTTTCATTCCTCTCTGGCATCAGTACTATAAAAATATGCTGTCTACTCTAGGTTATGGGATTCAGCATATATGAGGCCTGCTTGAATCAATCTTTACCACACCATGACTCTAATACTATTCAAGTCTATCTCCCAAATGGACAAAACCAAGTTTGGTGCTCTCCTCTGTATACCCCAATTACTTGCGATGCTAAAGCAGGAGGATTATTTGAAGTCAGGAATTTGAGGCAGCTTGAGCAATATAGTAAAATCATGTTTCAAAACAAGCAAACAAAAATAAACAAAAACCCCCAAACAAACAAAATGTTCTGTTTTTAACTATTGTATCAAAAAGTATTTTATGTATTTGCAAGCAGAGAAAGATTTCCAAAATTCCCAGTTTTCAAATGGACACAATGATGTGCTGATCTTGGGGGTATAATATGTCAATGATTTGTCAACATGCAACCAGTGCTGGATTGTGCTTAGTGGTAAAAACAGAGTTTACTCTGCATGTATTACATGGTTAAAAGGATCTCATAGAAGCTCTGTATCAGCTCCAAATACAATAAGCACACATAATAGGGTGAGGCGTCTGTGGGAGGAGAATTACTAAGAAGATGTGTAAGGGTTAGTGGGACAAGCTGGCTGGACAGATCTTGCTGAAGACAAGCCAGAGTAACCAGATAGCAAGTTGAAATGATAAAGAGGGATTTGATTACATACAGAAGATAGTAGGCTTTGTTCAATATCACTTAGCCAAGAATTCTTGCTCAGCTTCAGCCTTTCACAGACTTGCCTAATAATGGGGCTTACATGGGGTGAAAAGTTTGACAAAACTTTGGTCAAAAGGAGACTCATGGGGCTGAGGAGATGGCTCTCTGGGTAAAGTACTTATCCTCTTTAGATCCTAAGCCTACTTAGATCCACCTTAACTCAATCACCAGGTCAATACAGATAACACAAATTTACTGTAATCTAACCACTACTGCTTGATCAGGGCTGCAGAAAAGACTCAGGAGCTGAACTGCAACCTTGAGCCAGAATGTTGCAGAGCTTTTAAGTTTGAAAATCACAAACATCAGTGCCACATTACAGTTACATTTTCCCACCAATCAGGATTTAGAGATATGGGCTTTCCTTATATGGTTGATCTATGTCAACCAAATATACAATGTAGGTTTTTCAGTCCAACCAACTAAATCCATTTGTTCTTTTGTGGTTACAAACAGACATTATGTTTTGGGAAAACAAAAGATGAATAAAGGAAGCTGTGGTTAGAAACAGGTATTGTGCTTTGGGGAACAAAAGATGAGTAATGGAAGCTGTTGGGAAGTCCCCAGCTCACCTAAGGCCTAGGAATTTGAACTTAGTTCTATTCTATGATTAAAATGGAGTCTGAATACAAAATAGCAGTACTTAAAACAAGTGAGGAATTTTTTTTTGTATGTTCCCAAGTTTCTTTTGCTTGTTCCCAACAGGGACCTGAGTTCAGAACTCATATAGCAGTAGGACACCATACCTCCTATCTGTCATCTCAGAATTTAAGAGACAGAGACTCTATCTGTGGGACAAACTAGTTAGTCAAACTGATAAAATTGAAGAGCTTTGGGCTCAACTGAGAGCCCCTGCCCCAACAAATAGAGTGGGAGCAAGTGAAGAATAAAACGCTACTCATTACTGTTAATGTAAAAAACACAGCTCTCATCTTAAAGGGGATGAGAGTTACTTTGTTCTGGAACCAAGTTTGAGGGACCATGGGCAAAAAACATAGATTTAGGTTATTCCAAATACCGTGTTTCAATATGGAAGCAATTCTATGAAGTTTTATAAATTTCCATCGCAAAGAAAGTCATAAATCAAGGCAAGTTTAAAATATATTAGTGGATACATTAGAGTGGTGGCTACAGCAAGATGGAGGAAGTTTTTCTATAGGTCTCAGATATCCTTAGCTTTTGGTTTTGTGGAAGCCAGTGGTTCTGCTAAGTCACTAGTTTCCAAGAGGTTTTCATCTATTAGTAACAGAATGTTAGTTCTAATACAAAGGTGGGTAGGAAATATTTTTTAGTGGAACAAAGCTATGCAGAGATAGATAACTAATTTTTATCCCAGCAACATTCCAACCTCGTCACATCACTTCAGTTTTAATTAACCAATCAGTCTTTGCAGACTCAACTCCGTTTTAGGAAGTGTCATTAACATCATCCACGAGGGTCCTCTACGTGCATGTGCTTACACACCAATGGTGCTCTCCCTGTGTCCATACGCCTACAGACATGTATACTTGTGCATGCAAACCATACGTGCATAAGCCATAAAGAGAGAATTGTTGCAGGCACTGTGCCTTCTCCCTTTTCCCTTTACAAATGACAAATTTCCTTTGCAATTTGTCTCTTAATGAGTTCTAAAATGCATACTTGAGATAGGCTATACTTTGTTCTCTCTTGAGTGTCTTAATGGAAAGGCATGGAAAATGTGTTTACTTATTTAACTTAAGGCAAAATGACTTGAGTAAAGAAGATAGTACAATAATGTGTTCACTGCTTCTTCTCTGAAAAAAAAAAATAGAAAGACAAACAGCTTCACTATTGCTTGTATGTGGAGTTCTTTTGAAACTCAAGTTTATTTGTTTTGACTGTGCATCTTTCCAAATTTCATGTGAAATGCACTCATCTAGGAAACAATATAAAAAGACAAGACTTTCATTGGCTCTTGGTCACAAGAGCCCCTTCCAAGGGAGGAGACAACACAGAGGTTAAAATACCATGTTGGTATAGAGAGCATCCTCTTGAGTCTGCTTGTGCTTTGACCTTGACTTTCTAGAATCAAGATCTGTGAAAATTACATTTAGTTATTCATACATCTCCAAACCTTGGACATTTTGATACAAAGGAAATAATACATTTTCATCATCGTAATACCACAAAGAGTCAAATGTTAGTGACATTGGGACTTTTTAGGCAACCAAGTCATGTAAAAAGAAGTTAAGAAATGGCTGAAGGGCTCAGTGCAGCTAAGGGAAGGTGATTCTTTTTAACCTACGCAGTTAGCCTTTAGGCCCCAAAAGACTTTATTTTCTATCCTCAATTGCTTTTGTTTAAAATATCAATTCTGGGGACTGGAATATACTTACCTTTGTGAGTGTTTTTGTTGCTCACCTAAAGCTCTGGGATTTATTCTGAGTGCCCTATATACCAGGCATGATGGCATACTTGTAATCACAACATAAAGATCAGAAGTTCAAAGCCATTCAGGACTACTTAGCTATTAGTCTAACTACGTGAGAATACCTAAAGCCTCATTTCAAAACAAAACAAAAAACCCCACAAATTCTTATCACCACCAAAAGTTAAGAAAACAAACAAACAAATCCAACCCATTTCCATGAAGATGCCCACTTGAATCTGAGCACTGCTTTTTCAGATGACATCTTTCCATGACTTAGTCTCATGCCTAGAGAAGCCAGCTTTCTCTTAATGTGTTGTGCAGGCTACACTATCTCTGCTTCTTTTCAGGGTGATCTTGCAGGCCTCGATCATACACTCCACAGAGGGTGGAGACACCACTGATCTGTTGTGTTGCTGAAACAAATTCAAGTTGATTTCACATGAGCTACTTGTATGCCATCAGAGAATTATTTGAACATTTCTAGGGAAAGGTAGATGTTCTTGACTTCCAAACCACCCTGTGTCTATTTCAGGCTGAGTAAAATCATTAGAAAGTTTCAATCAGCCCACTCATTCTGTGTGACTGGAATGACTAGTTCAGAGATGTGTCTAGAGTGTGTCAGCCCTCCTCTGGACCTCCTAAGGATATCTGCTGAAATGAGAGTACCCCATAGGAGCCTGTAACTTCTGCATACCTCTCTCAGAATAGCATTGCCCAAAGGGACACAACCTTACCCAGACTCATTCAACATTTCTGGAAGCTCCTTGGACAATGGGTTCTTATAACTTCCTCAGACACCAACTTTATGGACTATGTGAGGAAAGAATGCATGGAGAAGGAAAATCAGTGACTTTTAGAAATTATATTTATTAAAATATTGAAGAATTATCCTGAGAAATAAGGACTTCTATGAGATATTTAAGCTTTCTCTTATTAAAAACCCCTAGGTGCTGGGGAGAGGTGGTGCATGCCTTTGATCTCAGCATTTGGGAGGCAGAGGCAGACAGATATCTCTGAATTCAAGGACAGTATGCTCGACAGAGCTAGTTCCAGAACAGCCAAGGCTACACAGAAAGATCCTGTCTCAAAAAAGAAAAAAAAACACAAAAGAAAAGCAACCATATAAATAACAATCAAAAACCATCAACGGTTGAGTGTCAATTATGATAACTTTGGGTCGGTAAGAACTGACATTTTCTTGGGGTTCTCCCAAGGCTCCCAGTCTCTTACAATTACTTCTTTACTAAAGACAAATCCATCGTGATCCCCTTCAAAGCCTTGTCATCTAAATTGTTTTGTACCTTACAAAATTCATATTAGAGACTGTTTTAAAAGTTCCTTGTAGTTAAAAAAAAAAGTCTCCTTCTTATAACTTGTGAATTAATTGAAACATTATCGGGCATTGATTTGTTTGTTTGTTTGCTTGCTTGCTTTCTTGTTGAGACCATGCTTGCTGTAAGGTTCTGGCAGCCCTAGAACTCTCTCTGTAGATTAACTTGACATCCAGCTTGCATCACTGCTCTTGGCTCTGACACCTGGGTGCTGGGATTAAAGTTGTTTAAACTCTCTCAGTGTCACCAAGTGGTCCGGGCTAGCTTTGAGCATGCAACCATCATACCTTAGCCTATGCCACCAGGCCTGATATGATGGTACAGGGGAAGAGGTACAGCTTGACTTGTCATCGTCAGCAGCCAGAGGGATTCCTATAATCATTCAGGAGCCTCAACTCAGGCCAAATGGGATTAGTGACTTTGATATAGACAATAATTCCAGGGCTAGTCAGAATAAAGTTGGAGGTTTTATTAAGGATATTATAACATAGGCTTTACGTATCGGGATTAGGAGACAGACACAACAGAGCTCGTCAAAGGAAAGTCACAACTAATTGTCTTAGCATAAGCAACACAAAGCTTCTCTGTGGCTGTCAAGCATCTCCAAGGTTTGCTAGATGCCTTTTCCCTTCTCCCTTGCTTTCTTGGTAAGTGTGATTAGAAGGGGGCTCAAGAGATGTCTTGTATGGGAATATCTGATAAGGTAAAACGGAGAGCCGCTTCCTGTAAATGGATTTCTGGTGAGATTCATGGAAATAACAGTTCTAGAGTTGATGGATTACAAGTGTTGCTGATTGTCTTCTACTGAGCGTCTGTACTTGCTGCCCCAGGATATGGTGTCCTGGAGCTGGAAGAAGAAGCAAAAGTAGGAAGGTTCCCTCCCTTACTTCCCTCTGTGTCTCTGTCTCTTCTTTTCTTTTCTGCTACAGAACTATTTGTTTTTTATTTGTTAATTTTAAAATATTTTTATTTGAGGATTTATAGGTGAGCACACTATATTTCATCCTTCCTACTCCCTATTCCCTCCACTTCTTCACTTCTCTCCCTAACCCCTGAATTAGCAGCTTCTTCTTCTGTATTTATTTCATATATATGTATATATATTATAATGCTTATACATTTATTCTATGTTTTTTACACACACACACACACACACACACACACACACACACACACGCTACATTTTTTTTTTTTTTAATTTGGCTGCTTCCCCATGAACTTGACAAACCTTTAGTTTGGGTTTTATATGAGTGCCTGGTGATGAAGACACTGAAGACAAGAAGTAATTGTTCCCTTCTACCCTATTGTGTAGAGGTGCCAAGGGAAGCCCACAGAACATACAAAAGCCCTATAGGGAAGCCCCCAAAACATGTTTAATTCCTGGTTTAGAAGGAAATGTATTTCACCTTAGGAGACACTTAGGAGGATTTGGTCATCCAGTGCCTTTGTCACCATTACGATTGTCTAAATCTGGAGGATAATATGGAAACCCAGTGGGAGAAGATGAGCTCATAGGAAAAGCTGAGAAAATTGACCCCAAAGATAGCAGATAAATCTGACCCAAATACATATTCCCTGGCTAGCATGGACAAGCAACTTAGAGGAGAAAAATATGTGTGTATGTGTGTGTGTGTATGTGTGCGTGTATAAATATATATAATGATATATTTATATATAACAGAGATATATGGGGAACACATTTCTCCAAATAGGAGGAAGTGTTTAGAGATAAACCACCATCTGGAATGGATTTATGTGTGATCACTACTGACTAACTTAAAAGTTTTTTGGAAAATGGGAAAATCTAAAGATAGCTGAATATATATTACTTCCAAATTGATTTGTATTAGGCATTTAACAATGTCCTATACAATAAAAAATTTAAAAATCACAGATAGTCATTCTGCTTTAATTAAAATATAAAATGACTACTAAAAGTTGATTACCTCGACTATTTTTAATAATAAAGAGCTCTAAAAACTATTTGTGAGTTCAATTAAAAGCTAACATAAAACATTCACTGAGAAGATGTTTTAAAAGTTTATTATCAACACTGATGATAAATTCTAAAATGCCCCCTACTCATCTCTTCCTCTGACCTTGATAATTTCTGTCTTACCTATCTAAAGCAGATTTTTTAAATTAACTCTGATTTTTACATCAACATAACTTTATTAGACAAATAGTCCTAGAACTTCTTTCAGCCTCAAAGCCAAAACTCTCAACTTGACCTGAGCCAAGGTTCCTACAGTCTAGAGGCCCCTAAGACTGCTAAAGATAGCCAAATGAAGAGACTTTTGTGTTCTCATCCCAATATTCCTAGGAACTCGTGCCGACACCCATCTTCAAGAATTGCTGCTGAGTTTCCCAGTCTGTCATTTGATTGGTCCACACTGCTAAGCACGGCTTCTGTGTTCCATTGCTTCTTTCTTTCTAACCAGGAACTCACTAAATATTTGGGTCCTATTGACACCAAAAATAGACATCTCCTAGACCCATCATGCTTCTACTCATGGGCCATATGTAGAAAGGCAGGGCTTTTCTGAAGAATGTAGTCATGAAATCTGATTCCCCATGTAACTGGTCTGGCAGACATACAGATATAGTAAGAACACATGTGTGTCTCTGCATCTGACTACCAAACTACTGAAACAGTGAGCCCCGGGGATATGGGAGTTTCCCTAGAAATATCATGCTGGGACACAGAAAGGGCAGCAACCAGGTGGGGTCTTAGTCTCTGAAAGATTTGAAACAATTGTAGTACCTTGTCAAACCGTCTTACAGTGTAACAGGACCTTAGCATGACGAAAAGCATATTTGCCAGGTTTTTGGGATCTTTTAGTCTCTCTTAGCAATGTAACAAGATTGAAATAATATTATCTTTTCTTCTTCCCATTTTTAATTTGGATCTTTTAATTTTCATGTTAAGGAAGAAAGACCAAACCTTACTTGTAACCTCCAGGTTCAGTAACATATATATAAAATACATCTGTATATCTGATATTCTTTGCCAATTTTTTACCTCCTAGGAAGCAACCTTGGGGAGGAGAGAGGGAGGAGTGGGGGGACTGGTGTGCATAAGTACCTTAAGTTTACACAACAAATTTCATCTTATGATCTTTTATGTCCTAAGCTTTTCTCACACCTTAAAGAAACAAAGATAATTTACTACCTTTTCCTCTAAACCGAATGCACCTTATTTTCATGTGAGCATGTCATGTTTTTGTGTTTCGAGTAATTTTTATATGTTGTTGGTGTCATAGCAATTTCTTAACAAACTGACTTTTATGAATTCATTTCTGTTAATGCTAAAATTATTAATATTTTTGGCATGCCCAATTAAAATACACATGCAGACTCACAAATTTTAATACCATGGTCATATATTAAGGTCTGACAAAAATGTGCTACTTCATAAGTTTGAGTACACTAAACATCTTAAAACCTATTAAAATGATATCTTTGGAAATACTAAATGTTTCATAAACTGTATAATGCTAATTGTTTATATAAAACATTTGTTAGTCATAATTTGATAGTCATAAGATTTTATTAACTAAAAATATAATGTTATATATAGATTTTAATATGGATTTCCTTAAAAATGCATTCTAAATATAGATACTTGTATACATTTTTATTTTATTTATATAATGAGTAACATAATGTTCATACAAGAAAAAATATTCTTAATATAAACAGTCAAAAGATAGGGTTTTTGTTAAGGCTGGAATATATATAAATCAATAGATATATGCTTACTGAAGATCTCTGCTACGTTTCCTTTTCACAGTGAGGAATATAGAAAATATAATCCCAATGAACAAAAATGTTTAAAAATCTTGATTTATTAAAATATAGCTTATGTAAGCCAGGAACAGTGGCACATGCCTGTAATCCCAGCACTCTGGGAGGCAGAGGCAGTCGGATCTCTTTTAGTTCGAGGTCAGCCTAGACTACAAAGCAAGTCCAAGAAAGCCAGTACTACATAGAGGAACCCTGTCTCAAAAAAAAGTGAAAAAAAATCTTATGTATGTATACATATCATACATATGTGTATATGTACACACATATGTATATATATACACACATATATATGTACCCAACTGTCACATATGACTATTTTTTAGTATTTATTTATTTATTTATTTTGGTTTTTCGAGACAAGGTTTCTCTGTAGCCTTGGGGGGGCGTGGTGGCGCACGCCTTTAATCCCAGCACTCGGGAGGCAGAGGCAGGTGGATCGCTGTGAGTTTAAGGCCAGCCTGATCTACAAAGTGACTATTTTTTTTTTAACATAATATACCTAGTACACAATTGACTTATAAGTAAATGCTTGTGTAAATTAAAATTGTTAACTTGACCCAACTTCCTTTTGGTTCAGAGAAAAACAAAAATTGTAAGGAACAAAATAATGATGAAAGACAAAAAGTATCGGTGAGACATTTAAGGGCAAGAGATACATAATCTGTTTAGCAGATTGCACCTATTTAGAATATCCCTATTAAATAATATTTATAAAACTTGTTTTAATGGATAGTTATATAAACCTGTGTATACAATTTCATTAGGTAATAACAATGAATTTTGTGAAAGGCTTTTAAATATGATAACTAAAACTCAGTTAGTGTTTCTCAAAATAAAGAACACTTTATCAACTCTTCAAAAGGAATCTTCTACCCCCAAAATTCCCTTTTCTGCCGTGTAAAATGTCCAAGCGCTCTGCACCTCTAAACACAGTCTGCAATACCACAGGAAACAATCACTGCCCTTCACGATTCTAAGGGCTAGTCTGTTGTTTTTGAGGTATGTCTTCTGTTTCTTGTATTTTTACATAGTCTCCTTCAGTTCTGTTCTAACAATTCTGAAAAATGTGAAAGTGTGTGTGTGTGTGTGTGTGTGTGTGTGTGTGTGTGTGTGTGTTTATATAAAGATATTAAAAACATTTGAATCTTAAACATTGGTTTGGTAAGGTAAGGGTTCAGGGTAAACAAGCAGTCATAAACAAAAAGGCATGATCAAATTAAATGCAAGGATGTCTTTATTTGTATCCTCATTAAAATTAAGACCCATTATTTTATTACTAGATAAACATACAGGTAAAATATCAAATACCATAACCAATTATAATATATAATTACAAAATTATTTTAAAAGCATTTAAAAACTGAGAGAACTGTTTATTCTGTGCTCTACTGTCGGTGGCAGTGACAGTGAGTCCCAGACATCCAGTGCCTTCAAATTCTACATGAATGTGATGTGAGATCTCAGGTGATGTGAGAAAGCTCACCAGTTTTGTAGTCTAGAGTGAACTGGAATCACCTGGACATACTTCCAGGCTTTTAATCAGAATGGAGCCTTTGGTGTGATGTGTTTTTCCCCCTTTGAATGATGAAGTGTTCTTTATCTTTGAGGAAGACAGTCATTAAAACAGGTTTGGAATCATTATGTAGTAGGAATATTCTAAATAGGCATAGTCCTCTAAATAATTTGTGTATTTCTTGCCCTAAAACCAAGAATTAATTTTTTGTGTTTTTTTTTTCCAAGACAGGGTTTTTCTGTGTAGCCTTGGTTGTCATGGACTCACTTTGTAGACCAGGTTGGTCTCGAACTCACAGACATCCACCTGCCTCTGCTTCCCTGACTGCTGGGAGTAAAGATATGTGCCACTGTGCCCATCTAGATTTAAAGGTTTTAAATTTTAATGATGTCTCCAAGAAAAACTTAGGACCATTCACCATCTTCATTTTATTTACCTGCAGTGACATTTAATGAAAGTGACCATGGAGACGGTGAATGGTCCTAAGTCTTTCTTTGAGACAATTAACAACGGAGGTTGGCATTTTGACCTCATTGGTGCTTCCAGTTCCTAGCTGCGTGCGGCAGATATCAGGGGTCAACTTTTCTGTCCGGGTTTCTCAGCTCACCTGAGGCTTTCTGGGCCCTTAGTCCTTTAAGTATAATTTGGATAGAACAACAACAACAACAACAAAAAAGATCTAGTTTTAAATTTAAGTTTTAGCTCCATTTACTTATTCTAGCTAGAGATACCCACAGATTTGGGTTAACTATTATTATCCAAATTATTCCAGGGACACCAATCTCCAATAACAACAACATTCATGATGGTTTATGCCTTAAGTACTGATGTTTCTTGACTTCATTAGTATGTAAAGTATACTACAGTACAATTATTCACAGTTAAAAAATTAATTAAATGTATTTGTATTTTACTAATAAAAATGGAGATCAATAATATAGTGACTCTTTCCAAGGTCCCATTTCTAACCTTGTTAATATAAGAAAGGTCATACAATACAAATAACTGTATATATAGGAATATATATATATATGCACACATATATACATTTAAAAATAAGGAAATTTGAGTTATTTTAACAACACTTTTCCTTCATCTATTACCTACATTCTACTAGGCCAAATTGTATTCTTAATCATTTAATTTTAGGCATAGTAATCCTATGTCACATGTAAATGTTATGTCATATACAGAGGGAATAAAATAATTCAGCTATGTATCATGATGGTCAATAGTTTCGACATGACCCAAAAGTTTCTCAGTGGCTTTTACTAGCAATTCCTCTCTCCCAAAGACTGCTATCCTCCCTGCTCCCCAGCCTAGGATTGAGATTCTTAGGATTGAGATTATAGGATTTGATAAATAATATGTACCCTCACATGCACAAACTGTGTTGCTTAAACACCCGGTTTGGGAGGGCACACACTGTGAATGATAGCTCCGGGAAGGAAGCTGTGTCTGCAGAGACTGACTGATTAGAGCTTCTGTATTGTGGCGAGACTGGAATGTTGCGGGTCCAGAGTTTAATTAACTTCCTGCTCACCTCTGTGTCAGAACTAGCAGCATGTGACGAGTAGGTAAAAAGCTTTGGAATCTATTGACTTAGCAGAGCCACTGGCTTCTGCCAAGACAAAAGCTAAGAATGCCATCAGATAGCATCGTCGGCCTAGAGAAAAGCCATCTTGCTAAAACCGCTTCTCTGACGTACTCACCGGTATACTTTAAGGTCACCATAACTTATAGATCCCCTTGCTTTATGACTTTCTTTGTTCTGGAAAACTATAAAGCCTCATGGAACTGCATCCATGGAATTTAGAATAACTAAATCTTTATGTTCTTAGGACATGCCCACTCAAGTACTGCTCCAAACTAATTTGTCCTTTACTCTCTTTAAAATACCAAAAAAAGGTTAAACAAACAAACAAAAACAATCAAACCAAAAAAAGGTATATTTTTGCATCAGCATTGATTGCCATCCTAAAAATTTTTTCTTCATCTCATCTTAGGCAGCAGAGTAGATAGAGATGGAGAGACATTTCAAAGCACGGTCTTGACCTTCTGGCCAAGTTGTTGTTCTTAGCTCTGAGATTGTTGAGAGGAAATCATAATTTCTTCTCTCTGTATTAAGGAGCATTTCACTTCCCTCATCATCCTCTCTCTGTAGGGATATATATGTTCTTGCATTCCTCTTGACATAGACTGAAGCTGAATTCAGAACAGGCAAAGTATTAGCAGTGTATACTATAAATCCTTTCCTTCAGAATGAGCTACAAATGTGCTCTTACACTAGACTAAGAAGTGCCTCGCTCAGAGACATTGCAACCCATAGCCCTTGCAGTTCTCTGATAACTCACGCTTACTCAACAGATCTCCAGAGCACGCTAACCAGCAAGTGACTGGCACACATAGCATAGTGTACGAGGTGCTGAGAGCCACCTTCTCCCAGCAAACTGAGGATTTCACTTTTTTTTTTCCCCTATCAATAAAGCCGAATGAGATCCTCATGATTGTTTTGAAGCAGAATTTTGTAGACCTCGGACACCTTCACTCAGAGTGCTTAGCTTTATAGCTCATAGCTTCAGAGATATAGAGTCACAAAGCCTGCCCCTGCTTCCCTTTGGTGCTACTCATCCTGGTTCCATCGTTTGTAATGTCCCATGGAGCAGCTGGTACCTAGGTTATCTGAGCAATAACTGTAAACCCAACTGCAGAGAAACTCTAGAGTTGTGTTGCTAAGGCAACTAACGGTGATTGTAAAGGCAGGGGGCTGCAGGGCCACTGCTACTGTAGCATTGAGAGTTCCAAGATCTTTATATAATTGGAAAGACATGTAGCCACAAAGCCAAAAACTAACTGAACAATGGTTTGGACTCAAACAGTTTGCCTGAAATGTACAACACAAGAGCCTGGCTTTGGGGAACTTAGTATATACATACACAGCAACCCAGGTGCTCTGTAGTGCTGCCTTTGTAGCTCAGTGTGATGATTAGCCTTCTGGAATATAAAGGATTGTTATCACCCTCATTTGCAGGTGAAGAAACAAAGCTAGTAAAGGTGATGTAATGTGTTCAGTGTCGTGTCCCTTAGCTGGAAGTGACTTCAGATCCAGCATCTGTACTGATAACCAATGTCCCATAGTTTATCAGATGTTTAAAAGGATTTATCCATCCCTGTGACCCTGCATTGCGTTCAAGTAAAAAGGAAAGCCAGAGAAAGCCAGAGCCAAAGCAGTATCAACCAAGTATCATGTTACCATGTGGGGACACAGACTGTACTGAGGAGACAGTTGGGATATTGCATGAAAGCATGATCTGTGACCTTGTAAGTTCAATATCAAGGGTGCCAGTAGGGATTTGTGCTAATGAAACGATTTACCACAAATCCATTGGCTGCAGTGAAGACAGTAAACTAGGATTATGCTTGAATCCTGGTGACACAGTGGGAATCCTCTAGGCCTGGTTAGCTTTGTTGCTTTGCCTTGTGACTTCTTTGGCTCTTGGAAATCCTGTTCTGTCCAGTACAAACTGAGTTTGAAAATGGCTTCTCTGGAATATGAAGCAGTCCCCAATGCTAACCGGGACATGTCTAACCTGATACAGAGCAGTACTGACAGTACTGGCCTCTGTGTTGCAATCACCTCTTCTAATCTGCTGCTGAGAAACAGTTTACCTGCACATGCAGGCTTTTCACTACCATCATATTCTGGGGGCAGAATCTTTCTGATAATTTTCAGTGAGGCTTCTATTGAAATTTGGAATATGGTGATGAATAAAAAAAAAAACATCAGAAGTCTATCAGAATTCTTTTTCTGTTGTGCTTTTCTGTGTATGAAACATTGTTTTCCCCAAATTTGAATGCCAAAACCTAACCCCTCAAAAGTATGAAGAGGCCTCTGTGATTGAATCCTGAAGGCTATGCCCTTGAGAAGGTGATTAATGCCCTTATAAAGCAGGACCCAAGGAGCATGTTCTCTCATTGGTTCATCTGAGAGTACAGTAGGCAATGCCTACAGAGAACAAGGCTCTCAGTAGACACTGAGATCCCTTGATACTTTGATTTATCTGCCTGTATAACTATGAGAAGACATTTCTCTTGTTTAGCAATTAAATAGATTGGGGTAATTTCTTATAGCATCCTGAATGGCTCAAGAGAGACATCTTGGCACACTTTGTTTACAATAGCCTACAGTGAAACAATGGATATTCGTAAGTACCATCCATCTTGTATAGTTACTGCTGTGGGGGAAATAAAATGATTCATGCTCAACTCCTGGTTTTAGATGTTTAGCGCTTTGTTGACTGAAATATATCTGTAATAAAGAGAGCTCGGTTTGAAATTGTTCATCACCACAGGCAGAAGAGGAGGCTGAGAGGCCTTGTTTAGGTTTGAAATGTCCTCCAAATTCTGCATGTTGAAGCTGGATCCCAGTCAGCAGCACTACTGCAAGGTGGTAGAACCTTTAAGATGCTGTTTTTTTGTGGCGAAAAAGTCCCACAATTGGATTTCTACCTGTGAAGGAAGTACTGGAGTCCTTGGCCCCTTTCCTTTCTTATTTCCTGGTGCCATGAAGTGAAAAGCTTCTGCCATCGTGTATTCATGCTGTTATATATGGGCCCCACATGGGTGCAAAACAGTGTACCAGCTGGCTGTTAATTTAACACTTTAAAAATGTGAACCAAAGTAGATCTTTCAACTTGTAAAAATTTAATTAAAATATAATTATATCATTTCCTCTCCCTCTCCTCCTTCCTACCTTTCCCCTTCAAACCACAGCTTTCCCTCAGATGTCAGGACCTCCTCTTCTTTAACCATTGTTGTTACATTTGCATATACATATGTATACATACATATGAGTGAATACACTTATGACTATAACCTACTGAATACATTTAGTGTTGCCTGCATGTGTATTTCTAGGGCTGACTGCTTTTGTTGGGTAGGTAATTAGGAGGTTCATCACAGAAGATTAATTCTCTCTTTCTCAGCAGTTGTTAATTTCCTATAGCTCTCATCTAGGTTTGGAGCCCATGATGTTTCTCCCCATCTATTTAGGGATGTCATGACGTTGTCATTGTTGAGGTCTTACATATGCACTATGCTCTTGAGATTTCATGGGTATAACTTCCAAGTCATACGTAGGAGATAAAATTGCACAGCAGACTTCCTGGGCCTCTGGCTCTTATTGTCATGCTGTGCCCTCTTCTGTGATGTTTGTTGAGTCTTAGGTACATGAGTTAAAGATGTATCATTTGAAGATGGACAACCAATGGTCAACTGTTGTTTGCATTTTGATCAGTTGTGACTTTCTGTAATGTCCTTCTGCTCCTTCTTTGAGGAGTGGAGATATCTGCATCTATCTATGGTCATAATGCTACCTATTTAGAGTGCAGTTAGGAACTATGCTCATTTGTGAAACTATTGGGTCACTGTCCTCTCAGATCCATGACCTCATTAGACACATGTACTTGACAAAGTCAGTCTCTGCCTTTTGGGGTCGTACTGGATTCTGGGGATCCAAACTCCAGTTCCCAGCAAAGCCATTTGGCCAGCTTTTGCAGTTTCTTGAGCTTCGCAAAGGCTCTGGAGCTTATGCCTGGTGAACTAAATTGATAAAATCTAAGGGGAACCTTCTTGGAAGGAATATGCTGGTCCCACGGCTTCCACTCTCAGCTGAGGCCTCGAAGTGGTACCAGGCATGATCTTTCTGTTGAGTGATCCTTATATCCAATTAGACAGCCATTGGTAACCTCAATATAGAAGTGCCACTGTCTCATTGGATTTCTTGCTAGTCAAGTCATTGCTATGCTTTTTACCTTCAACTTCTGGGAGGCAACCAAGGACGAATAAAGACCTTTTATTTTTTTCAGTTTATTTATCTGGCATTTTGTGATAGCAATAGAAATCTTGCACTCCACTAAAAAAATCACTATGAGGTATCTGAGGTCGCTAAATCAGCTAAGGGATTAGAAAATGTGTCCTTTAGCCCAATTCTGGAAAAAATTACCCACCTATCCATCCACCTAACATCCAGTCAATGCTGAATACAACCTAACCAGATGCTTCTGTGTGAAACAACACAGAGCAGTCTGGAAACCCTATGTTTGGGTGAGATTAGGGACCAAACTGATAATGATGGTGTCTGAGATATTTGGAAAGGTTTAGCAAGGCAGCTAACTCAGGCATTGGGTCATGTAATATCATAGTGTTTGAATCTTTGCAGAACCTGGGAATAGACTGTAGAGTCCATATTTCTACAGAGAAAGTTGCATTTGAGGATGCTGAACAGGTAAAAAGCACTTTCCATATGGGATTGTCGAAATGATTGTGCTAAGAAGGCACCTTTCACTTCATGGTTTCTACACCTGAGCCTTGTCGGCTTGGGCCCCCATGAATGGACTATGAAGTCCCTTTACTATTATTCAGTTGCAGAAGAGGAAACTGAGACTGGAGATCGACTCACAGAAGCAAAGCTTAATGTTTCAGGCTCTAAGTCAAGGCTGCACATGGCACATCAGCATTAGGAGCACAGCCACTCTTTCATGTGTAGCCTGGCTACACGGTGTGTTAAAAGGAATGGTGGAAGATGCATGGTTACCATGATAGAGCCTCGATCTGGGTCCTTGCTGTGGCCTAGTTATTCTTGCTTAATTATCACAGGATCTGGATTCTGATTTGGCAGGAAGCACTCTCAGGGGTATGGTAGTCCATCCTTCTTGGTGAGAGTGACTGGGAACTTGGTTGTTTTGGATAATGGCTCTGGTAGGGGAGTAGTGTTGGAATGCTCCTTGTGTTCAGGACATGCTGACTGGAGGTCCTCCTTCACAGCACTCTGGAAGAGCTATTCTTGCTCCTTCAACAGTATGCCAAGGCAGAGCTTACCCATTTGTTTCTTGCCAGCAGCACTGCTGCGAACCTGTTTGGTGCCTCCTAATGCTATTTCTCCCTGGCAATAGAAGGTTCATTTGTTCTACTATGAGCCTCATGTTTACACACTACTCAAAGGTACTTATTTTTCCCCAGATGTTCATGAAATATTGGCTATTAATAGCAGAAGGCAATTGTTTCTCCAAGACATCTTCATTTAATTATATCACCTCTCTCTCTCCAGTGAGATCAGTTGCATGTATGTGAGCTAAGGCTTCTTTGTTTTTGAGGACCAAAAAAAATCTGTAATGAAGCTGCCACTGATTTTTATAGTTGCTGTTGGGTCATAAAAGGTAATTCAGTGCAGGAGAGATAAATAGCGATAGACATATAGATGATTGATAGCTAGGTAAGTAGGTAGATACTCACATAGATAGATAGATAGATAGATAGATAGATAGATATAGACAGACAGACAGACAGATAGACAGAGCTCTTTACTAACCAGAGCACTGTGTTCCTGTAGTGGAGGTTCTCTTAGAGTTGACATGGTGACCATACCCATATTTCATAGCCACAACAACAGGGGTGCCAGGTGAATAGATCAGAACTATTATATTCACGTGTCCAAAAGTCTGCTTGAAACCACCAGAAATACCAAATATATTTCGAAAATCATCTCTGTAGTTGCTATCTCTTAAGAGAGTGAGGACAATCAATAGTAAGATACATTAGAAATTTCAGAACAGTGTGTAAAAGATGGATGCCATGCACCAGTGAAAGTGGTGGTTACAGAAAGGTTGTATTGGACTCAAATGGATCTCCTCTTCAGCCAAATCTACTAGGGAGATATGAAGTAGATACAGCCACCAACAGTGTTAACAAAAGGCCAACAAGGCGTAGAATACATTGTTTATACATTTCATGTGTGTGATTTTACTGGGTATGTGTGAATATCCTAGAGATGAATATCATTACCTAATTTTAACTAGTTAGAAATCTGTGACACAGAGAGGCTAGGTCACTGTTGTGTGATGTACTTTTCCTAGGAAGACACAGTACACAAGTCTACTCACCCCACATAGGGAGCTGAGAGCAGAGCAAAGTACAAATACCACCAAAGTCCATTTTAGTGAACTGAGGAATTTTACTGGGGCTGCTTATAGAAGTATGGGTGAGGGGTTACTATAGGAACAGAAATTACTCAGAGACGGTTGCATGCATCGCCACAGCGCACTCCAGCATGGATAGTAACAATTCACAAAAGCTGGACCCCTAAAGCACACTGCAGCACAGCCTGTGGGCTGCTCAGTGTGTGGAAAAGTGTCTTTTCCTAATGGCTAAGTTGCTCCTCTGGTCTCTGCTTCTCCCAGGCACCTGAGCCTGTCTTAGTCTTCTTTGCAGCTTAGTTTTATGGGAAAATGATTTTCAGCAGCCTTTGTTTACTCTTGGGGAGGGGGGCTAGTGAATCTATTCAATTTCAAGGACTTCCTGAAGCTATTTTGAGTTATTTACTTTCTGTCTTAAGGAGATTCCCTGCAGGGTGGAAGATTTCAACATGGGTGGAAACTGCTGCAGAGAGTAACTCAATGCAGTTTTTCAGCATATCAACAGAAACAATTCTCCCAGCCAGGGCTTGTTGGTCACACTGAAGCCATCTTTGTATTTAACTTAAAGATACATTAAAGTATATTGAGTCATCAAGCATTCATGTTGACTGTCTTAACACTGTATTTCTTAACTCCTGGTGTCTTAGAAAGGTTTCTATAGCCATGAAGAGACATAATGACCAAGTCAACATAAAGAGTTTATTGACACTTATAGTTTCAGAGGGTGAGTGCTTGACTACGGTGGTGGAGAGTGTGGTGGCTACAGATGGACACGGAGCTAGATCAGTAGCTGAGAGGTTACATGCTCATCTGCAAGTAGGAGCCACAGAAAAAGCTAAATTGGAATGTCATAAGCCTTCAAAACCTTAGATCCTGCCCCTAGTAACATACCTCTTCCAACAAGGACAGATCTCCTAATCCTTCCCAAACATTTCCACCAACGATAGATCACACATTCAAATATGCAGGCTCATGGGGTGGGGTTGGCATTCTCATTCAAACCACCATATCCAGTTTCTGGTCACCATCAGGACTTAAATTCCTTACCTGAAGTTGGACAGTGTTTGGGCACAGCCATCTGAATAAGTGAGGAAAGAATGGGCTCATCTTGCTCAGCTTCATGGACATCAGAATAACTCTTTTTGAAGCTGTTAACCATTTGGAAATGGTTTTAGTCATAAACATGTTTGGCCTGAGACCAAAGCTGAAGAGGATGCCATAATCCCTGACATCTTGTTATCTGGGGAGTATCAGTGAATGCTACCATCAGCCCTGGCATCCGATTACCTGGGGAGTGGGTACCAGTGGATGCTGCCCTCAGCCCTAGCATCTCCTTACCTGCAAAGTGGGTACCAGTGGATGTTTCCATCACCCCTGCCATCTCCTTACCTGGGGAGTAGGTAACAATCATGAAGCTCAGAATGTGTCTGGGAGACATAGCTGCCATTATCTTTTAAATGAGCCAGTATTCTGCCCTTCCCCTTCTCACCACACCGAGAGGGTGTCTCTTATCTTCATATGTTTTGTCATAGAGACCCTCCAAACTTAACATTTTATTCTGTCCTCTTGCTCAAGAACACCACTAGATTCACTGCCTGCACCAGATCAAGTTAAGCCCCTCTTCCTACTCCCAAAGACTCTGAAATGCCATGTCTATCCACTCCATCCTCATGTTGCCAAGGCCCTGTGGTTGCCACACTAGGTTTTTGCCTTAGTCTCACTTATGCCTCACTTTTCCTTTCATACCCCTCACTTCTAAGTATGTAATATCCTGCTTAGAATGAGCAGGTTCACATGGCTTTGATTTTGAAAATAGCCTTCTTGCCTCCTTCTCAAGGAGGTATCCCTGGATATCTGCTATTCATCTTGGTCTCACCTTTCACAGAGATCCTATTTTCTATTTGCTGCCACTGGCCCTTATTCTAGAGCATATGGCATGAAAAATTTTGAGCTGGGCCTTATGGCCAGACCTTTATCTATGTACCCAAGAGACTGAGGCAGAAGAAACCTGAATTCAAGGCCAATGGTAGAGAGTTATCCTGCCATGTAGGCTTGATCCCTAGAATGTGCACAAATATCCCTCTCCCCTTTCCCCAAATCAAAACATCTTGAAAACAGGAAACCATTCCTGTGGCTGCTGTGGCATGTTCCCTAGCTGATGTAACACGGGGATCAAATGTCCCACAAGTAATGTGAATGCCTCCACTAGAGCTGTCTTCCAAATGTGAGAACAGTAACCCTCACAAGTGACAATATCCTCCAGCTGCCACATAGAGCTCTGAAAACTTTGACTCTAAAATGTAATGTTTGCTAAGCAAAGGTCTTCAGTTTTAGTGAAGAAAACCTATTTGCTTCTATGGATGGAAAGGTCTCTCTTCTGTGTTGTAAGGAAGTTACTAGAAGTTCAGATCAATGTGATGGGTACAGAATGTGTGTGGTTTTCTTTTAAACAAGCAAAGCTTTATACCTGAACTTTAGATTTTTATTTTATTTATGTATATATGCCTACTTGACTCTATTTCATGTATGTCGATGTGCCCAAGGAAGCCATCTCTCCAGCTCCCTAAACTTGATTTTTGATTAGTACATAATTGTGATGAACATTGCAATATTTTGGTATGTGTCTACATTGTACTCTGATCAAAATCAGGGTTATCACTGTGCCCTTCAGCTTAACCTCATTTTGCTTTGTGGTAAGAAGATTCAAAATCTTAAAAAAATAACCACAGTTGTTAGCTGTAGTCATGCTACCATGAAGTGGAACAGCAGAGCTCATTCAAACTGTCTAACTGTAACAGGAGAGCCACATTTGTAGAGAAAATTAATTCAATAGAGTTGAGAAAGCAACATCTGTGGTTTGCGAAGCCTTTGAATGGATGCTTGAAGATGTCTCCTGAGTGTTCCTGGGTTGTCAATGCCAGGATCTTCTGCAACTGGGAATTCCATGTCCTGTCTCATTGTTTACTGTTCCTACCTGGTGGCTCTTGGAATCAGGTATTTACTTAGTCTAGTTGAAGGGAATTGTTTTGAAGGTTCAAATAATGAGCTGAGACACATTGTGTCCTATCTCACAGTGGTTACTTTGGGGTTCTCCTGAGACATAAAGGATCTGGAGGACAGAGGGTACATTGGGGGGCCAAGTGCTGCTGCTAAGTCAGGCTCTGCCCTCCTATCATCTAGTGAGGACTGTGCAGCGCTTTGTAAGTTGTGATAGGAAGCCTTCTGGCACACAAACCCCTGATGCAAAAGGCAATAGCAGACTCTCTCCTTTAATTCACACCAGTCCAGGAAATGATATTGTAACTGGGAATTATGTATCAACTCCGCTCAGCAACCCGGCATTGAAATCTTTTAGAGGAGTCTCCAAAAGGGAAACTTTGGGAATGAATTAATCATAGCTGACATAGCTATGAAATGACATGTAGCAGCTTAGGGAGAATGTTTTTTTTCTGAGTTTTGTACTGTATTTCTAAGAGCTCCTTCTGAACAAAATTGAAAGTGTTCTCAGTTACTGTTTTAACATTTAACTTTGTAGACTAGAATGGCTTTCCTTAGTACATATGCTTTTGGAAGCTGAGGCAGAAAGACCAAGAACTCAAAGTCAGTGTGGGCTACAAAACCAGACTGCGTTTCAAAAATCAAAGTAACAATAGTTGTAATTAAAACAAGGTGGTAAATAGAAGCAGAGGACTGGGGTAATAATGAGTGCAATAAACATTACACTCATGTGCAGCCATGTCTCAGGCACATGCTCTCTTGTAATATGGCCTTAATTTAGAAGCCTCAATTTCTGATTCTGTAGAACTGAGCCTGTAATCTTCCTAAAGAATAAAGACTGAAACTGAATAGTCATTTTTATGCATTATATCATAAAATATTGAGTGTGTTCTAAATCCTCACTCCTCCCACTCAATCAGCAAGTCCTAGACACTAGAAGCTAGTCTCACAGTTAGCCTACTGAATTCTCCCAAGTCTTACCCTTTCCTCCTCAGCCCAGACCCTTGTCATTTCTCTGGAGAATATCATGATCAGGATTACTGCTTTCTTTCTAGCCCATTCGTCACCAGACCACTCTGTGAGCTCAAATAGTGCAAAGACTCTTATCATTTCTCCAAGAGAAGGACCCACTATCATGCCAAACTGTGGAAGAGACTTCCTTTCCCATAAGATGCCTCAACTCTCAGCACTCTCTCTACTTCTTGAGTTAGAAGCAAATCCATGATGTATTATTCAGGGTTCTCTAGATAGAAGGGTTTGACAAAAATTCTAAAGAGTCTTGTATGATTGCAAATAGTTACATCATGTTCTTGTCTAGAGTAAGCCATGAATAGCCTGCAAAACTGTGATGCTTGTCTTCCTACATATTTATATTTCTTTTTTATTAATTTATTCAGGTTATATCACAATTGTTATCCCATCACTTATATTCTCCTGCTTCTCCCTCTCTCCCTCTCTCTTTTGCCCTATTCCCCTTCCCTTGGTCTGTGACAGAAGGGGACCTCCTCCCACACCATATGGTCATAGCCTATCAAGTCTCATCTTGGTAGCTGGCTTATCCTTTCTCCAAGTGCCAACAGGCACCCCACAAGTGGAAGTGGTCAAATATCGGGCACCAGAGTTCATATCAGAGTAAGTCCCCACTGTTCACACAACTGTGGAGAATGTCCTGTCCATTAGCTAGATCTGAGTAGGGGTCCAATGTTTACTGCATGTATCGTCCTTGGTTGGTACAGTAGTTTGAGCAGATCTGCCCCTGGGTCCACATCTGCCTGTCATGATGTTCTCTTTGTAGGTTTCTAGGACCCTCCGGATCATTCTATTTCTCTATTCTCCCATACTTCTCTTACCTAGAGTCTCAATAAGAACTGCTCACATCAATCCCAATTTCCTGGTAAGTGAAGACTTTCATGGGATATCCTTTTTGGGCTAGTGTCCAATTGTAAGTGAGTATATACCAATGTGAGTCTTTCTGCTTCTGGGTTAACTTGCTCAGTATTATAATTTCTAGTTCCATACATTTGTCCGCAAATTTCAGGATTTCCTTGTTTTTTAATAGCTGAGTAGTAGTCTACAGTGTAAATGTACCACAGTTTCTTTATCCATTCTTCAACTAAGGGATATTTAGGTTGTTTCCAGATTTTGGCTATTACCAACAAGGCTGCTATGAATATGGTTGAGCATATGTCCTGGTTGTGTGGTGGAACATCTTCTGGGTATATTCTAAGGAGTGAAACAGCTGAATCTTGAGGTTGCTCTATTCCCAGTTCTCTGAGAAAATGCCAGATTGATTTCCAAAGTGGTTGTACAAGTTTGTGCTCCCACTAGCAATGAAACAGTGTTCCCCTTTCTCTACATCCTCACCAGCATGTTCTGTCACTTGAGTTTTTTATCTATCCGTTCTGATGGTATAAGATGGACTCTCAGAATAGTTTTGATTTGCATTTCTCTGATGACTAAGAATGTTGAGCATTTCCTTAAGTGTTTCTCAGCCATTCGATATTCCTCTGTTGAGAAATCCCTGTTTAATTCTGAACCCCATATCTTAACTGGGTTATTGGGTTTGGTGATGTTTAATTTCTGGAGTTCTTTATATATTTTGGATATTTGACCTTTGTCAGATGTAGGTTTGGTGAAGATCTTTTCCCAGTCTGTATGCTGTCTCTTGGTTCTCTTGATAGTGTCTTCTGCCTTACAGACGCTTCTCAGTTTCACGAGGTCCCATTTATTAATTGTTGACCTTAAGGCCTGGGCTGTTGGTGTTCTGTTCAGGAAGTTGTCTCCTGTGCCAATGTGTTCCAGGCTCTTCCCCACTTTTTCTTCTAACCGATTTAGTGTCTCTGGTTTTATATTGAGGTCTTTAATCCACATGGACTTGAGTTTTATGAATGGTGACAAGTATGGGTCTAATTGCATTTTTCTACATGTAGTTATCCAGTTAGACCAGCACCATTTGTTAAAGATGCTATCTTTTCTCATTGAATAGATTTGGCTTCTTTGTCAAAAACCAAGTGTCCATGTGTGTAGATTCATTTCTGGGTCTTTGATTCAATTCCATTGATCAACCAGCCTATTGCTATGCCAGTACCATGCTGTTTTAATTACTGTTGCTTTATAGTACGTCTTGAGATCATGCATGGAGATTCCTACAGAGGATCTTTTATTGTACAGGATTGTTTTAGCTATTCTGAGTTTTTTGTTTTTCCACATGAAGTTGAGAATTGATCTTTCAATGTTTTCAAAAATTCGTGTAGGCATTTTGATAGGGATTTCATTGAATCTGTAAATTGCTTTTGGTAAGATGGCCATTTTTACTATGTTAATTCTCTGCATCCATGAACAAGGGAGTCCATCTTCTGATGTGATCTTCAATCTCCTTCTTCAGAGATTTGAATTTTTTTCACACTTGCTTGAATATACTTATTCCTAGATATTTTATATTGCTTGCGGCTATTATAAAGGTGTAGTTCCCCTAATTTCTTCCTCTGCATAATTGTCATTTATATGTAGGAAGGCTACTGACTTTTTTTCAGTTAATTTTGTATCCAGCCATTTTGCTGAAGGTGTTTATCAGCTGTAGGGGTTCTACGGTGGTATTTTGAAGTCACTTATGTATACTATATCATCTGTGAATAGGCATAATTTGAGTTCCTCCTTTCCCATTTGGATGACCTTGATCTCCTTTTGTTGTCTTACTGCTCTGGTTAGAACTTCAAGAACTATATTGAAGAGATATGGAGAAAGTGGGCAGCCTTGCCTGGTCCATGATTTTAGAGGAATTTCCTTAAGTATCTCTCCATTTAATTTGATGTTGACTATTGGCATGCTGTTTATAGCCTTTATTATGTTTAGGTGTCTGCTTGCTGTCCCTGATCTCTCCAAAACTTTAAACATGAATGGATGTTGGATTTTGTCAAATGCTTTTTCTGCATCTAAGTAGATGATCATGTGGGTTTTTTCTTTCAGTTTGAATATGTGGTGGATACATTGATGGATTTATGTATATTAAGCCATTCCTGCATGCCTGGAATGAAGCCTACCTGGTCATGGTGAATGACATCTTTGATGTGTTCCTGTATTCGGTTTGTATTTTATTGAGTATTTTTATATCAGTGTTCATAAGAGAAATTTGTCTGAAATTCTCTTTCTTTCTTGGGTCTTTGTGAGGTTTAGGTATCAAAGTGACTGTGGCCTCATAGAATGAGTTTGGTAATGTTTCAGACATTTCTATCTTTTAGAGTAGTTTGAAGAGTATTGGTATTAGCTCTTCTTTGAAGGTATGGCAGAAATCTGCTCTGAAACCATCTGGCCCTGGGCTTTTTTTGGTTGGGAGACTATTAATGACTGCTTCTACCTCTGTTGGAGAAATAGTTCTTAATTTGTTTATCTGATCTTGATTCAAATTTGGTAAGAAAATTGTTTATTTCCCTTAGATTTTTGAATTTTGTGGCATATATGCCTTTGAAGTAGGATCTTATGTTTCTTTGTATGTCTTCAGTGTCTATTGTTATTTTTCCCCTTTCATTTCTGGTTTTATTAATTTGTATAGTATCTCCCGGCCTTTTAGTTAATTTGGCTAACAGTTTGTCTATCTTGTTGATTTTCTCAAAGAACCAGCTCCTGGGTTTGTTGATTCAGTGAATTGTTCTCTTTGTTTTTAATTTATTGACTTCAGCTCTGAGTTGGATTATTTCCAGAGGTCTACTCCTCTTGGGTGTTTCTGCTTCTTTTTTTTTTTCTAGGGCTTCCAGATGTGTCACTAAGTTGCTTATATGGGATGTTTCCACTTTCTTTATAAAGGTACTTAGTACTATGAATTGTCCTCTTAGCACTGCTTTCCATGTGTCCCACAAATTTCGGTATGTTGTTCTTTCATTTTCATTGAATTTCAGGAAGTCCTTCATTTCTTTCTTTCTTTCTTCTATGAACCAAGTGTTATTAAATAGAGAGTTGTTTAGTTTCCATGTGTGTAGGCTTTTTGTTATTTCTGTTGTTGAAGTCCAGCTTTAGACCAGGGTGATCTGATAGGCTAGAATGTATTATTTCAATCTTTTATCTGTTGAGGCTTGCTTCGTGACCAACTATGTGATCAATTTTGGAGAAGGTTCCATGGCATTCTGAGAAGAAGGTATAATCTTTTGTGTTTGGGTGAAAAGTTCTGTAGATATC
The DNA here is from genome assembly GCA_907169655.1 of Acomys percivali. NCBI lineage: Eukaryota > Metazoa > Chordata > Mammalia > Rodentia > Muridae > Acomys > Acomys percivali. Next base: position 79,850,618 of record OU015752.1, on the reverse strand, counting down.
TGTTAGATCCATTTGATTCATGACATTGGTTATTGTCATTATTTCTCGGTTTAGCTTCTGTTTCAATGACCTGTCCTTTGATGAATGTGGGATATTGAAGTCTCTCACTATTAATGTGTGGGGATCCATGTGTGTTTTTAGCTTTGTTAATAGTTCTTTTACAAATGTGGGTACCCTTTTATCAGGAGTATAGATGTTTAGAATCATGATGTCATCTTGGTTGACTTTACCATTGATGAATATGAAGTGTCCTTCATCTCTTTTGATTAATTTTGGTTGAAAGTCTATTTTATTAGATATTGAAATGGCTACACCAGCTTCATCCTTTTGTCCTTTTGTTTGGAATACCTTTTTTCAGCCTTTTTCCCTGAGCTAATGTCTATCCTTGTGGTGAGATGTGTTTCTTGAATGCAAAAGAATGTTGCTCTTGTTTATTCACCCATTCAGTTAGTCTGTGTCTTTTTATTGGAGAATTGAGACCATTGATGTTGAGAGATATTAATGACAAGTGACTGTTAAGTCTCTTGATTATGATGTTGGTTGCAGTATAGAGTTTGTGTGGTTGTATTTTTTGTGAAGGTGTAGTTATCTATTTCCCATGTAAATTTGGTTGTAGCTTGTCCCTTTGGGGTGGAGTTTTCCTTCTGGAAACTTCTGTAAAGTTGGATTTGTGGAAAGGTACTGTTTGAATTTGTTTTTGTCATGGAATATCTTGCTTTCTCTGTCAATGGTTATTGATAGCTTTGCTGGGTATAGTAGTATGATCTGGCATCTGTGGTCTCTTAGGATTTGCAGGATCTTTGTCCAGACCCTTCTGGCTTTTATGGTGTCTGCTGAGAAGTTGGGTGTAATTCTAATAGGTTTGTCATTATATGTTACTTGGCCCGTTTTTCCCTTGCTGCTTTTAATATTTTTTTCCTTGTTCTGTATATTTTGTGTTTTGATTATTATGTAGAGGAAAGTTTTTCTTTTCTGGTCTATTCTATTTGGTGTTCTGTAGGCCTCTTGTATATTTATATGCATCTCCTTTAGATTGGGGAAATTTCCTTCTATGATTTTGTTGAAGATATTTTCTGGGCCTTGAAGTCAGGTGTCTTCTCTTTCCTCAATGCCTATTATTCTCAGGTTTTGTTTTTTCATGGTGTCCTTGATTTCTTGCATGTTTTCTGTGAGGAACTTTTTAGATTTAGCCTTTTCTTTTATGGTTGTTTCGAGTTCTGCGACCTGATATTCATTCCTCCATTTCTTGGATTATGTTAGAAAGTTCACCTCTGTGTTGCTTGGTTTCTTCTCTAAGGCCTCTTGTTTCCATTTTTCTCCTGTCTGTGACTTTATCATTGTTTCCATTTTAATCTTTAGATCTTGAACTGTTTTACTGATTTCCTTCATCTGATTGTTTGTATGTTCCTGAGTTTCTTCCAGTGCCTCTTTGTAGGCCTTTATTATGCCTTCTACCTTTTTGGCTGCATCTTCCTGCACTTGTTTGTGGATTTTATTCATTTCTCCATTATCATCTTCATTACTAAGGATTTGAAGTCATTTTATTGTATTTCACATGACAAGTTGGACTTAATACAGAAATTCATTATCTTTCCAAGAAACTTTCAAATATTATGAGGGACAGTCACATACTTCCTCTTTATAAATAAAGACAATCATATTTCCTTGTTTTTCAGCCGTAAGGACATGGACTAATCACAGAGGACAGTTTCTTACAGCATCACAAGGGATATCCTTGTGTGGAGGGATGCTTGGCACCACACATTATTTACTGTGAGGTATTTAGTGAAATGTACCTCAATTCTAAACAGCACTGGATATTGTTACTAAGAGAGCAGTGAAAGCCAATGGCCCTGCATCGCCCATCTATTTGCAGTACTAATTGGCTTTCCTCCTCTTCCTCCTCCTTGAATCTGTTTGCACCACACACAGTCTCTGTGAGCTACTTTCTCTTTTCATCGTCTCAGGTATCTCACGTGCATCTTTCCCCATGTGTTCTTTTTCCTTCATTTGAGTAGGTTTTAATTATTTCTAGATTTATTGGAATTTACAATCCTTTTCATCTTTGGTGCTTTGTATCAAAGGAAATGAGCAAAAAGGTTCTTAAACTTTTAATACTTTTTTCTTTTTTCATTTGAATTTATCAGTATTTCACAACTTTGACTGTGATAACAAGTTTCTTGATTGTTGAGCTTGTTCTACAGAAATCAATCTGTCTTTTATTTTTGATATATCTTTCTCTGATATAAGTTCTCTCATAGATAAGAGTCACAGCATGGACATGACAAATATTACTATTGTATGCAGCTTCTATTTGGACACAATTCACTAGGCTAGCTATTCAGTGTTTGGGAGAAGCCAGTCCTCTCACAGGCCAGCATTCCTTATCACCATAGTCCATGCTTTCCTTGTCACAGACAAGGGTAATTGGTTTGGTAAGAAGAAGCAGTAAGCAGCCATTCCCTACTAGCCTCCCCTAAAGATTACATTAGTCTCCCGGCTCCTTGTCAGTTATTCTGACAGATTAAACTTCATTTTATTCATCAAAGGATTCTTTTATGTTGTTAAATAAAACATGCTCCATCACTTGTTTGGGTGACAAGATGAGATTTCACAGCAGCATGTGAGCTGCAGTGAGCAGTTCTTTTCTGTAGACATGGGAGATGCCTAGGGTGCTGATGGTGGAAGCACATCTGAAGGCAAATGACCATTACAATAATGTAAAGTTTTAAATGACTCCCTGTGGGGTGATGGTGTCTACAGACAGGTTGGACTGAGAAATGAAATCAAAAGTTTTTTTTAATGAATATATCTCAGTTGATATTCATTGACTACAAGCCTTAGCTATGACAGACAAAGTGGATCTTCATGCTGCACAGGAATAACTATAAAAACTTTCTTCTTAGCAGAAAAGATAAAGCAACATTTTTCATTTTTTAATGACATTTCAAAACAGCCCAGAGGCTTGCCATGAACAGGACTTCCTAACTGTCAAGAAACTGTAACAATAACAAAATAAGGTCCTCCGAAATGACATGTCCTATCTCTAGCTCCATGACAGTCTTAAAAACAAATCATCAAGGGCAAAATGATTTGCAGCTACTGGAGGAGTCAGAATGGGCCTGCAAATATTCTACAGCGATATTTTCAGAGCATCTTTACAATTCACTGTCTAGTGTCTCCCTAGAAGCCACCATTCACTGGGCTGATCTTTATTTCTCCTAAATTAGAGCTTTTGTGGTACTAATATAAAATTTCCCAATGCTACTTGTTAATAAAAGCTTCTTCACATGATACCTGCCTTTAGCAAAAGTTGGAACAAAGATGGAAAAAAATTAAAGCAAAAATTGAAGACTGTGATATCTAGGAAGGACCCATCACATTCTTGGAAATCTTTTTTTTTTCCTTCAGAGACAAGGTTTCTCTGTGTAGCATTGGCTTTCCTGGACTCACTTTGTAGACCAGGCTGGCCTCCAACAGAGATCTGCCTGCTTCTGCCTTCCAACTGCTGGGATTAAAGGCAGGCACTACTGTTCCCAGCTATATTCTTGGAGGTTCTTAAGGTCATTTACATGGCCTATTCTCAGAACGTTGACCTAAGGGCCATCTGCTACCACCTCAGGCTATACTTAGAGCTCTGTGAAAGGAGGAGATGGAGGTTAAGGCAGAACGGTAATCAGTTTGCTTGGACATAGAAGCTATGGCCCACTGTGACAGAGAGCATGTCTACAAGCATTAAGTAAATCTCCATCCAACCACTATACCCTCTCATTAAGCTACCATAGCAGAGGTTTAGTGTTAGAAAATCATTGCAGAGAAACTACTAAACACAAGGAGTGAATTTGACAATAATAAACAAGAATAGTGAACCACAAATGGAAAAATTATGAAAGAAGTAAAGGACCAGCATGTAATGGATTCTACTGGGAGTGAAAAAGTTATTTAGCGTAAAAAGCCTACAGTGAAACCCAGACATTGGACTTTAAATCATCTAGTTTATGTATGGTCAAAGAAAGGAATCCATATATTAAGAACTAAATAAAAACCAGGTCTCATGGTTCAGGCATATAATCCCAGCTGTTGAAAAATCTGAGGCAGGAGAAGTCCAGATTCAAGGGCTGCATGGATTTGTAGTCGAGAGTTAGTTTAAGGCCAGCATGAGAGATTAATCAGACCCAATCTCAATACACAGTGCTGAGAAGAGGCTGGGGATATATAGGTCAATTGTAGAGCACTTACCATAGCATGTGGGAGGACCAAGCTTACTTTACTTTCAAGGGACCACTTGAGAGTCACATGCCCACTTTGCATTTACCTCATCACTGGGGTGACTACTGGCAGAGTGCAGCAAAGGACTGGCCTCTCCACTTGACTAACCTACTACAGCCCTCCTAGAATTCTACTCTGCTTCTCAGAATTCGGGCTGCGGGAGTGCCTTGTGAAGTGTGTTTTAAAGGAAAATGGACATCAGAGAAGGCAGCGTTGGCCAGAATCAACTAGAGAGCTGATGGAATCACCCCACAGTACTTCTCCCTGGGTATCATATATTACTAAGAAAATTTGAACAGCATTTCACAATAAAATATTTTTCTACATTTTTGAGATAAATTTTTATATTAAAGTTTTATTCAAGTATAATTTATACAATATATGTGGTAGTGATAAATAATGCAGAAAATGACAGGTTTGGGGGCCTATACCTATAATCATAGTGCTTGGGAAGCTGAGACAGGTAGATTTGAGCTTGAGGCCATCTGGGGTAGAACCTTGCCAATGGAAGGTAAGTCAAATTAACAGGGAGAAGAATGGCCACTCAGAGATTCTAGTATAACACTTTGCAGAACTGAAGCACTGTATTAGTCTTGAGATGATACACAGGTTTACATCACCATAGCATTCATCTGTGCCCTTGTGAGGCACACACATTTATCTGTGTAACTCCTGCCAGACCCCACTTTGTCTTTTATATGTGCACTTTTGTATTATACAAAAGCTATGATATAGACTGCCAATCTGAAAAAATAGTATTTTTTCATAGTTATTGTGTGCTTTAGTGGATGATTTTGACTGTTCAATACTCTCTGTGGTCATATGAGCAGAATACTAGTCCCTGTTCCCACTGATGCTCCGTTCCTAATAATTAGAACATATAAATACCATATGTTAATGACAAACAGACTTCTGAAGGGATGATGAATACTAAGGTAAGCCTCAGCATCACAGGCCCTTTCCAAGAAGAGAGCATAGCCGGCAGACACAGGACAAAAGCAGAGGGTGGTGTGTGTCAGTGTGATGACTGCTGCTACCATTTCTAGCTGTGAGGAAGGAAAGTGAGACTATGACTCGAGATATACTGATAATGTTAGCAACAAGAATCATCTCAAAATCGATTGACAATCCTGACTTCTGTGTTTCAGTCAGTTCCATGTTTGGGCAGAACAACAGGTGGACTAGAATTGGATCCTGATTTTCTCATTACTGCATGTCTGACTCTGACTGCATTAGGCTACTTTATTTTTCTTGCTATGATAAATTGACCAACACAGGCTAACTTTACAAAGAAGAAAAGTTTGTTTTGTTCAATCTTTGGGAGCCTGGATGTCCGAATTACATGGTTTAGGCTCTGGCTGTGCCCTGACGGCAGAGAGTAGAGGATGTTCACTGAAACTCAGAAGGAGCTTGGTGGGCAAAGATCAACTTTGATGATAACTTACTCTTATGAGAACCGCCAGAGACCAGTGTCACTTTCCTTGAGCAGCACCCCAAATGCCTAAAGACCTCTTGCTAGGTTCTAGGTTGTGAAAGCGCCATGTCAGCTGGGGACCAAATTGTTACCATTTGGGGGAACAAAGTGATATAAAACTCAAAGTGATAGGATTGATGCTTGTTAGGACATTTACTTAGGAGGCATTAGGTCACACCAGTAGAATTTCACTCAGAGAGCAGAGCCTCAAAGATTTGTAGTCTGCTAACCAGAACTGTTAGAGATAAGTGAAACTTAGGGTTCTAGGATGTAAACATCTACTCATCAGGATTGACCAGCTTGACCCCACTCCCATGACGAAGATGCACTTTTAAGAGGCAGCTCAAGGTATGCAGCACAAGGTCACCACCATCATTAAGTTCCTATGCTCTTATCAGGAAAGACATAATTCTGCCAGAAGGACAAGATGACCCTAGGTAGCAACTATTTAAATTAGAACAATACTGGTGTGCTTAAAATATTTTTGGCAGTATGCAATACGTTTGCTGTGTAAATCTCCCATCTGCCTAAACAGCTAGACTTATGGTGTTCTGTCTCTGTTTAAATTGTTCCAAGTGTAAATTACCTGAGGCCAGGACCCAAGGGAGATTGAAAGACGAGAGTGTTTATGGAATTCATAAACCTAAGTTGAATTGGTAAAAATCTGTTGGTGGTCATTGTCGACACTTATTTGGGCCACAGTCCCAGCAGCCAGGCTCTTTAGAAAAGAGCTTTTCTTTGTCTTTATATGTACAGAGAGATCTCCCACTAGATTGCTGAGATTCTTCTAGTGCAAAGACCACACCCAACCCACAGTCCTAGGTGATTTATTGTTTTATATTTTTACTTCCTAACCTACAGCCTGGGGCTAATATTACCCATTTTAAGTAGTAACAGTTTGAACAGAGGCCTAATCCTATAGCAGATGAATATCTTCCTATCAGGGCAGTCATCGATATAGTGAAATAACACAACATATAAAGCAGGAAGTATAAGCACAGAATCAGTGTTTCTCGTGTTTGAGTGCCCTCCTGGTTTCTTGAATGTGCAGGTTTCTTGTTGAACCTGTGCATATGATAACCTCTTTTCTCCATTGTGTATGGAATCCCACTGCCCTTTGTTGAATAAAGCAGGAGGCATTCTAATTTTTATAGACCACCCATAGCACACACCAAGCAAGTAGGCTGTGAATCCTGAGTATGAACAGTGACCAGAACCGCAGCCTGGCTCTCTGGAAATTCTCTCTGCCTTGTTGGGTCCAGTGAGATCTTGCAGTGAGCAGAAGCTTCTCTCAGTCATAAATCAAAACGTCCATTTTCCTGGTGTTCTGTAACTTTGTGTTCTTCGTTTTAAATACAGGCAGTGCCTGTTTCCTCGAATCTGTATTAGGCTCATTTAAACTTTCTGTGAAGTCAGGTCTCCTGATCAGGGGAAATGTGTATTGTTTATTTGACATATTCTTCTATGTTGTTTTATTTTTATATCACTTCTGCATTTGGTTTTGTACTACTTTTTCAAAAATTATTTCAAAATTTTCTTCCAGCCATATGACCTTTTAGAAATTTCTAGGTTTTTTTTTTTTCATTCTTTGAATCTTCCCTTTTAAAGGAAAGGTCTTCTGGTTTGCTTTTACTTTTGTTTCCTTTGCTGTTTCTGCTTGCTCTGAGATTCACCTTTCATGGTGGTGCATTTTCCTAATAGCTTTCCATTAATGTATAGACAGGAAGCTCCCTGTAGCCTCACACAGAACTGCAGGCTGGGAGTTTGGGGTACTCCTGCTTGCTAGGATTCCTGGGTGTTTTACTTTGAGTTTGCCGTTTGTCAGGTGACTATGGTGGGCTTGGTTTGTCTCTTTTTGCTGTATAGAAACTTGGAAATCTGTATATAGCACTACTAGTCAGTGAGGGAAAGCAGCACCTGCTGCTGCAGGTCACAAACAGGTCTGTCCCTTGCCCTCCAGTCACCAGCTGTGTGCTTGGGATTCTAACTTTTCCTTTCCTGTGGACTCATGTGACTTGTTGCCCAATTATCCATAAAATCTTCTATTCTTTGTGAGAAATTATATGGCTTCAGAACTAAAGAACTGGACACTGATGCTGGATCAGACCTGACAGGATTCATTCCACTCAGCCTGCTGGATGCTGCCATCCAGCATCCTTCATGTTCCAGCACCAAGTGCTTCAGTTGCTCTTCCTCATCAGAACAGGACAGCTCCTTGGACAGCTTCAAAAAAAGCTTCCAATCCCTGTGGTCCAGCATTTAAAACTGTCCTGCACAGGACTCTAATTGATTCTGGAATTTCTCAACATTTAGAAATTGAACCACAAATGCTATTCCTAGCTTGTTTAACCATTTTCCCCAATTTTAGTTGGGTCCCTACAAAGGTATTACTTGTCCCAAATAAGCCAAAAGAAATCTTAAGAGAATGACGTCCCATTTCCCTTAAGGGGGTTGGGTAGGTTTTTGGTTGCTTTCTTGAGTGATAGATGTTTATTTTCATTGGGAGTTGGTTGTAAGTTATTATTTGCTTATTTAGAGAGAAAACAAAATTAGACTAAGGTATATATCCTTTCCTTTATTTTTCATTCTTACTTTCAGAGATAGGGGTTGAAAAGAAAGAAGGGTAATGTAGAAATATATAGGGATTATAGGACAAAGAGTAGATACGTGAATCTACTCCTCAGCTTAGTGCTTTAATGGTCACTCACTATGTTATTTTTAATTAACTGTTATAGAATTTTGTATATAGATGCAAAATGAGTTTAATAAGTTTAATTTTAGATACACTGGTAGAGAAGTCAAATTTAAGCTTATTCTTTACACAAATCGTATAGATTTCTATTCTAATATGTGGTATTGTACCCATACAATTCAATTATAATTCAAAGTTTACTTCCAGTACTTTGAATGTGCTATTGCAGGCTGTTTAGGATAAGTAAGTTATACAAGTTAATTGTTAGTTGGTCAAATCATGGTCATATCAATTACTAGTCTATTTTTACCACTAGTCTATATTTACCACATCCTAGGTGTAACAGATAGATATAATTCTATAGAAAGATAAGGTAAAATAGTTTGATAAGGTCTTCAGAAACCTCAGAGACATACAGAATATGGCATTTGAAGACTTTTATATTATTACAAAGATACATTTACAATGAGGCAGGTTAACTCATGGCAACACCCAGCCTGCTTCAAAGAAGATGATGAACATCAAAGAGCTTCCTTAAGGAGATGGCTTCAAATGTGGCATACAAGCCACTGGGGAAAACGCTTTCATTTCTACTACAGACGGAATTCTGCCTAAAAATGGGCAAGCTTGGGCGCAGGCAGAGTCGATGGACAAATTCTGCCAAGACAGGGTAAGCAAGCCCTCAATAGTTCTGCCTCACAAATATGTCTGTCAGATATATTGAGCCAGAAGGCTGAAGATGATGCTCCAACATTATAGAGAGTTTTGGGTGAATGCTCAGGTAGCAAACTGTCTCTGTCATATTCTCATTGGGAAGCTGCTAACCTTCACTCAGTATACTCAGGTAATCACTTTGTTTCCTTCTCAAGTCTCTCATGGGGTTGGAGACCAGATAGTTTAGTTTTATAATTAAGCTTAGTTGTTTAGGAGTTAAGATGTTTTTAGGTCTAGATAGATGTTTTAAGTTGATAATGATGAGATATGATAGATATTGATTTACATTTAGAATGTAAGGTGCACCACGATAGGAAAGATATTTTCTTCAAGGCTGCCAAACACAAATAGCCAAAACACTATGAATGTAACATTTTTATAATTCCTGATTGTTCTGTTGTTCTTTTTGCTGTAGGTAGCTTATTGTATATATTGTAATAATATAAATGTACATGTGAAAAAACTTCAATCTCTTCCCACTCCTGTGTTGCTTCTGACTCCTCATGTTAGAGGCTGCAACATTCTGAGATGGTTTCATGGGCTTTGGAAGGAAGTATGGGGCCTGGGCCAATGACAAAAGACTATTTCATGTTGCCTGAATACATCTGAACTTCCAACCTTCATATGTTCTCCTTACATCAATTTCCTTAACCTTTAGAACATTCTTTTTTAAATGTTTTTATTGATTATTTGACAATTTCACATAATGCACCCCATTGCACTCTACTTCCTAGTCCTCCAAGGTCTACCCCTTCCCCCACTTGTGACCTCCTTTCCCAAAAGCAAAGCAAAAAGAGACAAAAACTCCAAAAAAGTAAAAAGAAAAAAATACACCAAGTCTCAATTCAAGATGTACCTCACAGACAAGATGGTAGCAGAGGTGAGGATGCTTGCCCTAAAAGTCTGATGACCTGAGTTCAATTCCTGGAACACATGTAATGGTAGAAAGAGTGAACCAGTTTCATAAAGTTGTTCTCTCACCTGCACACACTTGCTGTAACACGTGCTGCCCTCCAAAATAATAAAAGTAGTAAATACAAAAAAAAAATTTTAAAGGAAAAATTTCAATTTATCAGTTTATTTTTTCTATGCTTAGTGCCTTGGGCATCCTATTTAAGAGACATATTTCTATGTCATGCTTAGGCAGATTTTTCTTTATTCTTAAAATTAGAATATATAATATTCCTATCTTTATTACAGCTATATTAACTTTTAATTGTGGTGTTAGGTAAGAGTCTAGCTTTATATTTTTTTCTCTCATAGTTATCTCTAGTTTCTATAGACACATTGAAATGCATATTGGAAGAATCAAAGACTGTTTTGAATTTTAATGCATGAGAGAACACCACTGTACTTACTCCAGCAGGCTGAGAACACAGGCCAAGTGCAGATGCTGTCGCTTTGTGCTGACCAAGTGTCCATTGGGCTGCTTGAGAGAAACAGAGATAAATGATATGCTTTATAAACTTATGGCTGGAGAGAAGCTTTATACATGTAGTTATTTCATTTATGAAAGTGGTTGAAATTATCATATACAGGGTTCTAGATCCAGGACTAGAAAAGAGAAGACATTTTAGAAAGATGGTGGAAAAGTTATGTACTGAGAGACTGACAGTAAACAATTTGCAAAACTGCTTAAAGCTCCTAATAAATGAGACTAGAAGTCTGGGCATGATCAGAAGTGAAAAAGAATGGCTCTACCTGGCATATGAAGGAACTTCCCAGAAGAGACCCCCAGCCCAAGAGAAGCAGCAGGCAGGGTAGTAGAGCTCTGATGACCAGTGAGGACCTTAGCCTGGTGTCTGCACTGTCTCCTGCTGCATCTGTGACCAGTGGGAAATAGGTTACATTAGTTTACCAAAGCCACACTAAGACCCTGGAGCTCACACAACTCTACATTAAGACTTCCTAGGGAGGGGCTTTTGAATGAAGCCAGATTGTCCTCATCCTGCCACTGTCCACTATGGAACTATCGTCCCCAGAGAGCTGCTGGGCCAGTGGAGTAAAGAGACCTAGTAGCAAACATCTTTTTTTTACCTTGGAGATACCGGTCGAAATTTCGATACCCAACAATAATGAATTGGTATCTAATGAGGAAACACACTAAATGAAAAAGTGGTTACCCAGCATTTTCTTATTTAGGATTAGAGGAAGAAGCAGCACCCCACAAGAGTAATGTTTGTTTCCCTTGGGTTGGGCAAGTAGATAAGCAAGAGATTTATGAGGCTTGTGATTGCAGTGGCTTGAGACCTGTGAGGTACCTCTACTACATTACAACAAGGAGGCAAAGCAGAAAATGAAAGAAATCCCTGAGTGCAGAAGGAGCATGCATGGAAGCAAAGGAACTAGATGTTAGGCAGGGGCTGAGCTGGGCTGGGCTGAGCTAGCCTCGTTCTCTTTCTCTTTCATAACAACTTGTTCTTGCAGTAGCTCATTCACTCCTGTTAGACTTAACCCATTACTCAACGCCGCGTTAATGAATGTCTGAAGGTCAAGATCATGATTTAATTACCTTCCCAGGCTTCACTTCCTCCCTGAGAGTCTGGAATGGGAACCCCTGTATAGTGAACCATCCAGACCACAGAAGCAAGTTAGCAGAGAATAACAGAGAATAGGAAACAGGCTGGCTGTTTCCTAAACTTATGTGAAACAGTCATAAATGCTTGTATGATCTCTGGCAGAATGGTGCACAGGAGGAGCCTGGGAGCTCCACACTGGTACTCACATGTACAGATGAGCAGATAACTGCTAGGCACATACATAGGTGGGAAAATGCCATTGTTTTCAGAAATGATTCTCTCAATACAAGGGATTGGAGGTGCTGCTGTGTCTAGAAACTCCATACTATCACACGGAGGAGATGGTTCTGTCACCAAGCTTAGGGGTGCTCCTGTTCTAGAGCCAGGATCTGTAGATAGAAGCTCTTATCTTACCTTACCTTATCCCCAAGCTCTCCTCTCAAGCCCCAGTTTCCCCAAGTGGCTTCCCTCCCTGATTGCCTTCCAGCTATGTTGACACTCCTGCCAAGCCTAGGCTCATGGGAATTCTGAAGCCTAGGCTTTAGTATGTTTAAACTCGTCCTTCTTAGAGTCCCTCTACATCCCTAAAGTAAATACAAACTCAGCTTTGCAGCCACATCCGGATTCTGTTCTCTATCCTGTATTTCTCTCTTTTTAAAAAATTTTATTAATTTATTCTTGTTACATCTCAATGGTTATCCCATCCATTGTATCCTCCCATTCTTCCTTCCCTCCCATTTTCCTCTTATTCCCCTCCCCTATGACTGTTCCTCAGAGGGATTACCTCCCCCTGTTTATGCTCATAGGGGATCAAGTCTCTTCTCAGTGACCTGCTGTCCTTCCTCTGAGTGCCACCAGGTCTCCCCCTCCAGGGGATATAGTCAAATATGAGGCACCAGAGTACGTGAGAAAGTCATATCCCACTCTCCACTCAAGTGTGGAGACTGTTATGACCATTGGCTAGATCAGGGTAGGGGTTTAAATTTTACCGCCTGTATTGTCCTTGGCTGGTGCCTTAGTTTGTGCGGGACCCCTTGGCCCAAATCTGCCTATCATAATGTTCTACTTGTAGGTTTCTAGGACCCACTGGATCCTTCTACATTGCTATTCTCACATGGTTCTCTCATCTAGAGTCGCAATAGGATGTCCTCCCCTCTGTCCCAGTTTCCTTGTAAGTGAAGGCTTTCATGGGACATGCCTCTTGGGCTAGTATGCAGATATAAGTGAGTATATACCATTTGAGTCTTTCTGCTTCTGGGTTAACTCACTCATTATGATCATTTCTAACTCAATCCATTTATCCACAAATTTCGGGAATTCCTTGTTTTTAATAGCTGAGTAGTATTCCATAGTGTATATGTACCACAGTTTCTCATCTGACAAAGGTCTAATATCCAAAATATATAAAGAACTCAAGAAATTAAACACCGCCAAACCAAATAACACAATTGAGAATTGGGGCTTGGAACTAAACAGAGAATTCTCAACAGAAGAATATCAAATGGCTGAGAAACACTTAAAGAAATGCTCAACCTCCTTAGTCATCAGGGAAATGCAAATCAAAACAACTCTGAGATTCCATCTTACACCCATCAGAATGGCTAAAATCAAAAACTCAAGTGACACCATACGCTAGAGAGGATGTGGGGAGAGAGGAACACTCCTTCATTGCTGATGGGAATGCAAACTAGTACAGCCACTTTGGAAATCTATCTGGTGCTATCTCAGAAAACTGGGAATAGGGCTTCCTCAAGACCCAGCTATTCCACTCCTTGGAATATACCCAGAAGATGCACCAGCACATAACAAGAAAATTTGCTCAACCATGTTCATAGCAGCCTTATTCATAATAGCCAGATCATAGAAACAGCCTAAATGTCCCTCTGTATTTCTTTTATTGTCCAGTAACAGGGAGGATTTCAGATTTCCAAACATCTTGAATTTCCAACTGATGTCCTGATCTGCCAAGCTTTGCTTTCCTTTATGTATTAGTAAATCTGCTCAGGGTGGCCTACCCCAATTTTGATCTGCTTGTCTTTCCTTCCCTTTCTCCTCCCTATCCTTTTCCCTCTTTTTTCTCTTCCTTTTCCCTTCCCCTGCCTTTCTTTGTTTTCCTCCCTGCTTACCCTCTGCACCTCATCCCATGCACAGAAAGTTCATCTGCAATGCAAATGCTAAAGTGAGCACCATGCTATCCTAGCTGGGATCTGCTTAACCTCATAGCCTAATACAGCCTGTCCACATCTGCACACATAGCTTAGGATGAGATGTGATCAGTGGAGGAAAACACACAAGAGTCCTTCAGAGATGAAGCAAGTACGTGTGTGTATGTGTTTGTGTGTGTACACATAGACATATATGTGTGTGTAAGTGTATATATGTGTGGGCATGTACATATATGTCTATATATGTGTGTATGTGTACATATATATGTCTGTATGTATATATATTTGCATGCATTTTTGTATGTATGTAAATCCCTAGAGTGTGCCCCTAAATGAGGCCAAGAATAAGATCCCTTTCAAGAATGTTGTGTTGGAATGAGTACCCAGACAAGACACTCAGCAAGGGAATGTTCTTGCAAAAATCCATGTCTTAATGGGACCATCTTCACCACTTTGCAGGCTTCTTCCTGCAATAAGACCCTGAGGTGTCCTCAAACACAAAACTGGAGGACAGAACACATCTGATGCTGCCACCTAGTTGGAAGGGTCAGTAGGAAGGAGGGGACACATCCCTTCAGCAAGTGCCAGAATACTCTTTCATGTTCTGGTTATAAAGAAAGACTCAGTCAGTGTTTTTGTGCACAATGAGGAGAGAGGTCCAGTAGCCTGTCCAGTACATTACAAACTTGGGCCAGAATTTCTGTAACTCTCATTTACTGGGATTCTGGGGGTACATGGCTCCCTCTTAGACCCTGCATCTTTAAGGATAACAGTAGCTTGATCATAGTGCTGCTCTGACTGTTTGATGAGGATTTTTCTAAAGATTCTCTAACTATATAAAGAGAAGACACACAGACATTGAATAAATGGTTCAATGTCAAATAAGCGGGCCCCCACTGTAGGGAGTGACCTGGGTTCCTGAAGTACAGCATGTTTCATGTTTGCTTGGTTTTTTGTTTTTGTTTTTGGTTTTGGTTTTTTTTGTTTGTTTGTTTGTTTTTGTTTTTTTTGTTTTTTGGACAGGGTTTTGAGCTTGCCCTTGCACTCGGTACAGACTTGGGCTCCCCATTCTTCTTCTTCTGTTCCCTGAAGTGGTGAGATTCAGACATGGCCAACATACCAGGCTTCATTAGAAGAAATTTTAGGTGCCTTATGTTTATCAAGTTGGAATCTTCATTCAATATCTAACTCCAATTGTTTACTCTAGCAGGTGCTCACCCACGTTAGTGTGACCAGGCATGAACACACAGTGATTAAGAACCCCTTGCCCAATAAAAGTGCGTGATGCTGCTTGGCTAAAAATCTCTCCTAATATTTTCAATACAGCTGCTCTGCTTGTCTGAATGTTTTGTAGGTTACAGTCTTAACATTTAGGGTGACAATATTAAGAGATGGGGTCATAGGGAGATTATTGGATCGTGAAGGCAAAGACCTTGTGAGCAGCTTCAGTTGTTTATAACAGAACATCATAAAGACTCTGTTTTAGTTGGTTCCTGTTGTGATAAATACCATGATCAAAAGGAACTTGAGAAGGAAACGGTTTTATCTTACGATAATTCTGGTCATATTATATCACTGAAGGGCAGGAACTCAAGGCAAGAACCGAAGCTGTGAAAAAAATTCTGCTTATTGGTTTGTTCAGCTTGCTTTTTTATACCATGGAGGACCACCTTCCAAGGAGTAACACTGCTCCCAGTGAGCTCGGCCCTCCTATATCAACCACTGGTCAGGAGCGTACCCTACAGACTTAGCTACAGACCAATTATATAGAGGCATTTTCTCAATTAAGATTCACTTTCCCCAGATATATCTAGCTTACAAAAACTAACCAGCACAAGTGACCACTTATCAATTTTACACAAAAATATATTGACTATTAAACCATAATCTTTCTTTTCTTGTTTATCTCCAAGATCTCATGTTATTATCAGTATCACAATATAAAGTATCCAAATTTTTAAAGTCCATGGTCTTAAAATTTTTTAATGCTTTAAAAGTTTAGTGTTCTTAAAAATATAGTGTTCAAAATCTCTTTCAAAAATCAAACCTCTAAAATATTTGAAGTTTCTTAAATGCGGACTTTTATCAAATAAAATAAAGAAACAATTTAAATTTTCTCTTACTCTGAGACAGAAAAATCATGGCACAGTTATTTTCAAATCAAAGTAATACCACCAAAGTCCAAGAGTGCAAAAAGCTCAGTATCAGACATTTCAGATTCACTCATGATCTTCTGTGCATCAAGGACGTAAGCATTCTCTCTCTGTCTCTGTCTCTCTCTGTCTCTCTCTCTCTCTGTGTCTCTCTGTCTCTGTCTCTCTCTCTGTCTCTCTCTCTCTCCCTCTCTCTCTGTTCGCCGCACACTTTATTTGAGAGGCTCAGTTACTGCTGTTCTTGGTGATCATCCCATGGTACTGGCATCTCCCAAATGTTAGGATCTATGCTGCAACTGAGCTGAACCTTCACCCATAGCCTTTCATGAGCTCTCCTTCAGAACTCCAACTCTGCCACCGGTGCCATGCCTCAACTTCCCTCCATTACTTCTTAAGACCTGGGGCTTCTCTTGCAACTGAGGCTGCATCTTCACAATAGCCTCCCTTGGCCTTTCACAGTACAAAGCTTCAGCTGCTCTTCATGATCCCCTCATGCTTTCAAAACCAATACCACCTAGGAAAGTATTACATATTACTGAGTCTGGCTGCAAACACATGGTATAGCCTTGGCTCTTTCTTAACCATGGCTTCCATATACTGACCCCGAGGAAACACTTCCCAGAAGATTTTGCCTTAAGATGCTGTTCTCTTCTTAGTCAACAGCTGATTCTTAAGCCCAGCTGACCCAAATCAATAGTCTAGCTAAGCAAAGGTTTCAGTTTAATGGTTCTGGTCTCTTGTTAATCACAGCCACTTCTTCACATGCAGCTTATCAGAACTACAGAATTTTATTTTATTTTATTTTGTTTTGTTTTTTAACTATATTTTATTAATTTATTCATATTACATCTCAATTGTTATCCCATCCCTTGCATCCTCCCATTCCTCCTTCCCTCCCATTTTCCCCCTACTCCCCTCACCTATGTCTGTGACTGAGGGGGACCTCCTCCCCCTGTATATGTTCATAGGGTATCAAGTCTCTTCTTGGTAGCCAGCTATTCTTCCTCTGAGTGCCAGCAGGCCTCCATATCCAGGGGACGTGGTCAAATATGGGGCACCAAATTTCATATGAAAGTCAGACCCCACTCTCCACTCAGTTGTGGAGAATGTCCTGTCCATTGGCTAGATCTGCGTCGGGTTTCGAAGTTTACCCCATGTATTGTCCTTGACTGGTGCAGAATTTTAATTCAAACTACCCAATAGCCCTGACAGAGTGTTTAAGCGACTCACAACTTCCCCCTGAAATATCACAAGCCAGGCTACCATTAGCAGCATTCCTCTTAGCATTGTCTTCTAAGTTTCCACTCGATGGCTTTTCTATGTCAAACTTCTAAACACTGCCACAGCGCTGTGCCAAAAGCTTTGGATACCACGCTGAACAAAATATATATTTGGTTTTGAGGAGCAAGGAGGTTAAGGGGGAAGACCCATTAATTTCGTATTCATTTCAAATTCATTTGTCAGTGGTGGTCACTGCCTACAGATGCCAGGAGACATGCAATGGGTGTCCTTCTGATGAGGAAATCAGGGAGGCCTTTCCTGGGAAGTGAATGTCTTGAATATGAGCAAGTGCGTTGTCCTTGGGGTGGAAGGACAATTTGTGCAGAGGATGTGGCATTGGAAGATATAAGGCTGGAGTCAGCATTGCCAGTTGGATGAAGTCAGAGCAGGCCATCGAGGATGTGAGTATTGAGTAGCATGGAGAGACAACCAAATACAGAAGAAACAGGCTTACTGCCCCAGAGAGGGACAGGGACAGGGACAACTTCCATCTGAGTCCAGAAAGTCAGGATTCTTGCATCATTAAGGAGCAAGGATGCCAATCTCATCCAGGGTCTTGGTTTCTAGGGACCCTGCACTGAGGGACCAGCTGTGCCCTCCTCCTCCGCAGCTCCATTCAGCTCAGATGTGGATTGCTCATGGTGTGGATATTAGATTTGTTACATGGTGCCCAGTAGGGCTGGATTTCTCCGTAAGAAGTCATTAGTGTCTGGTATGGAGTGCAGACACAGGTGTGTGACATGGGAGATGGCATTTACATGCCAAGAAAGCCCTATGTGGATGTGTGTCCTTGCTTTAAGCTTTCCCAGACTGGGCCCCTTGCAGTGGCCTCAGAATCCCAAGCTACCACTGAAGTTAGTTATATGAAAGCATCAGTCTCTTGTTTCTCTTTTATCTTATGCTCCCTTAGTGGGCATGTGGTCACATTTCTGTACTTTCTCTATAAAGCAGATGTAAGAATATTTCTGGTGAGTTCTGAGAACCCTGGAAGCCACTGAGAGAGGACATCATGATGTGCACAACACTGATAAGCATGTGTGGGACCTGTGTGAGAGATGCTCCAGTGCGTAGCCATGTTTCTTCTTCAGTTCTGCTTTCTGGGGACATCCGTCCATCCTTCCCTCTTAGGCTGGTGCTTGGACAGCCACCACAGACACTGCATCTTGAACAGACATGCATTCTGCGTAGTTCTAGAGACCTGGGTGAGTCACAGTCACACACCTGAAACAAACAATAAAGAGGACCAAAAGCATCCAGAGGAGGAAAATGATGCTTCTTAGAGGATGATGTTGGTTAGAAAATGCTGAACATCAGTGGGGAGAATGGAAACCTCAGAAAATGGGATGACATCGTTAACACACTGACAGGAGAAAGCTATTGACAATTAAATTTATTCTATATCCAGGGCTGGCGAGATGGCTTAATAAGCAACCACTTGCCTGGAAAGCCAAAGCATAAGGTTCTGATCTTGTATCCCCAGAACCCATGAAAGAGCTGGGCTTGGTGGTGAGTATCTGCAATACCAGGAATGCATGGTGGGAGATGGAGGCAGAAGGATTGCTGGAAGTCACCGATTGCCACTCCCAAAGACCAGCTCCAGGAAGGGCAAAGAGGAGAGAAGAGAGGTGGATCCACGGTAGGGAAAAATTGAGCAGGCGGTGAACCGCTGGTTAAGGGAAACCAACTATTGGTTGAACAACTAGCTAGAGGAACTAGTTGTTGAGGAGAGGTTGAGAAACTGAGGAAAAATGAATACTTGAAAACTCAGGTAAATGGGGTACTAGCTGAAGGTCCTAAAGCCCAGGAGAACTTATATTCTGGCTCTCTATCTGTCTCTGCCTCTGTCTGACTCCTTGCTCATTGTCACCCATCTTTCTATCTCTGTTCTTAATTGCTGTTACCCACCTTTCTAACTCTCTTCTTGCTTGCTGTTCTCTATCTATCTCTCTTGCTGTCCCTCACTCTCACTCTACTGTACTCTCTTATGTCTGTTACTTGCTTTGCCCCCTTTCCTTGAGCCAACCCCAATATCTTATTGAAATGAAGTTCAATTAATTTCATTACAGATTACATCATGATTTTTTCCGTCTTTACAATCACACACACACACACATACACACACACACACACACACACACACACACACACACACACACACACAGACTCTTATACCCAGGAAAAGCACCCTTTAACATGAGGTGAGATAAACGTTCACAATTAACAAAAGACAATGATTCATAATTGACAGAAGTACACTAAAAAAAAAAAAAAAGACTTTTTTTCAAGCTAATGTAAAATTATATTGGAAACTGGGGTTCACTGAAGGATGAAAAGCTCAGGAGCATTTAGCCATGGAGCCAATATAAAAGACTTCTTTATTGTTCTTTAATCTTCATAAAAATAATTGATCATTTGTGGCAAAAACAAAACAGTGTGATATCACTTATAATATGGATAAGAGCACAGGAATAAGAAAAGGAAATTGTAAGTATAGGATGTACATTTCTTACAAGAAAGTCTATAAATGACATACTATACTTCTGGGGTATTGTTTGACACATTAAAACATATATACCAGGTAATTGTGCCACATGCCTGTAATTCTAGCACTAGGGAGCAGAGGCAGGGATATTTCAAGTTCCACATCTGCCTGGGCTCGTAGTGAAACCTTGTCTAAAATCAAAATGAAGCCAAAATAAACATACTCTCAGAAAGATAAATATCACATTCCCTAGAGTACCATTAAAAATAACACAGAGATGTTATTGAAAGTCAGTATGTAATATATGATGGATACTAGAAAAATGACTGAACATAAAGAATATTAAAAAAAAAGAATACAAAGACAGATGGAACTGTAGAAAACAAAGATCAAGAGGGAAGGCAAACATGCCAGCCATAGCCTTGACATGGGTGGAACAGAAGCTGTGATGCTTCAGCTCAACACCTCAGGCTTTCAAGGGAGATCTGAGTCCCCCAGTGCAGGGAAAGACTGATGGAGGAAGTGTGTTGAGTGAATCTAGGAGAGAGAGTGAAAGATGCGTGCAAGAAGCATGATCTCATTTGTGTTTTGTTAGCAGTTTTCCTTGGTTGTCGTAAGTAACTTTTTAAAATGGGAAAGCTGATGTAAAAATATGCCAATTGCCGCTATATTATTTATATGTCCCCAAATAGATCCTAAATCTCTCATCTCAAGCAATTTTCAGATTGAAAATATATAATTACTACTTACAAGTCTGCCCCTTCTAGATCGGGCTATGTGCTTGCTCTGTGCTGACTCAGCCTGGTCATCAGGTGTTGGAGCACAGGCACTGCTGGACTGTGGGGTGGTGTGCGGGGTGTGTGACAAGAGCCATCGTCTCAAGCCTTGTGCTTGCTGGCTACTGATCCACAGGACATTAACTGCCCTTAATGTGAGAGTCATGCTTTCCTGCAGAAATCCAATTCATAGGTTTTTGGGAAAGCTGAAGAAGCCTTGGCGTTTTAGATCTAGACTCCCAAAGCAGGAAACAAACTGTGGCTTAAGGCATTTGCTTTTAATCTTAGGTAATCAAACTTTCTGCTGACTGTGTCTAATATTAGATGAAAGTCTTTCTCTTTTTCCCATCGATGGCATACAGCTGGGGATAATGGAATGCTACTGCATAGGTGCTCTAACCAAACTAAACTAGGACACAGTGTTCCTCCCCAGGTTGTGTGTGGGCACATGCATTGTGTTGGTGTGCAATGTGTGCACGTAGAGAGACTATACAGGCAGTGAGGAAACCACTGAAAGAACAGCTTGCTTCCCTCTTGGCCCACCACCAGTTTTCCTGTCTGTTGAATGCACATATGTTCTTGCATGTTGGGTTACCTAAAAATCTTCGAAATGCATGTGTACTGTTTCTGGCAGAGAAAGCATTGCTGTTCTGTCCATGAAGAAATGAGAATATGCAGATCTCAGTTTACAAGCCGGTCAAAGGCAGATCAAGGCGGAGGCGTGGCATATGGGGCTGGTTGTCTTGGTTCACAGTAAGCACAGGTGCAGAGAAATGGCACTGAACTTGAGTCTTGGACCTGAGTGGCCTTTTGAATTACCAGAAAGTTCCTTAGTTCTCAGCATGGCTGACTCTTATGTGCATTTTTTTAAAAGATTTATTTATTTATCTTGTATACAATGTTTTGCCTGCATGTGCACGCCAGAAGAAGGCACCAGATCTCATTATAGGTGATTGTAAGCCACCATGTGGTTGCTAGGAATTGAACTCAGGATCTTTGGAAGAGCAGCCAGTAAGCCATCTCTCTTAACCTCTGAGCCATCTCTCCAGCCCCTTATGGGCATTCTTAGCAGTAGGGTTTCTCCAGGGACTGTAGGTCTAGTTCCCACATTGACACTCATTGTCATCTCCTCCTTCAAAACTCACCCCTCAGGGCCCTTTGATTGATTATTTATCTCTATACCAGCTGCCTTTTGAAATTCTGTAATCATCATATGTGAGCAAACAACTTAAGGGGGATTCATTTCAACTCCTGGTTTCAGAGCGCTTCAATTCATTGGAGCTGACACTTGAACAGTTCAGTCCACGGCAGTGGGAGCACGTGGAGGTCAATGTCATTTCACATTAGAGCAGGGAGCAGAGGAGGAGGAGGAGGCCAGAACCAGGAGCCAGGTTGTAACCTTCAAAGCCTGCCCTCAGTAACCCACTTCTACCTCCTGAGAATGTGACCCTGACTTAGGAAGAAGTCATGAGGTGCATCGTAAGCCTGCAGGGGATTTTTCAGAGACAAACTACACATTTGCATGTTAAGCCTCTCTCTGAGGGCTCGTGACCTCGTCTGTTAGCCACTGCATCCTCAGAAAGTTGTCCCCTAACATCCTCTGAGTTCTAGCTGTATCTAACCATATTGCAGTGTCTGGAAATGCATATGTGACATCAATCCTGACCACCAGAAAAGCCTGTCTGAATCCTTATTATTTGGGCTACTGGTGACTGTATTTCTCATTAAGGGGGGTAATTTTGTCCTACTCAGTACTAAATGGGCATTGTCCTACCTCTCTGGGGATCCAGGGACATACATGGTGCTGCAAAACCTTGGATATACAGAAGACCTAGCAGCCAGGGCCAAGTGCTACTTACTTATCTATTCACTCATGCTAGCAATCCTAGGGATGCTGAGCGGCACATGAGACCATCCTCAGTACTCTACAATGAGAGCAGCATTTTGTACCCAGCACTATCCGAGTAGCCTGACTGCATTCCTCCGTCTGTGTGTGTCCCTTCAAAAATGCCCCCCTCTGCTTGCAAAGTACACTCAGGGATTCGAAGGACAATTCCTCAGCAAACATCCAGACTCATCTCTTGTGACAGGTCATTTTAATGCTCCATTCAAAAAGTCATAGTTTAGTAGTTCTGAAGTTGACATGGCCAGACTTCCTTCTTGCTGTGCTTTAACCACATATTCCATATCAAAATGCCTTGGAGGTGATCCTGTTTATTGATTCAGTGAAATGCTGTACGCAGTTAGGGGCCCAATCATGCATGACATGGAATTTTCTGTGTTCTAACAGGCCAAGGACACTAGGAGCGTCATGCAGACTCCATGGTCAGTGATTATAAAGGAGCTGTTGTTTATGTGTAGCTAATTATGAATATGTATATTTCAGAGGACATTTCTCTTACAATAATAGTTTAAAGACAAGTTCATCATGGAAAAATAAAGTACAACACCAGAAAGAATAGTGTTATAAAACCCATGAGTCCATTTACCCAGTTCAGCATTTATGATTTCTTCATATTACATCTTTTAATATTTTAGGTAGCAAAATATTACAAGGAAACTCACACCTCTTATCATTTGGTCCCCACATCCTTAGTTAGTTGTTAAAATAATGGACTTTTATAAACAGGAAAGGCATTTTCTTTTTTCTTTTTTTTTTCTTTTTTTATTTGATCAATAGAAGTAAATTATTATTTTTTATTAATTTATTCATATTACATCTCGATTGTTAGACCTTCCCTTGTTTCCTCCTATTCCTCCCTCCCTCCCACTCCCCCCTTCTCCCCTCCCCTATATCTATGATTGAGGGAGACCTCCTCCCCCTATATATGCTCTTAGGATATCGAGTCTCTTCTTGGTAACTTGCTATTCTTCCTCTGAGTGCCACCAGGCCTCCCCATCAAGGGGACGTGGTCAGAAAAGGGGCACCAGAGTTCATATGAGAGTCAGATCTCACTCTCCACTCACCAGTGGAGAATATCCTGGTCTTGGTAGGGGTTCAAAGTTTACTGCCTATATTCTCCTTGGCTGGTGCCTTAGTTTGAGGAGGACCCCAGGACCCAGATCTGCCGGTCATAAAGCTCAGATGATTATACCATAAACAAAGTTAACAGCACCCACGTGGCATCATGGCAACTCCCATGTGGCTTATGAGGGGCTTTGATGGCTAGCCACTGACTTTTTGAAAGTGTTAGTCTGTGTTCTTTTGGATTGCCACATTCTTTGCCTTTCACATGTGAATATTATCAGTTCTTTGTTTCAAAGCTACTTTTCTTGGTCAGTTGAGCTCTTATTTTAGCAGCGAGACTAGTGTTCAGGAAAAGGACCATAAATAATAAAACCATCCCTTTCATTGGTATCCTGGGTATCTCTGGTGTTACCCCCACCCCCTACCCCCCCTTAGAAACCATGTCCCCTGGAGGGGGAGACCTGGTGGCACTCAGAGGAAGGACAGCAGGTTACCTAGAAGAGACTTAATACCCTATGAGCATATACAGGGGGAGGTAATCCCCCTCAGGAACAGTCATAGGGGAGGGGAATAAGGAGAAAATGGGAGGGAGGGAAGAATGGGATGGGATAACCATTGAGATGTAACAAGAATAAATTAATAAATTTAAAAAATTAAATAAAAAATGCATGAATCCTTGTGGATTTAATTCACTTTAATGAGCTAAGATCCTTGTTCTTTGTGATCCTGTTTTGAGGAAATGTTCCTGTTAAGTCTGGTTTTCACAGATCCTCTTAGTCCTCAGATGTCACCCCCTTATCTCAGGATCCCTGTACACTTCTTTCCCAAACCGTGGAATTGGTTAGTCCTTTTACAAATTCTTATCCTTTGGAAACCAGTGACCCAGTGTTATTGGAGCAATATGCCTTCCCAGTGAAATATCACTCTGAACAGTTAGAGAGGAAAAACAAAATCTCTTTACTGAAGTGCCTGACCTCCTGGAGCTAATGCCAAAATAAGAACTGGCCTTGAACAAAAGATTTTACTGACTTATGTACATCTTAGTCTTATGCATTCCACAAATACTGTCGTTCTTAAATCTCTCTTAGGTCCTCATCCTAGTTTAGACTATGATCAAATTAAAAAGAGACAGGAAACTGCAAGTCTAGCAATTTAGGCAGATAGGGGATTAATACAGAAAAGATATTGCATATCACCAGAAGTATTTTAAATATACTGCCAGATTCAAAAGAAATTCCATTTCCCCAAATTCCAAAAGGCAGAAGGGACAAATGTCTATCTGCGGTGCCTGTTAGCATACCACAGCACATTCTGGCCTCCAGGCTTACTCAGTATTACAAATCCCTGTTACATACTTCAGCGTCCATGCTGCCTTCCAGCCCTTCTCACCTAGCAAGCTACTGAGTTTCCTTATAACTCTGCCACTTTGATATGCTCACTCTCTTTTGTCTTCCTCTTTGTGTCTCTCCTCCACCTCTCTCTGCTCTCCTGTGTCCATCCACCCCCATCCTCCTGTGTTCCTCCTCCTGCTCCGCTCTACTCCTGAGTCTCTCATGGCCAGGACCATGTTCAATCTACTACTCTCTCTGCTCTAGACTCTTTCAGATGCCTCTGTCTGTTCTCT
Organism: Acomys percivali; assembly: GCA_907169655.1. NCBI lineage: Eukaryota > Metazoa > Chordata > Mammalia > Rodentia > Muridae > Acomys > Acomys percivali. Next base: position 79,825,501 of record OU015752.1, on the reverse strand, counting down.
CTCTCCTAGCTACAATGGAAACTTTCCTGTTAACTAGACGATCGAGTGGCCATGTCATCAGTTTATACATATACCACTTTTGTTCTTTTGTTAATAGTTGTTACGCAGGGTCATCTTTCCCATTTGGAAGAAGTATGTCTTTCCTGATAAAAACATAAAGGACTCAATGGAGGACCAGGACTTAATTGTGGTTGAGACCCTGCACTGCCCCCCTTTAGCTGCCTACTAGGGGTATGGTTTTGTTATGGGAATGTAGTGTAATTGATGGTCAATCCTGATGAGTAAACACTTACATCATAGCATCCTAATTTTCACTTATCTATAATAGGCCTGATTAGCAAACTAGTTATCTCTGGGGTTAGTGTGAGGCAGTTCTCCTTTTGTGATGTAATGTCTCCTAAGCAATATATTAACAAATCTTTTGTAACATCAGTTCTATTACTCTGAGTTTCTTTTTTTAAGATATTTTATTAATTTATTCCTATTACATCTCAATTGTTAGCCCATCCCTTGTATCTTCCCATTCCTCCCTCCTGCTTTTCCCCTACTCCCCTCCCCTATGACTGTAACTGAGGGGGACCTCCATCCCCTGTATATGCTCATAGGGTATCAAGTCTCTTCTTGGTAGCCTACTATCCTTCCTCTGAGTGCCACCAGGTCTCCCCATCCAGGGGACGTGGTCAAATATGGGGCACCAGAGTTTGTGTGAAAGTCAGACCCAACTCTCCACTCAACTGTGGAGAGTGTCCAATCCTTTGGCTAGATCTGGGTAGGGGTTTGATGTTTACTTCATGTATAGTCCTTAGCTGGTGCCGTAGTTTGAGCAGGACCCCTGGCCCCAGATCCACCTGTCATAATGTTCTTCTTGTATGTTTTTAGGACCCTCTGGATCCTTCTATTTCCCCATTCTCCCATGCTTCTCTCACCTAAAGTCCCAATAGGATGTCTTCCCCTCTGACCTGCTTTCCTGGGAAGTGAAGACTTTCATGGGACATGCCCCTTGGGCTAGTTCCAGATATAAGTGAGTACATACCATTTTACTCTTTCTGCTTCTGGGTGAACTCACTCATTACGACAATTTCTAGTTCAATCCATTTGTCCACAAATTTCGGGATTTCCTTGTTTTTAATAGCTGAGTAGTATTCCAATAGTATAAATGTACCACAGTTTCTTTATCTATTCTTCTACTGAGGGTCACTTAGGTTGTTTCCATGTTCTGGCTATTATAAATAAGGCCGCTATGAACATGGTTGAGCATATGTCCCTGTTGTGAGATAGGGCATTTTCTGGGTATATTCTAAGGAGTGGGATTGCTGGGTCTTGAGGAAGCCCTATTCTCATTTTTCTGAGAAAGCACCAGATAGATTTCCAAAGTGGTTGTACAAGTTTGCATTCCCACCAGCAGTGAAGGGGTGTTCCTCTTTCTCCACATCCTTGCCAGCATGTGGTGTCACTTGAATTTTTTATTTTAGCCATTCTGATGGGTGTAAGATGGAATCTTAGTGTCGTTTTGATTTGCATTTCTCTGATGGCTAACTACATGGAGCATTTAAGTGTTTCTCAGCCATTTGATATTCCTTTGTTGAGAATTCTCTGTTTAGTTCTGAGCCCCATTTCTTAATTGGGTCATTTCGTTTGGTGGCAGGTTAAAATCGCCAAATAGGTACAGCAATCTGTGTGTTTCGGGGTTCCTTTGCATTGTCAATACATTGGTGTCCAATACTGCCCTCCACAAGGCTCATAAGCTATGTGGCTGCTCAGATCTCACTGATAATGTGCTGTGTGCAGTTCCTTAATGTCTGTTTACTTTTTACAGGTAATATGTGTGGATCTTTCATTATGCTGGTTCATCTGCATGATCTTAAATATGGCTTTGAGGAAATCTAGACAGGATCTAGTTACTGATCCACTCCACAGGATTTTTTTCTTTAATTAAAACCCAATGTATGTTTAGACATGTGTTTGACATTAACTTGTATTGAAGTCAACACAGACTTGTGCCCAAAACAGTCAAACAAAGCAGAGAGCACGGAGCCCAGTGTAGGGTCCCTGGGGAGCCTCCCGAAGAAGACAGCTTTCTCTGTCTTCCCTTTACAAAACATTCTGACCTTTGTTCTAAGAATACCTCAGCTGTTGCTTTTAACATTTCTAGTTCACTCTTAACTGCTAGTGACTGACAGAAAAGAATTATTGTCCCTTGCTCTAAGCAGCCTTGGAGCTTCCTCAGCAGGGCCAGGGCAGTCTGTCTAAAGCAAAGGCTATAGCGAAGTAAAAAGCCTGGGGACTGCTGGTCACAGCTGTACAGAGACACAGCAGCACAGCAAGGTATTGCTGCTGGACCTTCTTGCATACGGACACAGGTAAGCCTCAAAAACGTCACAAGCAAAACCTATGTCTTGTTGCAAACTTGACGGCAAATTATAATTATTTCTATTTATTTTGTCACCTTAAGATATCACACAACAATCACTATGCTAATGTACACAAGGAATTGCTCAAAGAAAGAGCTAGCAGCAGGAACCACTTAGCCTTCTGTCTAGCTCTATGCTGAGAATTCCAACTCTTTCGATATTTGTACTGCAGGGAACATCACTGTACGGTGGGGGGTTGGAGTGGCCATGGGGCTGAGCTGTGTGAACTCAAAAAAGATAGCAGTGCAGGGCTCCTTAGCCATTCATTTTGTGAGCTGGTATCTCCAGAATAGTTGGCATTGCCCAAGACCTTGCCAGTAAAGGCAAGGGATTAAGCTTAGGCCCTTGGGCTCGGGGTCGCTGGCAGGCTGAACTCTGGTAGCTAGCTACCGTGAGTGGTGAAAGGGAGCACCAGGCTAAGACTAACTTAGCTATGGCTTTGGACTTTATAGCTGATTTGTACTGCTAGACAATGTGTCTGCAAGTCACTAAGACTTCCCAGAAGAGGTAACTAGAAGGATGATTTCAGACCACCTGAGATTGTGGTCCAGAAATACGGGCTACCTTTTCCTTGCCATGGCTAAAGCACATTGAAAGCCATTATGTCTAGAGGCTGGTGGGGAATTTTCAAAGGAAATCAAAGAATTGTTGGATTATAGGAATATACTGGAACCTTCCCCCCCAGCATTGTGTCAACGATAGATGAAAATCTATTGCACTGTTTATAAAGAACCAGAGAATGTGAAGATCATGAGCAGAAAGAAAAAAAAAAAAAAAAAAAAAGGCCCTGATGATGTGGAGATGCTACTGACCTGATTTGCTCGTCCCACTTTGTGCACAGCATTGGATGGTCACGTGTCACTCCATAAATATGCACAATTGTTAGGGCTCAAAAAGAGAAAGGATAATAAGCATCTAGATTGCAGCTAGCAAGGATAAGCATTCTATAAACGCTGCTGTTGTAATTTCTAAAAGTTCAATGTGGGGACAGTAGCTGTAGTAGGGGAGTTTGCTCTGGGGATGGAAACAGGAAACATTAGGATTAACACATGAAAGGAGACAGTTGGCAGAGAAAGGCTGGGAGCCCTTCCTTATCTGGGCTTTGTGGTAACATCACAGCATACTGACAATAGCCTTCAGTTGTCCATACTCAAACAGCTAGTGAGGGTGTGTGTGTCCAATCGCCCACTGATTTGGGGTACTCTTCTCTCCTAGGACTTCCCACTGTTTCTCTGAATTCTTCCTCCTCTTCCACTTGCAGCTGTTCACCAACATCTTTTGCTGAACATCCCAGCTTCCTGGGAACCTAACTCAAAAAAGCAACTTTTAGTCCACTTCTCCATCTTCCCCTCTTTGCAGCTGTTGAGATTACTGTTAGTGCAGCAAAATTAGAATGAGACCACTCTGCCAGCAGAAGGAAAATGTACTGGGGTACCAACTGCCAGACTGACCCCAGAGGGCAGAAGTGGCAGCTCAGCGGAAAGCACTTTATCAGTTTTATGAGGTCAGTTGTCAGAGAGGTGGGGCCTAAGGACAGAACAGCCCTAGGAGTTAGTGTGTGGACTTTGATCTGATGCATTTTTCCTAAAGGTATTAACTGGGAGGTAGTGTGTGGGGGGGGGGGGGGGGGTGCAGGTTTTCTGGAAGAGGAAAAAAAACCTGCCTCTTGAGATTCCTGAGGAATTACCCAGTAGAATCTCCCTGGGTTGGGCCTGGGAAGCATCTTAGGACATTGTAGGCAGCACTGATGTTTTAGAAGGCTCACCTTGTGACCTAACAGTTACCATTCCCATGCCCTGTGCTTTAGTCTCAAATGCCAGCACATTACCTTCCTGGTTCTCCCATCTATGACCATCTTTTTAAAGTTCCTTTATCCATGAGACTAAAAACTGAGTAGTCACCCCCAGGTCCCCACGTAATGAATGCTTCTACCTAATGGGCATACTTGCTTTTCTTGAAGACTCTTTCAGCCTGAATTCAGTTACATTTTCTGTAGAATGTTGATGTGAAAACACAGCTGTCATCTCAAAGAGAGGAGGCTACTTTGGAGCCAATATGAGGAGCATGGCTCAGAAGCAGGGATTCAGGTGGCCTCATACCATCTTGCAAAGTAATAACTGATCATGAAGCTTTTATAGCTACAGAGTATACATCACAGATTTTTAAAATATGTGGGTGTGGACATCAATAAGTGAGTTATAACAAAGCTGGGGAATCTCTTGTTATAGAGTTCTAGAATTAATGTGCCTTCCCAGTGAGAAATTACTCCACACTCTTAGAGAAGAATAAAAGAAAAGAAGCCTTTTTATTATATTGTGCTGACTCTAGCTGATACCCAAAAAGGAACTGTCTCTGAATCGGGTATTTTACTAACTTATGTACACCTAGGCTTATGCTTCGTCATCAAATCTGTTTTGGGTCCCAAGTTACACCTTGAACAATTTAAACAGAGAAAGGACACTGCAAGTCTGGTCATTTGGGCAGATGGGAGATTTACAAAGATATTGATTAATGTCTTAGGGTTTCTATTGCTATAAAGAGACACCATGACCAAAGATACTCTTAATAACAGAAAACATTTAATTGGGAATAGCTTACAGGTTCAGAGGTTTAGTCCATTATCATCATGATGGGAAGCATGGTGGTGTGCAGGCAGACATGGTGCTGGAGAAAGAGCTGGGAGTTCTGTATCTAGATCTGCAAGCAGGAGGAAAAGACAATGAGCCACCAGGCCTGGTTTGAGCATCTGAAACCTCAAAGCACATCCCCAGGGACACATTTTCTATAAGAAGGGCACACCTACTCCAAGGCCACACCTCCTAATAGTGTGCCACTTTCTCTGAACCTACAGTGGCCATTTTCACTCAACCCACCATAAGGGAATTATTTTTATTACTTTTACAGACACCAGTGTTGTTCTTTCACAGTCATCATTACTCAGGTGCACCTAGTCTACCTGGCAGAACTATGCTTTACTGGCATTCAGGGAACTTCTGCACAGTCCCCTTCAGCTGCATCTTAAGAGGATCCCCACCCCCTTTTGATATGGCATTGAGCCTAATAGTCAGTTGTAGGTCAGGGTTGTCTACTTTTTCAGGAGAATGAGCCTGGTTGGATGTCAATCTTGGTGAATAAACATCAGAAACACTCTCTGCAATTCTAAACTTCCAGCTATTGTACAGACTCTTCTTTCTCATCAGCCTGGTTGATGCACTACTGGCCTTGCAGTCATACTGGAGGCAGGGCTTCTGAGCTAAATGCTACATTGTATAACTTAATATTTTCTAAGCAAGCTCATGAGTAAATAGCATCAATTTTACAATCTTTGAGTTAATATACTCTAGTGATGTGTTAAGTTAGTAAGTTTAGAATGAAAGCTTAACTAAGTAGTCGAACGGGTTTTAGATTAGACACACAGGTCAGTGATGAATCACCATTAAGGGAATAAGGATAATTCGGACCTATATATGCAAAATCTCAACATTGTGCAGTCAGAAAATCTGAACCAGTCAGTAACCTATATAGAATCTTAATAGTGGGAACTTGCACAGTAGTATTTGAAAACAAACAAAGCCAAACATCTTTCTCTTAGATGGTTAAACACTATAACCTATCAGTTTGGTCACTGTGTTTCCTTGAGTAGATAAGATTCAGTTACATGACATACATGTCATGATTGTGTGTCTGTGTGTGTGTGTGTGTGTGTGTGTGTGTGTGTGTGTGTGTGTGTGT
>OU015752.1:79786362-79810892 GCA_907169655.1 Acomys percivali | reverse complement strand
ACACACATAAGAACTCACCTGCAAATACACACACACACACACACACACACACACACACACACACACACAGAGAGAGTGCTTCTAAACAAAAGAAGTTTGTTCTGAGGTCAAGTGGCTCCCCAAGACATGCAATGCACAAGCTAAATCTGTAACTGCTATAAATGAAAAGTGGTCCTGCTGCAGGCCGGGTAGGATAGATGCTGGAGAACCTGATGAGCAGCCCCCTTGGCTGGGTGAGCTGCTGCAGGCCCGGAAAGCTCCGGGCAGCCAGGCTTCGCTGGAAGCAATGGAAGCATCCTCTGATAGCAAAGGCTGCTGTCTTAGAGCAGAGGTGGACTACACGCCCAGCCAAAACAACTGCCAAAGAGTACAAGTGCTGCTTCTGTGACTCTTCAGTTTGTCATGAAGAATGATCAGTTCCTGCTTCCAGAAGAGCCTCGGGTCCCCTTAACTCGTCACCCCTACTTTCTGCAATATTCTTAGATGACAGCAGCAGTTTAACTTTTTCCTACTGCCAATCAGAGAAATGATCAGCCGGAGTTTTCAGTAGACGCCAAACATGTTTCATTTTCTCTTCAGTACGTGTGTAATCCTGATGTTATTTCCAAATGCTGGGAAATAACATTGTTTTGCTCTCCTGGGGCCATGGACAGACTTGGGAGAAAAATATGAAACAAAAGAAAACATTAGGTTTTGCACTGCAGTTCCCATTTAGCCCCTGGCCCTGGGATGACAGCAGGGAGGAGGAGAGACTGGGTGACAGTGCCTGCTAAGTGCATGCAGGAAGGAAGGAAGGAAGGGGAGCTCACTGGAAGCCAGGCGGCATGTGTATAAGCAGGAGGATTTCTTCTGCTACACTGCAAATTTAATTAACTAAAGTATTGTTTTGAAGGGGAAAAGGAGGTAATTCGAAGTGGCTGTGGACCTCAAAAAACTGGTGAAGTGTGTTTTATTTGGTTACTGAAGCATGTATTATTTTCTTCTTTGGCTTATTTAAAAGACAAATGTTTGAGTTTCCAAAGAACCATGTGAATATATACTCCCAGTGGAAAAATAAGTATGCAGGATGTGAAAATATATTAAGCAAAAGAGAGGACGATTTTTCTACCGCTCCACATTATCCTGTCTCATCCTTTGCAAACTAAGAATTAGATGTAGCAATCAGATGTTTAATATCTGCCTAAAATATCCATTCTCTATGTATTTGCACATAGACATTACCATGAAATGGCCTCTTGGAGATGTACTCTGCATGGCTATTCCTTGTTCTTTATCGTCATCTGTTAATCAGCCTTGCACAAGGTTCGATGCCAGGTGCGAATCCCACCCCTCCCAAGAATTTTCATTCTCACGGTGCTTGGTAAAACTCTCTAGTGAAGCTACACATGCCTGTAGCCTCTTAAAGAATCGATTCTTTTTTTTTTTTTGCTTTTTAAAGAATCAATTCTTTAATAGTTACTAGATTGTTCCGGATAGCTAGCTGTTCAACACAGGTTAATTGGGGCACTTTGTAGGTTTCGAGAGGTTGACCCATTTCTTTGTAATTGTCTGTGTTTGTCAGCGTGACATGACTATGGTTTAAAAAATATGTCTTGAAATAGACAATTTAAACAGAGGAAAGATGGTTTGCCTCATGGATTCAGAGGTTTCTGGTTATGTTTGCTAGCCCTGCTGCGTGGAGGTTGCAGCTTAGAATGTATTATAGTAAGCACCCAAGTGCTGCAAAGACACAGCCAAGAAGCACAGTTCTTCCAAAGGCGGTCTCCCAAAGGCATGCTCCCAGTGACCCAAATTTCTTCTGTAGGAGCTCCCACCTTTTACTGGTTCCACTACCTATCTAAAGCTCCTGGGACAGTCACCTTGGCCTTCAGGGAACATTTAGGTTCCAATTCATATTGGCAAGTTTGGTTGAACCATTTCCGTTATCCGCCTAATGCACTGGCTCTCAACCTTCCTGATGCTGCAACCCTTTATTACAGTTCTTTGTGTTGTACTGACCCCCAACCATAAAATTATTGTTGTTGCTACTTCGTAACTGTAATTTGCTACTGTTATGAAATTGTTATGTAAATATCTGATAGACAGCATATCTGATATGAAACACCTGTGAAAAGGTCATTCAACCCTCAGGAGGTCGCATCCCACGGTTGAGCACTTGCTATCCTAATGCCTCACAACACAGTTGCTAGGTGTGCTTTTGCTCCAGTCCTGATGTCAGGAACTGTGGTGTCTCCCTTCCTTGTCATGCTTGCCTGGGTTTGTTCTTTGTTTTCGTAGGGCTAGGGAGCACAGTTTGTTGCCTTTAAGTTTTTCTCCATTACTTTACTATTTTGTCCCATTAAATTCTGTCTGATATTTTTCATGTTCTTGCTTTCTTATTTTTGCTCTTTTATTATTAGTTTGGTGATGAAACAGTTTGTTAATTTGAGGCTTTTCCTCTCTTCTAAGATAAAGCATTTGGTGCAGTTTCCTCCCGGCACTGTTTTGGCTACACATTATACAACTTTGACATGTTTTAGTTTTCCCCTGTGAGTTGATTTCTATGAATTTTTTTTTTTAATAAAAGTCCTTTCAGAACTGGTGGGATAACTTAGTGGCAGGCACAAGGTCCTAAGTCCAATTCCCAGCACCACAATAAGACATTTCATTTGAAGGTTCTTATTAACTAGCTTATTCAGAATCACATTATTTAATTTCCCTATGTGTGGAGATTCTTTTCTTGTTGTTGACTGTCTTGCTTTTGTGTCTCTTTTAACTTCATTGTGGTCAAAGTATACATTCAGTTGTTTCAACTGACTTCAAACTTTTGTAGGTTACTTTATAACCCTTATTATAAAGTGTCTTGGTGGATGTTCCATGCATGTTAGACACAGCACATTGTTGCCTTGAGTCGTTTCTCTGGGCTTCAGTTGCATCCTTTTGCGGGACTGAGTTGGTTGGTTTGTCTGCGGCCTTGATTCTATCCCTAACAGTTGCGTCAGTCACTCAGGTGTTGTGAGTTCATAGTCACAGGGCCAACCTGGACTTTTCTGCTTCCACACTACTAACTAGGGTCACATGTATCCCGTGCTCTGTTATTGGAGACATATTTATTTGAGATTATTATCTTTCTCTAGGAATGACTATTTGTTTGTGGTTTAATTTCCCATTCTGCTGCTAGTAATTTTTTGTCTGAAATCTGCTTAGTGAGAATTCCTCTATATATCCCTAAAAGCAAGATTTTCATAGTGTAGGTCCAAAGTTTTCATTTTGATCTGTGTATATTGACGAATTTGAAGTTAATTTCTTGTAGAAAATATACTGGTAGGCCTGCTGAATGTCACCACTCAGGACCCAGAGGCAGACTGATCTCTGTGAGTTTCAGGCAAGCCTGGTCTACAAGTGACTCCTAGGACAGCAAGGGCTACATAGTGAGACTCTCTCTGAAGAAAAAGGTGGTGGGGGGAGAAGAAAAAAGGAGTAAGAAGAGAAGGAACAAAGGAAAGACGGAGTTGGGTACATTTCTTTTATGTGTGTGTGTGTGTGTGTGTGTGTATGTTCAGTGTTCTGCCCTGACTATTTACAGTGAAGATCATTGCTAGTGTTTAGCCCTTCTCTTTTCTATGTCTCATACTTCTGCTTCCATTCTCTTGTTTTCCCATGGGCTACTTGACCTTTTTTTATGGTTCCATATTGAATTGTTTGTGGTGCTTTTAAATACGGTTTTGTGGGTTTTCATCTCAGTTGCTGTAAGAACCAACTTGTTAGTTTCTAGCTCTCCCTGTGTGTTTTTACATGTTACAAATAGTACAAGCCCCACTTCTGCATAGTTCCCTGTGCTCATCCACTTCGAATGGAATTGTCCTAGGCATTTTCTATGTGTGCATTAAGCATCACACCAGGTAGTATTCACTTTGCATCCTGATTGCAGCGCCCCACCCCCCCCCCCAGGGGACCAACCCACTTTGGCACCTCCCTCACAGCAGGATTAGGAGCCCTGAGGCCAGAGAACTCAGCTCAGCCTAGGGGAAGGGATCCAAAGGCAGGCAACAGTCAAAGGCAACCATCGCCCCCATTCCAATTGTTAGGGGACTTACATGAAGACCAAGCTGCACATCTGCTACATATGTGCAAGGAGCCTAGGTCCAGCCCATGCATGCTCCTTCACACCAGATAATATTATGACTAAAAGAAAATATCGCTTGAAAAGCTCATTTGAGATGAAATATCAGCTGTGTTGTACTTTAAGGCTTCTGCGCTCTCATTCTTTTCATGGTTTATTGGAACTTCCAAGCCACCTTTTGTCATTGTTTTTTTTTTTTTTTTTTTTTCCTGTTAAATCTCAGCCGTAATCCACAGAGGAAAAAAAATTTGCTTTCTTTGTCTAGAAGTAATTTTATTCTTCCTTTGATTCTGGATTTATCATCATGGGATGTCTTTTTATTCAGCACTTGACCTGGGCTATGTTGGTTCCTTTCTGCATTCATATGTAGATGTGACATGCTTTGCCATTTGTCTGAAGTTCAGCTACTGTTCGGTGCTACTTCTCACTGGCTGGTTTTAAGTTATTTTTTAACTTTACATAATGATATGTTGATGTATGAATTTACTTCAGCTTCTTTTCTGAGGGTTTTATTTAGTTGTTGAATCCTTCCCCTCTCTGTCCTTGCTCACTGCTGTCTGCTCTGACTCCTCCTTGGATGCCATTGGGGCCTCTCATTAAGGGTCATCCCATCTGTATAGGTACAGTTCTGATCTTGGCCTGTTTTAAGGTTGTAAATTCATGTTGCTCAAATTGTGTGCAAATTCACCCCGAGGATTAAGGGCTCTTGCTTCTGAAATGGACAACAAATTTCCTCTCCTTTGCTTAAGGTGAAATCCAAATAGGCCGGCAGTGGCATTAGTTACCTTCACTCTTACTGTGATGAAATGCTCTGACCAAGGCAAGTTCAAGGAAAACGGGCTGATTTGGCTCACAGTTTGAGGGTGCAGTTCACCATGGGAGAAGCAAATGCTTATGTCGACCTCACTTCTTCCTTTTTTTTTATGCAATTCAGGACCCAAGTCCAGGGAATAATAATTGCCCTCCTTCATGGAGGACTTTCCCATCTCCAGCCATTTAATGAAGATAATTCTTCATAGGCATGCTTATGTGAATGGCTGAAATACACATGGCACTTAAAATCCTAGGTGTTAGCTCCCCACTTCTGTCTTGAACAGATCATATGGATATTGTGGGTTTTTTTCATCCATGAAGGGAACGAGAAGTTGTTTTCATAAATGGCTTTGCAAATATCCAATGCCTAAGGAGTAGCTGCTGTGTCCTTGTCTGTTTCCCTTTGAGATGGAAGCTTCTGGTCTTAGCTCCATGTGCTTTGGAGGGAATACTCAGGCTTGGGCTTGGGGCACCAGCAAGCATACAGGGGTAAACAAAAAACTTTGTGTAAAATTTCACAAAAGGACGATTAGTGATAAAGAAGACCAAATTATTGTAATAAAACAACTATTGAGTAACATATTTTTACTTTTGCTGTGTGATTAGAATAGTTATTATATTATTTTGGTCTTAGCTTACTTTTATTTAAAGTAAATTTACTTCTTATTGCAACAAGCAAAGAGTTTCTAGAACAAATTTCAATGCCTGTATTGACTTGATTACCACACAATGGGCCTGATGTCAGGAATGTGTTTGTGGTGAGGGTGGGAACTCCAGCACTGAGAGAAACATGCATCACTTTAAGATTTTGACAGGCTTTTTTTTAAAATCTGTTCTTTTCCTCAATTTTCCCTCCCTTCCCACTGTTCTAGTTTAGTGTCTGTACCTCTTTCCAACCAAACCAGAACAAGTTGGATGACAATTTTCCAGTTCTCTGTGGTTATGAATGCAAAACACTGGCTTCAGGTCCTGCTGAGTTTTGTTGGTTGGCACAGCTACTGAGCTAACTGCAGCTGTTATGGGGAAGGTATGGCCTTTGCTTGTATAACAAATCATCTGCCTGTATACAAGAGGGAATTCCGTGAGTGGGCTAGAAGCAACACCTTACACCTCATCCCTCTTAAAATACAGGCTTCCCTTAGGGAGTTTTACACCAGCTAAAGACTTCTGAACCTTATGTGTATTTCTGGTATGGGGCTACATGTCAAGAAAGCATGTGTATGTTTGTGTGCCAGGTGCTGCTTACGGGAGTGCCAGTGTGGTAGCCTGAGGCATACCTCTGAGGACAGCAGAGACCAATTTCCTTCATGGAATCCAGGCTCTGCCAGAAGGTGAAAAAGTAGATCCCTTTCTTGCTCAGGAGGTTATCCAGTTGTCCGGTGAAGAGCCAAACAGTGGTCCTTTAGGCTTTGTGGGTGCAGGTATTGCTCTGTCTGTAAAATGAGGTAGCCTTTACCTCTGTGGGAATGATGGCATGGTGTATCCCCACACAGCTTTACTCTGGCTTGGAGCTGCAGCTATAATTCAATGGTGCAAATCTGCAGAGCATGCATACTGCCCTGGGTTCTATCTTTAGTAACACACACACACACACACACACACACACACACACACACACACACTTGACCTTGGGATGTACTGGACTCATAATACACTATCGATGTATGCTTTTTATCACTGCCCACAAAAGATGTTTAAGTCCTAAGATTTACTTTATTTTAAATTTTTCATTGAACTGCTTGCATTGCCTTTCCCTTTCGCTGCCTCCAGCTTTGTAGTTCATCCATACTTTATGAAATGTGGATCTCAGTGAGTCCCACATTCAGCAGATACACACAGGCTTCGTCACGTATCCCCTCTGGAATAAATCCCATCAATCCAAACAAATATGGAGTGGAAGAAACAAATAGGGCAGAAGTTGTGTTTTTAGCTCTTATCTACTGTTTGGCTAACTGCATCTGCTTTCCTTTCTAAAGAAGCCTTTAAAAATACATGCTGTTAGTTGACCTGCTGTTCCCTGGAAGTTTGCTGTCTCCGCTGGATAGGCAGCTGCAGAGTAGAGCTACAGTCCCACAGTGCCAGGAGAAACAAGTTGTAGCAGAGTTGAGCACTGGAGCTGGGGCATGTCTGAGAGAGCTAAATACAGACTAATATAAGCTAATATTGTAGTATAGGAGATGAGAATTGAGCAGCTTAGTGTGCGCACGTGGAGGAAAACAGAGGGAAAGACCTGGGGGAAGGGGAGAAGGAGGGAGAGAAAAGATGGGAGAGAACAAAAGAAGAGTTCCCATAGCAAATAGATGGACAGAAAGAAGTGAAGGGGAGGGAGCCAGGAGAAGTTATGGTAGAATTGATAGATCATTGTCTTCTGCTCTGTTTATGGAGTGGGACCCTGGGTGAGATTTCTTACTGGACACAAATTGCACGGTTGGCAGTGTGGGACCTTGAGTGAGATTTCTTACTGGATACTGATTGCCACTGAAGTCTGAGCTCTTCTTTTATTTTAAAATAAAACAGAAGGCTGCATGGTTAGCCCAAGGGGATAAAAGAAAAATGTGTTTTATCTCAAGCTAGTGTCAAATCTAGAGAAAACAAATCAATATCATTCCACATACCATGCATTCCTGGGGCCTGAAGACAGAAGAGTTGTTACAGACTTCTGCAAGACCTTTGCTCCATAAAGCACAGTGACCATGTCCCCAAGGGAATCAAGGGCCTTGACATGCTATGTGTGATTTAGCTTAGTCTCTAGGCCTTGGGTTTTAGGATTTGACACCCAGTCCCTGCTTCTAAGTCTTTTACTTTCTGTTAAATAGTATAAATGTCAGAGTAATATTCTGGCTTTGTTTACAGTCCACTGGCTATTTGGGGGAAGAAATAAAGAAAGCTTGCATTATAAGGTAAGTTCTAATTCTAAGAGAGTTTTGGTTAGGATTTTCTAGATTAACAGAACAGATAGAATCAATATATGTGTGATTCATTAGACTGGCTTACATGATATAGTCTGAGTAGTCCAATGTCTGTTTAATACTGGAAATACTGATCACCCTATAACTGTCCCATCTGTGCCTCATCAGTTCCAACCTGTCACTGAAGGCCTGGAAGGTTCCTGAAGAACTGCTGGCCTTTGGTTCACTTTAGATGCCTAAAGAAACTGGCTTCTGGTATCAGTGAAAATTGCAGCAGCAACAGTAGCAATAGCAGCAGTAGCTAACAACAGCAGCAGCAACAGCTTCAGTAGCCACAGCAGCCGTAGCAACAGCTTTAATAGCTACAGCTTTGGTAGCAACAGCTTCAGTAGCAACAGCAGCAGTAGCATCAGCAGCAGTAGCAACAGCTTCAGTAGCAACAGCTTCAGTAGCAACAGCAGCAGTAGCAACAGCAGCAGTAGCAACAGCAGGATAAAAGGCTTGCCAGTGGGGTGAAGCCAGAAAGAGAGCAAAAGCTTTTCCTTCCACCCTCCTTATATCTGGGATGCCACTCACATTAGGGTGGATCTTCCCACTTCAACTAGTGTACTAAAGAAAATCCTTCACAGGTGTGCTCAGAAGCCTCTAAGGTTCTGGATCCAATCAAGTTGACAACGCAGATAAACCATGGAAAATAGAATCCTCCTGAATACTAGCATTTTTTAAAAGATATGCTTTCTGCTACCATAATGAGATTTTTTTGAAAGGAAAGCCTTCGTGTCCTCTCTTCTTACCTTTATTCCTTCCCTTCTCACTTTTCTTTCTTATTCTTGATGTTAGAGCTCAGGGCCTCATTTATGCCAGGCAAGGCTCTACCACTGAGCTAATGCCCAATCACAACACTGTGCTTAGTATCTTTTCATAAAATGCACTAGAACTTGTTGTGGCAAGTTTTGGAGGGCATAGCTCTGGAAACGCATTCATAGTTTTTAGTCATCACCACTGTTCAGATAGAGAACTTCCTTCATCTTGAAATACTGAAATCAGACCCTAGCTTCCCACCCCCCAGCCCCTGGAAACCACCATTCCTCCTGTCTGAGCAATTGTATGGCATATGTATTTGGGGGGCCAGCTTTATCTTACTTAACAGAATGCCTACCAAGTTCACCCATGGTGCGTAATGTATGCATAGGTTTCCTGTTATTTTTTAAGACACTGGAAGTACAGATTCCATTTTGGTCATCCGCTGCTCCCTTTAATGCCCATACTCATTTGAATTGAAAAGCTTTAATTCCACTATTCTTTTATCACTCTCTGCTTTTATATACATTCCTACAGGGAAATTTATTTTTGAGCCAAATGCACAATATAGTTGTATGGTCTGAGTGCGAACTCTCTACTGAGGTGGCATTCAGACCTACAGGGTAATCAAAGTGGGAAAGCACATGGCAGAAGACAGTTGGTCACAATAAACAGAAGTTTCTTGATTTTTTTTTTGAAAAAAAAAATTAGCACAAATGTAATTTAAAGACCTAATTGGCTACTATGTACACCCCTCCCCCTGCACACACCTGCCACCCCTGATTGGTTGCTAGTCAAACAAAGGGCCTGCCTGGTACATGTAGGCAAACACCAGGCAGCTCCTGATAAGGCAGATGAGGGCTCTGGTTGTCTAGACCTAGTTCCAATGATCCTTTGCAGACAAGGAGGAAAGCAGAGCCTGAACAAAAAGCCCATTGATATTTCAGGGTTATTTTTCTTGTGCAGTTAACACAGAGGAATAGCTTCATTACTCTCCCTCCTGCAACTGTAATGGACCTTACTTGCTTTTTTGATTTTTACTGATTTATTTTCTGGGCCATCACATTGTTCAGTATAATCTCATGGTCTGGGAGTAGTTCATTATACATCACTTGTATCTTTAAGGCCTGTGCAAGGATCCAAGATTTTAGTTTTGCTTAGCAGTTGTGCACAAAATTAGAGGAACAAATTCAGTGCAATTATTTTCATTGAAAGACCATATGCTATGTGCCTTTTACGACTACCTCCATCTTGTACCACTTCATTGTCTTCAACTCAGTCACTTCTCACAGCCAATTCTGGCAGGCCACTGGCCACTGGGGGATGCCGAGCTATTTTCTTAGCGCCAGCCGAGGAGTGGACATGAGTTTCAGCCAAGGTGGAATTTCCATGTTCCCTGTTTATTACAAGGAAAGGCTGCCAGTGACCATGCTGTGGATAAAATGCAGCAGTAGTTTAGCTCTTAAAATCAGATTTCGGCATTGTTAAGATGTGTGTTTCAGTCTCAGTCTATAATGGGCTGAAGCAATTTGAAGAAAGTACAGGTATATGTCTTGACTTCTCTCTGAATATTGGATAGCTTGAGTCTGGGCAAAATGTTGACAAAAGGCAAAGAAGAAGAGAAAATCCAGATTGTAGCATAATATTAAGCTCAAAGGAGGGCAAGGTACCACCTGCTCCCTCTATGGAACCTACGGAGACTGGAAGCTGGGATTCTGGGAAGAAGAAAGGGACCAAGTTTGGGGAAGGGTGTATGTAGCACCTGGTCTGTCTTGGATACAGATGTTTTCTCCCAGAAAACAGCCTGGGAGATATTTTTGTTTGTTTGTTTCTTGGTTTTGTCTTATTCTTTTCTTTGTTTGTTTGTTCATTTCTTTGTTTTCATAAATAAACAGCCTTTCAGAGTCATTCCTGTCTGGAGAGGGCTACAGTTTCTGTGGCTAATAAACAAATAAGTTACAGGAACATGGTTAGCATGGGATATTTTGTTCCTTTCACATTTACCGAACACCTGGAAGCCAATTCATCTCCTGTGGGCTGAATATGAGGACTCCCTGAGGTGTGCACGCCATGCAAGTCAAGTGTAGTGTTACTCTTTGCCATCAAGTTATCTCTATATTGCTGAGTTACATTCCTAGATATAGTTCATAAATACGTAATGTTGAGCATATTCTAAAAGCTTTTTTATTTAAAAAAATTCTAATTTGACCATGAGCTCTCACACCCATCTTCTTTTCCTTTTTTGCTTGCTTTAGTGAGCACCTTTTGACCTGTTTCTCAAAGACAGTCTGGTTGCTAGTGCTGCTCTGCATTTGGGGTTGTGCAGTTCTGCTGGCCAGATGGAACTGACTCTGTATTCTTTTTGAAGGAAGTAGTGGTGAGTGGGAAAAAGAAGGCTCTCTGCTGCTGGCCCTTTCTCTAATACCTAATGCTGTGCCTAGATAGGCCAGGCATCAGGAGGAGGGATGCCAGTGACCTGATATGCTTGTGGACTCTGGTAGATCAGTGGGTGTTGATTTGTGACTTGCATTTCTTCTTGAGTTCTATCCTCAAGACTCCTAGCTAATTCTCATTCTAGGTGTCATTCCTCCCGTGCACTTGAGATCTGGCATTTCCAAAACTCCTTGTAGGGCGACGTCAGGAATCCTGCAGTAGTGAGGTGAAGTACTAGCCCCTGGCACGATGCCGTAGAAACCCTGGCACCCTATGCCTTGCAGCTCTCAGGCTGCACCTCCTAACATCCACTCCCTGCTCAATGCTTGCAATAACTTTGATGATCTCACAAGCAGGCTGTGGGAAGTTTGCCAAGGGCCCCATTGCGACCCACCATGTAAAGAACATGTACCTCAACTACGGAGGATGCTGGAGGAGGGCCAGGTAAAGTTATATGCAGAAGGAGAAGATAATGTTTCTCAGTTTACCCCCACCACTCCTTGTCCTGCTCCTGTAAAGACCTTCAGGAAGATGAGACCTTATAACTTCAAAGCTGGAGAAATGTCAGGTCATTCTTTGTTGCACTCAGTTCTTAGCAGTTGCCACTCTTGCCTTTCTCTGCAGTTTTATCTTCTACGTGCCGGTGCTCGGCTGACATTCTACAGCCACTCTTGCTGGGCTTCTCTAACCTCTTCCTGCACATTTCACCACCCCATGCAGCTAAGTTGTCCCCAGCACACTCAGCTCCCTCCTCACATCCCACCCATGCCTGTAAACACATCTGCAAAGCTTGTGGGGGAGAAAAGGCAGACTCATCTCAGGCATGACTCACAGGATGCTCTGAGTCACTTGGGCCAGAAGTGTGGTCCATTCAGTAACATGATGGTCCATGTCCTCTGCAGTGACATAGGCTATCCTAATCCAAAGGTGGGTTCTACTGAGCCTCATCTCATGCCCTTGGGGGCTGGTGACTACTTCTCTCCTGCCCCTAGGATTGATGGCACAGATTAACCATGTTTCCTCTCAGCTGTGCTTACTGGCTCCTGAAGAGATGCATACGTGGCTTCATTCACATGTGCATACAGCTCTGTGAGCTTAAGGTGCTTATTAGGACAAAAAGGCCATACGGAGACCTCTGGTTTCATGCCATGTTCATGTGGTGGTGGCATACTGGTAACACAGAGAGGAAGTGGTCAACTGTTGCACTGCAAGGTACAGCCCTTGCCCAGAAACTTCACAGGCAAAGCCGTGACAAGAAGTCTCCCTAGCTGCTTTGTCCCCCAGTGTCCTTTGAAGACCCACTTCACAATTCCAGAGTAACTTCTTGAAAGTTAACAACCATGCCCCAGTTATCCAAGAAAAGTGGAGTTTTCTGTCCTCAATGTTGTCTCTGAGACTTTAAATGTCTTCTTTTTCACCAGTTCATCTCAAGAAACCCAGGCTGCTGTAGCTAAGAAACCCATGTCTCTAATCTCTTCTTATCTGGCAGTATGCATCATGATGCTAGGGCTGTGGAGTTCCCATCCCTGGCTTTCTTTCCCTATAACCTTATCATCTCTGTGTCATTCCCGGCTTTACCCCAGAATCTGGGAATGAAAGGCTTCACATGGCAGGGGTGGGGCCTTTGGTCTGCTTCAGGCTGTGGTATAAATGAAGGAGATGGAGGCATTAGGAGACACAGTGTCTCATCATCTTCCTGGTCCTAACACAGGGGCTTGTACATATAGAAATGTGCAAATATCAAGTGTCACAATAAGGTTGCTTTCATTCTGATTCAGACATCACTGTGTCACACAAAGGGACCTACTGATCTGGAGAGGGAGATAGTGAACTGAAATAGATTTGTTTCTGTGTATGGCTTAGACTTTCTGCCCCATTGCTGTTGAGCCAGTAGTAAGGTAGCACATCGTGACGGGAGAGGGTGCTATTTCTCTCATAGTGGCTGGGAAGAGAAAGAGAGGGGAAGACAATGGACAGTATTAACAATGTCTCTCATTCAAGAAAACCCCCAGTGACCTAACTTTTTTCCACTAGGCACAACCTCATGACAGCACCATCGGCTGCCAACAAGCCTTCAACATTGACCTCGGGTGGGCAGGCAAGATATAGATGATAGGAGGACCATAAGGAAAGTAAACCCTTCTGCAATATGGATGCTCTAATGTCCAGAAGAGGATCTGACCACTCTCTCCGTCCAGGGTTGTCTATGGGGCACACCCTATAAGCCTGACCTGGGCCACATCTCTGACAGGCTTCTACTCCTGTGAGCCAAGGCTATTCTACCTCTTTCTAAAATGTATACTGAGAGCAGGACAGTCAACAGCAACAAGACCCCAGGGCAGCAGAGGGAGTAGGCTAGGAGCCAAGGCCAGGGTCTTTGAGCCTGGGAAATGACCTGAGCTTGGAAGCTCAGTGCTCAATAGCTGTTTTCCAGAATGTTTAAATCACCCTTGCTCCTTTCTCCCCTCTGTGTTTAGCCACCTAAAATGTTCCTTTTAAAGTTGGCCTATGGAGATAGCCAACGGCCTGTGATGCTATTTCCTCTTTTCCTTTTGGAGTAAAGATGGGCACTTGAAATTTTGTGATTGTCCTAAATGGATTGCATTGCTGAACCCATTGGATGTGAGGATAGCAGATGGTTAGAGGGTTTCTAAAATGTCTCTGAAGCTCCCAATCTGTTCAGCCTGCCTTTTAAATGCAGATGTCCTGCAATCTCCCTTTCTGCCAGGCTTACTTTCTTCACCAGGGAGTTTAGCTGATCCTAAACATCCAGCTCTTTCTTCAGCTGGAGACTCTCTAGGACCATACTTAGAGAGTGCTCTTCCAGGATCACACTCTCCTCCTGCCCAGAGAAGCTATAGTTAGAGAGATCTGAGCCAGCTGCAGAGACAGGAACACTGATTGCATTTTCTCTGGTATGTATCAGGTCCCCCTCATGTAAAATGGGGCTCAGCAAGCACTCTGCATGGATGCTTTCAACTGAATCCAAAGAATTTTAAAGATTACCTGGAAGATAATTAGCATGCCTAAGTGTCTATTTTAATTATTAGTAATATGATTCCTACCAGATTCATCTTTTCATTTGAATTTCATGCTGCATACATATATATTAGGTATAATATATATTAAAGAGAGAGAGAGAGAGAGAGAGAGAGAGAGAGAGAGAGAGAGAGAGAGAGAGAGAGAGGGAGGGAGAGAGAGAGAGAGAGAGAGAGAGAGATTTTCATTATGTAGCCTTCACTAGAGGGGATTTGCTTTGTAAACCAGGTTAAACTCAAACTCATAGATATCTGCCTGCCTCTGCTTCCCAAGTGCTGGGGTGTGTGTATGCTGCCATACTAGGCTCCATTTATATGTTTACATATATAAGTATATACTATGTTGCTTTAAACATAATATAGAGACAACTTGAAAAAATTCTCTTATGAACAATGGAAATGTTTTGGTTATTTTGTGGAAATCTGAGAACAGTTATATTAAAAGCCTTTTCACTTACTTAATTACTAGAAATGCATTATTCAAAGTTAAAATGGGAGAAACATAATGCTTTGTTACTCCACACAAAGTAATAATGCCCCCAGCCAAGAGCAATGGTATAACAAAAACCCCAATGCCAGGCATAGAAACCTCCCTTTGTGTTGCTGGTCAGAAGTGGAGGGGTGGGTCTATGAGACTTTCCATACAATAAACTATTGCCAAGGTTACTTCACAGAACTTAATGATAAGAGCTTGTTGGTGAAGACATATTGCATGTGAGACACAGGTGTCTTCGTATGAAGCTGGAGCTGACCTGGAAGCCTCCTGCCTGAGGACTAGTTCTCATAACATTAAAGCAGCCTTGCAAGCTGCCAAGAGAGAAAGGCAATCAGTAGTCCTATCCAGCTGTAAAGCCCATGGAACAAAGCAATCAGCCTGCAGGATAATGCCAATGGTACAACAGTGGCACTTTTATCTTGTGATAAGTATGGTATTTGAATGAGAATGGCCCCCATAGGTTCACATATTTTAATACTTTGAGGAGTTGTTTGAAAGAAATAGGAGGTGTGGCCTTAATGGATGAGGTATGTCACTAGGGTGGGTTTTGAGGTTTCAAAAGCCTACACAATTCCCAGTTATAGTGTTCATGCTCTCTCTCTCTCTCTCTCTCTCTCTCTCTCTCTCTCTCTCTCTCTCTCTCCCTCCCTCCCTCTCTCCCTCCCTCCCTCCCTCCCTCCCTCTCCCTCTCTATCTCTCTCCATCCCTCCCTCCCTCCCTCCCCCCCTCGCCCTCCCTCTCCTCCTTCCCTCCATAAGACCTCCATCCGACCTCTTCTCTGCTTTCCATTTGTGGATTACAATATAAACTCTCAGCTACTGTTCCAGCCAGCACTGTGCCTGCCTGCCTCTAAGCTACCAATTAAATGCTTTATTTTATAAGAGTTGTTTTGATCATGATGTCTCTTCACAAAAATAGAAAAGTAATTAAAACAAAAGTTGGTACCAGAAGTGTATTATTGCTTTGATAGGCATATCTATGTTGTTTCTAGGAGGAATGTGGAAGACAGCTGGAACTTTGGACTGGTTGATTGGTTAAATGGTTTTAAATGGAGCTTAATGGTCCATTTTTATAAGAGTTTGTAAGAGAGTACAGAGAGCAATGTGGACTATGGAGGCACTACTCAAGAGGTTTCAGAGAGGAACAGTATTAGCTACTAGACTAGAGAACATTTTCATGAAATTTTGGCAGAGAATATGGATGTTTTTACCTTTAGAGTCTACCTCAGGCTAAATTGAAGAGATTGGAGCTTAATTCATTGGCAGAGGAAATTTCAAGAAAGCCTAATATTGACTATGTCACATGGTTATAAGAAATCACACTTAGGCAGGTTTATAAGGAGACAAGTGAGCAAAGAGGGACAAAAAAAAAACAAAAAAACAAAATGTACAGTTTATAAAAGAGTAGCAAGAAATTTAATGTTGGACTCATGGTGTGTAGTGAAAAAGAAAAGGAGAGGCCTGATGATACATAAAGAGAGTCCTACTCTCAGGGCAAGGTGCTGTCTAGCTAAACATCCAACTTGTAAAAAGGAATGCTTAAGGAACACAGGAAAATGTCAACAAATCAAATCTTATGTACATGTAGTATCAAGTGTCCCAGTCTCCACCACAAGCCAGGAACCAGAGTAGGCAGCTTTGGCCACATGGTTCTGGCATTAGAGTCATGAACTATGGAAGACTAAAGGGATTGTGGAATCTTCCTTTGTGGTTAAGGAAAACCAGTGAGGACAGCATGTGGCGGGAAAGTCCCTGGATGAAGTCCCACAGAGGTCATTTCATGAGGCTGTGAAGGTGTATCCTGGGTTATGTTCGAGATATCCGAAGCTTGGGATTTCTCCTAAGAAGAACTATAAACAGGGAGTAAAACCAGCCTAGTGGTCCGAACCTGCTGCCTCCTCTTGTCTTCTCTGCCTGTCTGTCTCTCCACGTGCAAGGGCCAGTTTCCTCCTCCCATTGAGGGTTGATTAGAAATACAATAAATAATCTGGTAGAGTCTCCTGGTCCACTTCCTGAATTCCAGGCCCAGGATGGCTCCACCCAGTCTATCTCAAGGTTAATCTCAGAGAGTATCCATGGTGTGTCCAAAGGTAAAGCCCACCAAGACAACTTTCACATGTGACAAAGCTTCCTATCTTTCCCACAGGGGTGATCTTGTTGGAGGAGGTGTATCACTAGAGGTGGATTTTGAATTGTAAAAAGTCCATGCCATTCTCAATTAGCTCTCTCTGTTTCCTATTTGAGTAACAGGATGTAACCTCTCAATGACCACTCTAGCACCATGTATGCCTGTCTGCTGCCATGCTCCCTGCCATGATAGCCATGGATTCTAACCCTCTGGAACTCTAAGCTTTCTTTTATAAGTTATCTTGGCCATGGTGTCTCTTCATAACCATAGAAATGTAATTAAGACAATAGCTCACATCTGTTTGATTGAACTTAAAGCCCATTCAGTAGAGGGAATTTTATGCCTGGTCCTACAATCTAGCCAACTATATGGCCTGAGAAGAACCTACAATTGCAATTTTCCTAATACAATATAATTTTGAACTATAATCAAAATACTCTTTCTTATAGTTAAAATTGCACCACAATACAATCCATATACCTACTGCACAAAGAACATTGTGGAAGAAGGGGAGGAAAGATTATAAGAGTTAGAAGGCCAGGATGTGTGCAGTGAGAAAGTGTCTTTAGAACAACTAGGTTGCAGCACCCATGGGATTTCAACAATAGGGTTGCATAAAGAAGAGCATAATGATAAAACTGGTGGACATGCCAATGTGGATGGGAAACATATCACAAGACCATATTCTAAATGAAGAGCTATAGGAAATCAATGGCTGCAGAGAGGGGAATCTGTTCTCCCTAAGTATGACTAATAGTCTGTCCAATCCTAAGTGGTCATCACCAAATACATGTACATATATGATCAACCTTAATCAACTCAGTAAATCATGTGGGTGTTTATAATTATTATGTGATAATTACACAAGAAAAAGTCAAGAGTTAGAGAGAGGGTAGGAAGGGCATGGAAAGGGGTTTGTGTGGGGAGATGAAGGGGCAGAAATGACTTAAATACAGTTGTCATGTATGAAATTCTCAAAAAAATAAAATATATAAAAAGGACTCCCTCTCCTACTACTTAATAACCACTTTCCGTATTGTGATTTTTCAAAAGAAAAAGTCATTGACAATTGCCATAGAGTAATTTCACCTTTATCAGAGTAGCTATTGGCATTTGAAAACTGTAGGGAGAGTCAGCTGTTTTATTCTTTGTTTTTAAGTAAGGAGACCCCTGTTAGGCTGGCCATACACCTGTGCAGGCCTCACAGCGTGAAGGAGGTGCTAAGAGCTGGCTCACGCATCCCCCTCATATCTCCTCAGGATGTGCAGCTGACTACAGGGAGTGGCTGCTCCAGTGTCTGTCCCCTCGCTGCACAGCATGTGCTTTGCTTTGCTTTGCTTTCCAGGTTACAGAGCTTTTGTACATGCAATCTGTTCTATATTTAGAATCATGACTTTTAGAATTCCAGATCTCATCTAGGATTAGATATTTCTTAGAATTTTAAATCTGCCTCCCCATTATTTCAGTTCTCCCTAAGGTGGCTTGAGCTAGAAGAAGCCAGACACTAGGCTCGGGACAGTTAATTGACCGTGGTGTGCATAGACTTTGGGGACCTGAGTTTTGTCAGCATCATGTGGTTATGGTTAAGGAAGCGCTGCCACACTGTTGTGAGGAGTGCAACCATGAATATTGCCCATGTTTGTCCATGCCAAGAGAAGTACACAAAGAAAACAAGAATCGTGCTTTGGCCATTCTTTTAGATTCCAATTTGGATTTCATTTTCTCTAAGCAGAATCATCATGTTAAGATCCTTGATGGTCTCAGGGTGTTGCACATCCTTGGCTGCTGCTCGGGAAAAAGTCATTGCATCATATAAACAATGTAGCGTTTTTCCTGATCCCGCAGTCTAGTAAGTGGATATCCATCACACTGGCATAACAATGGATTAATACTGAGCCACCGTGTTAAAAGCCAACGTGTCATCAGTCAACGACATTTCTTCTGCTCTGGTCTCAATCTCCCAGCCTAAATGTGAGTGGAATACCTTGATCAGACTTTTCATTGCAAGGCTGTTAGCTGCCGTAGCTAATAATCACCACATAAAATAATTTATAGTGTGAAAATTTTGCATCACTCATGTATTAAAGATAAAAAAATAGGTGTAGTGACAGTCTCAGTCATTTCTGTATCTGCATACCGAACCAGCTCACACACTGCATATTTCCAGGGTTCCGGTGTATTGTGCGTATCTACTGCCAGTGCTACTCTTTGCTCAGTGTTTCTCCTCTTCCATCCAGGAGACAAAGCATGTCCTCTCCATCTCTCTAGGAAGCATTCAGCATGATATTTCCTCCCAGCAGAGTAGCTGCATCTTTTCTGCTCAAGACCTAAACTATGAGTTTTGAATGACAGGTCAGTTCTCTCTTCCAGGAAGCCCTAATGAAGGATGACTAAGACCTTTTTTTCTTCCTCAATGATATGTCCACTATGTCCATCACAGTTTAGCTCTTGAATGGCTCCTAATGTCAATAGGCTGAACATGTGGTTCTCTGGTTTGAGGAAGTTAAGTCATTAGGCTGTGGTCTCCAAGAGTATATTGAGACTCTAGCCTCCTCTTTTTTTTTTTTTTTTTTAACTTCCCTCTCACCATGAGCTGAGCAATTGTCCTTCATCTATCATATTATGTTCCTCTACTTGAGGTCTATATTGCCACAAATACTATAGCTGGCTGACCATGAACTCAAACTACAAAAGCCATGAGCCAAATATGCCTTGCATCTTTTTAAGTTGATGTATGTAATTTATTTTGTCACAGCTATGAAAAGCTGACTAACATAATCACATTTATTTAGTCAGTCATAATCAAATGCTTTATTCTTCTTAGCCAGATTGTCTGGTTGCTGTTATATTCAGGTAGTTACAGGCTTTCATAACTTTAATTGGAAAGCTCCCTCCTTTTGTCTTTCTCAGGATACTGTTATTGGTGGAGCAGAATGGCAGCTCCCCACTTGGCAAGGTAGAGTCTATGAACTTGTGGTCCAGCTTTTTGCAAAAACTATGTAATCTGAAGATTTTACTCCTGACATTAGAGTATATTTATTTTTATGTAGGGATTCATTGAAAATCTTCTTTTTTGTAACTCTTAACTTTAGAAGAAGAATCTAAACAAAATGCTAGGCTTAAAAGGGATAGTGTCCATCTACCTAGTGAGTATGCCATCTGAAGGGATGAAGAAGCAAGTGTGGTAGCCTTCACCTGTTTACCCAATGTTACATAATCAGTCAAATTTTCTTGAAATGATGTATTGGATGTGGTACAGCTGATAAAATGCATCTGGAATCATCCCCAATAGGTCTGTGACACTGTGGTGGTCTTGGAGCAGTCAGAATACCACTGAAATAGACTTGCTGGGAAAATGGGGTTTAAGCTGGTATGAGTGAAGGGGTAGATTCTCCTGAGAGAACTGTACTGGCTGGAGCTTCAGAACACAGGAAGGAGCTTGAGCCAGTATCCAAGACTGATTGGCTAACTCTGTAGTACTTTGAGAATTTATGACTACTGGTGTATTATTTTCCTTCAAGGTAGCAAGAATGCAGGCACAAGCATGGAATGAACAAATGGGCACAATCTGGTACCTTCATGGGTGAAGGTGGAAACAGAGAGATGCTGAAGGTCCTGTGGTGCCCCAAGAATAGGACTTCACAGAGCATTGTGTGGGGTGCTTCTGGTTACAGATATCAAAAGTAATTCTGAATCAGTGCTAAGATATCTATCTAAGGTATGTAGGTATCTGCTTGGCAGTGGATAGATCAAGAATAGCAAGCATGCAGCAAGTACTGAGCCCTGTGGTTCTATAAGGGCATGACAGAGTCCTGTTGTGTAGCTCTTGGAGGCAATAGCCAGGTAGGAGATCAGATGTCTTAGGCAACCAGACAGGGCTATTCATGAAGGGAAGTAGGTAAACAGCCTCTGCTGACCCAAGCCAGCCTGCCTCTGAATGCCTAATACCTTGAAGAAGCTGGAGGATTTTCCTGCATGGGATACTGTGGGGGTCTTCGTTTTCAGGGGGGTGTCTCTAGGTCATGGAATGACTGATGACTCTGTCATGACTCTCCTGCCAATAATAAGTTCCCCCTCTGTGGAAGAGGAATAGGAATATGGAGAGAGGGGCATTCACATCAAAGTATGAAAAGAGTGATTGACTGGAACCCTGCCCCACCTTGGCTACCTATCATAAGCAGCATGGATCAGAAAAGCTTCAAAACTCAAAGGCTGGAGAAGGTGGTGCTACTTAAACAACCTAAAAAGGACTAGCACTTGTGGTCTTGTCCCCAAGTCACTAGTCTACCTCCATCTTGGCAGTGCCTTTAATCATTAATAAACTACCTCTAGCTCTATGCTACCCATGTCTCCCTGGTTCACTGTTCTGGGATACAAGGGACTGACTGTTGTAATGTGTGTGGCCCAGACTTAGTTCTGGCCTGTAGTTCTTCTACCCTCTGAAAAATGGGAATAGAAGAATACCTGAAGAGTCATTGTTGAGCACTGTACCCTTTGAACTATAGAATATTATCATACACTCTTGTTTTAATCCCTTATAAGAAAATAAGAGCCAATCATAAAGAAATAGAAAAACCAGATTTCTCCCTCCTAAGGCTGTGTTATCTTCCTCCAAATTTAAGTCTACTTTATGAAGGAAAAAAATTGGTTATCTCTTGGTCTTAGAATCATAGAGTCTACATTCAAGGATCCCATTGATTCGGCCTGCAGAGAGGAACGAGATCACATCTCTACAGGTAGCCAGGGAATGAAACACGGCTCTGATTAATTCCTCACTCGCTCTGTAGAAAATTATCCCAGTGTCCATAGAAACTACCTTATTCTATTAAGTTATTTTCACACATTTACCTGTGTGCAAGTACCATAGTGTGTGTGCAGAGACTGAATGACATGTAGTGGGAGCCATTTCTCTCCTTCTATCATCTGAGATCTGGGCATCAAACTCATTTCCTCCTATTACTTTTAACCTGCTGAACTATATTATTGGTCCTTTCAGGGACCTTTAGATCTTTCATTATACTTTAAAGGTTCCACCACATTGGTACTGTGAGCCAAATTTACACTGCATGTGCCATCAGAGTGGGGGTGCACACTCAAACCATGTCAATACGATAGGAGTGACCCAGTTGAAAGAGTTTCCTTTTCCCATTTTTTTTTTTTTTTAGCTACTCTCTTGTTTCTTTTCTGTTGCTGTGATAAAAATACTCCAACAAAAGCAACTTAAGGGGAAGGGTCTCATTTCAGTTCACACTTTAGATATCATTTTATGTTTAGTCGGTGCTGGAGCTTGACACATCTACATTCCAACAAGGAAATGGGAAATCTGTTTTATCAAGTGAGAAGGAGGCTTTTTTTTATTATAGTTGTTGGGAAAAAGACAATAGTGCTGAGGCAGTTGTGTGGAGAATTATACTCTTGCAACAAGTTATGTCTCACAATTGTGATAAGCTACATGATCTGTTCATACCACAACCGATGCTTTTGATTCTGTTTGCATTTACTTAGAAGTATTATACCCAAACAATGGATATTTAGTGTGCTTTCACAGATAAATAAAACATTTCACCAGTCTTGGTGGTGAAAGCTTGTAACTCAGGGAGGCAGAGGCAGGCAGATCTCTATGAGTTTGAGGACAGCCTGACCTGTAAAGCCAGTCCAGGACAACCCTGTCTCACAAAACCAAAAATAAAATTAAAATAAAACATTTCAGTAAAAGCTAACTACCTATTGCGATGGGTATCTTTGGCCTCTCAGTGGAGAGGATCCACATTCCCCAACTTGCCATAAATCAAATCAAATTAAGTACGGTGTGACACATGTTCCCTAGTAAGTGATCTGGCCTACCCAATTATGTTATTGATCCTCCTCCTATTAATAACGTCTAGAGAGGGGACTCTGGGGCCTATTCAAGTCCTAAAAGTGGAGACTAAGTAGTTACTTGTTGCTTTTTTCCTTGTTTTCTGTGTTACAAATGGTTTTTCCTTTTTTTGGTATTTGTTTTTTTTTCTTTTTAAAACTATTTGTCCTTTTTTTACATGTACATTTATATTATTACACGTATATACAATAAACTACCTACAGCAAGAAGAAACATGACACAACTGTGAGTTATATAAATTTACATTCATAGTGTTTTGGCTGTTTGTATTTGGCAACCTTGAAGAAAACACCTTTCCTATCTTGGCGCATCTAAAATTCTGAATGTAAATCCTTTTAAATAAATATTCTATGTGCAAATTGAAGCTTGGCTTGTGTAACCTCTGTTTGCATAGTTTTGTACATTTTCTTTTAAACTGTTTATATTTTGGTTAAATAGATTTCCTTAGCTTCATTTCTCTCTTTGAAGAGGAAAAAATCATTATCACACCATCTCTGGGATTGTTGCTCAAAGTCTTAGGGCAAAGCCATAGCTCGATCAGCAAGAGCAGGCCATGCTTGGTCCCAGTACACCAATTAAAGAGATGGTAAGGATGAAACCCCGAGAGAAGATTTAATCAACACATTGAGGAAGAGAAAATTCAGGGATCATGCCACCACAAATTTGTCTTTGGAGAACTCACATGAACTTTTGGTTTAGATAAAGGAAAATTTAGGGTAAGAGATGTCCACAATTAAGCAGTCCTAAGCAAGATGTGGCTTGGTTAAACACTGTCTCAGTTCTGGCTATTGAAGATAAGATGGTTGGAAGAAATCCTTACGCTTGAGGGGACAAGCTATTTCTCAGGAGATGGCTACACCTGCTTTAGGTTTCAGCCTCCCCATTACTCATGGTTTACCTCATTTGGAGATGTGGTCTGTCCTTGAGGCTCTGCTGTTCTAAGACTATATTGTAGATTTTGCACAACACATCTCTACTTTCAACCACAAAAGGGATGAGAGAGTACGGCAGATACACAGTCCTTGAATACCCAGCATGCTTAGGCAGAGGCAAATAGCAGTATATTGCAGAGCAAAGCAGCCGGATTGAAAATGAAGCATGCTTATCAGGCTCCCCACATAACTTCATTTGCCTTGTGAGCCCAAGTGAGGGGTCCATGCCTACACAGCAGCTATCCTTGTGATCTAGTGTCTGCTTGGGATGCCCTATCTTTTCTTCTCTCCTGTTCTTCCATCTTCCATTTTGTTCATATGTTCACGTGTTTGTTTCAATACAAGATACTGGTATATACCTCAGGCTCAATTTGAAGTCACAAGCTACCCACCAAGTACTGAGGCTTTAGGTGTTTACCACTAGGTATGTCTCGTGATTTTACTTTTTGTTTTTTCATTTTGGGAATTATGCCATGAAACAACATAAAGCTAATATTAAAGCATCTTAAAAGTAAATATGACAAATTATAGATTGGAGTTTCTATGCATGTCATTAGTAAGTGGTTGTAAGTGCACTACAGTGGGTGGCAGAGAAGCCAAATCCTGAGTGGGTGCTTTGGTCTTGGGAATAGGCAGTATTTTAAGTAATGAGGCCCACCTAAAAACAGGAAAATTTATCTATATTTTCCTAATTATAGAGATAAGTTAAGAAACAGTGAGATCGTTCACATGTGCATTCTATCTGATATATCAAATCTCCAAGTCTCCTATATGTTCACATTGATGTTATTCATATTTTTAAGTTAAAATATAATTACATCAATTTCCTCTTTGTATTTTTTCCCACCAGCCCCTTTGCATGTCTCCTCCCTTTAACCACTCCCATCCCTCCCCACTCTCTCTTAAAATCGATCACCCCTTTCTCTTTGATTATTATTCTTGTTTTACACACACACACACACACACACACACACACACACACACACACACACACACACACA
>OU015752.1:79770772-79786352 GCA_907169655.1 Acomys percivali | reverse complement strand
ACACACACACACACACACACACACACACACACACACACACACACACAAATGCAATCCGCCCAGTTAAGGGTCTCTTCCCTGGCAGAGCCTAACTCTTCCTCCCTCAGTCATCACTAGTTGCCCATAGCTCTTTGTTTGTGGGTGGGATTCCTGAGGGATTTCCTCCCTTTTGCATTGTCTATTGATATTGTCATTGTTCCGTTCATGTTTGGGTGGCCACTTCTATCAGACTCGGCTCACAGCAGATTCCCGGGTCCTCTGGCTCCTACAGTCTTCCTGCCTCCTCTGCTGTGCTGTGTCCAGTTGCAGTTTTTTGTTACGTTCTCCATTTGATGAAAATAGACGCTTCTTTGAGGAGGGTGGTAACTACACTTACCCGTGGTTTAAAGTTAATATGGAAGGTGTTACGTGTACTTTTATACTAAACAAAGGAGATTAAAAGTCATTTTGGTTTTTGCACCAGCAAGATTGCTCTGTGGAGAAGGCCACGTGCCACCAAACCTGGCCCCTGAGTTTGATCCCTGGAGGCTACCTGGTAGAAGAAGAGAGCCCATTCCTGCAAGTTATTCTCTGACCTCCATATGTGTGTTATGGCCTATAAGTGCAGGTGTTCACACAAATATACAAGTGTAACAAACAGAAATTACTTTACCTTGGATTTCCTATTGTGGGGTAGGAGGCTGTGGAGAAAGCTACGTCAGTGACACGTTTGCCTTGCACCATGGTACATGCTGAGTTTGATCCCCAGAACCTGTGTACAAAAGCCCTGTGTTTTAACTCACACTTGTATTCCCAGTGCTGGACAGGCAGAGCAGCTGGAGCTTGCTTGCCAGGTAGCCTAGCCGACTATCTCAAAAATTCAAGGCAGGTGGCTTTTAAAAACAGCCACCAAGGTTGGCCTCCAATCTCCGTAAGCATGCACACTTACATGCACAGGCACCCCCCATATACACCCACAACCATACACTCATCCACCTCCCTTACACATGCACACCCACATATATACACTTACCTTGTTTTTAAAATATTTTTCTGAACAAGTACATTTTGTAAAACACTCCTTATGAAAACAAAACGCTATCTATTCCATGCTATGTGACTAACAGGAAGGTTTAGTTAAGTAAAAAGCAAGTCGACCTGGAAGGAGAAGCTTTGCAGAGGCTTCCAGGAAGCAGGGACGTTTTCAGATATTACCAAAAATAGCTAGATCAATAGTTTTTCTTTCTCTTTTTTTCTTTTCAGAATGTTCCTTGACATTCATCTACTCTAAGTTTTGTGACACGGAAGCTTAGAAGAGGAGTTTAGAGACAGTGGAAAATTATTGGTTCAATTTCAAGGAGATTTTATTATTCTTAAGTGTGTGTGTGTGTGTGTCTGTGTGTGTGCGTGTGTATACACACCCACGTGTGCACATATGTGTACATATACTGGAGGCTGGAGATCAACCTTTGGTGTCGCTCCTTAGGAGTCATCTCCTTGGTTTTCTGAGACAGGCTTGCTCACTAGGACCCAGGAATTATTGAGTAAGCAGGGCTAGCTGGCCCATTAAAGCCATGGGTCTGGATCTCAGGTCCCCACACACCAGCGCTGGAACTGAAGTGCACAGCAGCAGGCCTGGACTTTTCCCATGGTTCTGAGGATCTAGCTTAGCCTCTCATGCATGTGTAAAGACCCTTTACTTGCTGAGCTCACTCTCTAGTACCCTAAGATTTCAGACTGGGAGGAAGTGAGCAGTGATTTTTGAAAGTCATTGAGTTTCTGTAATGGGGAATGGGGCTTTCAAAGTGCCTTTGGTGCCTTGGCTTTTACTTTTCTCTTGGTAGTGAAGCTGCTGCTCCCTGGCTCTCAGGTAGCTGCCTGCCCTGTTCTCTATAGGCTTCTGCCTTCCTCCCTCCCTCCCTTCCTCCCTCCCTCCCTCCCTCATGGCCTTTGAAGAAGACAAGCACTAGTGATGGTTTACACTGAGGAACACTACTGCTAGATCACCTGTGGACCTGTAAATAGAAAGGATTTACTCATCGCCACTTTCCTCTTGTCTCAATCCATTCGCTTGATGTGGTGACATTTTTATATTGTGGTCACTAGACAAAGAGTATCTACCTTATACTGATTCCATGGTTATATAAAACATAGAATGATTCAGTCCTTTGAACTTTGAAAAAAAAACATTAGGGTTTTTGTTTGTTTGTTTGTTTGTTTGTTTGTTTGTTTTTGTATCTGAATAGACATTATTTATGGGGAAATTGTAGTGTTTTTTCTTGATTTCCTGCCATTCTTAAGAGTGTCTCACACAGATATCAAATATTCATCCTAAGAAACAATAAAGCTAACTGCACAATCAATTGTACCAGACCTCTTATGGTTTAAGTGAAAGTATGTTTTTAATATGTGAAAGCAATGTGTAAGAATTGGAGCAATTTTAGATTAATTTTCAAGGGAAAATGGAAACAGTTAGCTGCCTCATTATAATAGCTGTACTGTGTTAGATGCAGTAAGATCCAATATTGCTGCAGTAAACTGAGTGCCATAATTCAGTCTATGGCTTTAGAAATGGTGCTTAGCAACCTGGTATATGAATTGAGGGCAGATTCTATAAACTTAAAATAACCTAGGAAAATGAAAGAGTGCATTGATGTATATTGAATTGAATATGTACTTAAAGTGACCCACTTTTTCCTGGGTCTGGCCTGAAATTTGGTGGAGGTGGGCGAGGTTCTGGGTGTTTCTTGGGTATATGCCTGATCTGCTTTCACTGGAGAAAAAGTGACCTTGTAAGTGGAGGTCACACAAGATAGGACTGGGGTGAGAAATAAGGATTGGTATGAAGTGGACTGAGAAAAAGATCCAGAACACCGAGTGAGGGTTCCCTGGCTTTGGAGGGAAACTGAGCCAGTGATTGTCCTGAAAAGTCACAGTTTATGTGCTAAAATTGGACAAACATTCTAATAAATTCTCTGACCCAGTGACCTTTGGGGATAATAGGCAGGAAGACATGGGAGAGATAGTTGGTTCTTCTCTTTTGGCAAATGAATTCTGTTCTCAATTCCAGTATGCATCCAAATGATTTTCTTTTTCTTTCTTTCTTTCTTTCTCTCTTTCTTTCTTTCTTTCTTTCTTTTCTTTCGTTTTCTTTCTTTCTTTCTTTCTTTCTTTCTTTCTTTCTTTCTTTCTCCCTTCCTTCCTTCGTCCCTCCTTCCCTCCCTTCCTTCCTTCCTTTCTTTTTTTTTTTTTTACAAGACAAGATTTCTCTGTGTGGCCCTGGCTGTCCTGGACTCACTTTGTAGACCAGCCTGGCCTTGAAACCACAAAGATCCTCCTGCCTCTGCCTCCCCAAGTGATGTGATTACAGGTGTGTGCCACCACACCTGGCTCCAAATTATTTTCTAACAAACATTATCTGTGAAAAAAAATTGCCATTCGTTGAATATTGCTGTCCAACAAGTAAAACAAGAAAGTAGGAGAATAAAGCTGCTGGGCAGGGCCTAGGCTTTCTTTTTCTTTGTGCTTAAATACCTCTTAGCCTTTTTATTTAAATTGATGGGGTTTTTTATCATTATTATTTCTTATAATGGATGCTTGCTAGTGAACCACATACCAACAGAATTTCTAGCCTGGTCAGGATGTGCTACTGCATTGAATCATCCTGAACTAGGGAGCCAAGCAGCAAGTGTAATATCAATGTTTTAGCTAGTTGGGGCTTAGTGGAGGCTGTCTTGGCTTATATAGGTAACCTTTATGTGTCGGCACATGACCAGCCGATGGCCTCCTGCCTCTACTTTCTGATTTCTCAGACACTAATCACAGCATAAAAATTATACTTGACACCCAGTTATCTCTCCATATCACTACCTCTATATATTACCAGTTTGGGAGGAATAGGGATTATATTTATTTACATATTTATTTATTTTTTTATTTTTTTATTTATTTTTAATTAATTTATTCTTGTTACATCTCTATGGTTATCCCATTCCTTGTATCCTCCCATTCTCCCCTCCCTCCCATTTTCCTCTTATTCCCCTCCCCTGTGACTGTTCCTCAGAGGGATTACCTCCCTCTGTATATGCTCATAGAATATGAAGTCTCTTCTCAGTGACCTGCTGTCCTTCCTCTGAGTGTCACTAGGTCTCCCCCGCCAGGGGACATAGTCAAATGTGAGGCACCAGAGTACTTGAGAAAGTCAAATCCCTCTCTCCACTCAAGTGTGGGGACTGTCCTGTCCATGGGCTAGATCAGGGTAGGGGTTTAAATTTTACCGCCTGTATTGTCCTTGGCTAGGGCCTTAGATTGAGCGGGACCCCATGACCCAAATCTGCCTATCATAATGTTCTACTTGTAGGTTTCTAGGACCCACTGGATCGTTCTACATTGCTATTCTCCCATTGTTCTCTAATCTAGAGTCCCAATAGGATGTCCTCCCCTCGGTCCCAGTTTTCTGGTAAGGGAAGGCTTTCATGGGACATGCCCATTGGGCTAGTATGCAGATATAAGTGAGTATATACCATTTGAGTCTTTCTGCTTCTGGGTTAACTCACTCATTATGATCATCTCTAGCTCAATCCATTTGTCCACAAATTTCGTGAATTCCTTGTTTTTAATAGCTGAGTAGTATTCCATAGTGTATATGTACCACAGTTTCTTTATCCATTCTTCTACTGAGGGACATTTAGGCTGTTTCCATGATCTGGCTATTATGAATAAGGCTGCTATGAACATGGTTGAGCAAGTTTTCTTGCTGTGTGCTGGTGCATGTTCTGGGTATATTCCAAGGAGTGGAATAGCTGGGTCTTGAGGAAGCCCTATTCCCAGTTTTCTGAGATAGCACCAGATAGATTTCCAAAGTGGTTGTACTAGTTTGCATTCCCACCAGCAATGAAGGAGTGTTCCTCTCTCCCCACATCCTCTCCAGCATGTAGTGTCACTTGAGTTTTTGATCTTAGCCATTCTGATGGGTGTAAGATGGAATCTCAGAGTTGTTTTGATTTGCATTTCCCTGATGACTAAGGAGGTTGAGCATTTCTTTAAGTGTGTCTCAGCCATTTGATATTCTTCTGTTGAGAATTCTCTGTTTAGTTCCAAGCCCCATTTCTCAATTGGGTTCTTTGGTTTGGTGGTGTTTAATTTCTTGAGTTCTTTATATATTTTGGATATTAGACCTTTGTCAGATGTAGGGTTGGTGAAGATCTTTTCCCAGTCTGTAGGTTGTTGCTTTGTTCTCTTGACCGTGTCTCTAGCCTTACAGAAGCTTCTCAGCCTCATGAGGTCCCATTTATTAATTGTTGACATTAAGGCCTGGGCTGTTGGTGTTCTGTTCAGGAAGTTGTCTCCTGTGCCAATATGTTTCAACCTCTTCCCCACTTTTTCTTCTAACTGACTTAGTGTCTCTGGTTTTATGTTGAGGTCTTTAATCCACTTGGATTTGAGTTTTGTGCAAGGTGACAAATATAGGTCCAGTTGCATTTTTTTACACATAGACCTCCAGTTAGACCAGCACCATTTGTTGAAGATGCTATCCTTTTTCCATTGAATGGATTTGGCTTCTTTGTCAAAAATCAAGTGACCATATGTGTGTGGATTCATATCTGGGTCTTCAATTCGATTCCACTGGTAGGATGGCCATTTTTACTTAATTCTCCCTATCCATGAGCAAGGAAGATCCTTCCATCTTCTCATGTCATCATCAATCTCCTTCTTCAGAGTTTTGAAATTTTTTTCAAACAAGTCCTTCACTTGCTTAGTTAAAGTAACTCCTAGATATTTTATATTGCTTGTGGCTAATGTGAAGGGTATGGCTTTCCTAATTTCTTCCTCTGCAAGCTTGTCATTTGTGTATAGGAAGGCTACAGACTTTTTGGAGTTAATTTTGTATCCAGCCAAATTGTTGAAAGTATTTATCAGCTGTAGGAGTTCTCTGGTGGAATTTTGAGGGTCACTTATATACACAATCATATCATCTGCAAATAGGGATAGTTTGACTTCCTCCTTTCCCATTTGGATACCCTTTATCTCCTTTTGTTGTCTTATTGCTCTGGCTAGAACTTCGAGTACTATATTGAAGAGATATGGAGAGAGTGGGCAGCCTTGCCTTGTTCCCGATTTTAGAGGAATTTCCTTGAGTATCTCCCCATTTACTTTAATTTTGGCTATTGGCTTGCTGTAGATAGCCTTTATTATGTTGAGGAAAGTGCCTTGTATCCCCGATCTCTCTAAAACTTTAAACATGAATGGGTGTTGGATTTTATCAAATGCTTTCTCTGCATCTAAAGAGATGATCATGTGGTTTTTTATTTTCAGTTTGTTTATATGGTGGATTACATTGATGGATTTCCGTATATTAAACCATCCCTGCATGCCTGGAATGAAGCCTACTTGGTCATGATGAATGATATCCTTTATGTGTTCTTGTATTCGTTTTGCAAGAATTTTATTTAGTATTTTTGCATCGATGTTCATAAGAGAAATTGGTCTGAAATTCTCTTTCTTTGTTGAGTCTTTGTGAGGCTTAGGTATCAACGTGACTATGGCCTCATAGAATGAATTTGGTAATGTTCCATCCAATTCTATGTTTTGGAGTAGCTTGAAGAGTATCGGTATTAGCTCGCCTTTGAAGGTCTGGTAGAATTCTGCACTGAAACCATCTGGCCCTGGGCTTTTTTTGCTTGGGAGACTATCAATGATTGCTTCTATTTCTGTAGGGGAAATGGGACTATTTAGCTTGTTTATCTGTTCTTCACTCAACTTAGGCAAGTGAAATTGATCAAGAAAGTCATCCATTTCCCTTAGGTTTTCAAATTTTGTGGCATATATGCCTTCAAAGTAGGATCTTATGATTTTTTGTATTTCTTCAGTGTCTGTTGTTATGTCTCCCTTTTCATTTCTGATTCTGTTGATTTCAATACTGTCTCTCTGCCTTTTAGTTAGTTTGGCTAACGGTCTGTCTATCTTATTGATTTTCTCAAAGAACCAGCTCTTGGTTTTGTTGATTCTTTGGACTGTTTTCTTAGTTTCTAATTTGTTAATTTCAGCCCTGAGTTTGATTATTTCCAGACGTCTACTCCTTTTGGGTGTTTCTGCTTCCTTTTTTCCTAGGGCTTCCAGCTGTTTTGTTAAGTTGCTTATGTGCAATGTTTCCAATTTCTTTTTAAAGGCACTTAGTGCTATGAGTTTTCCTCTTAACACTGCTTTCAATGTATCCCACAAATTTGGGTATGTTGTTCCCTCATTTTCATTGAATTTCAGAAACTCCTTGATTTCTTTCTTTATTTCTTCCCTGACCCATGTGTCATTTAGCAGAGAGTTGTTTAGTTTCCACGTACGTGTAGGCTTTTTGTTGTTTCTGTTGTTGTTGAATTGCAGCCTAAGAGCATGGTGATGTGATAGGATACAAGGTATTATTTCAATCCTCTTGTATCTGTTGAGGCCTGCTTTGTGACCTACGATGTGATCAATTTTGGAGAAGGTTCCTTGGGGTGCAGAGAAGAAGGTATATTCTTTCTTGTTTGGGTGAAAGGTTCTATAGATATCTGTTAGATCCATTTGACCCATCGCATTGGTTAATGATGTTATTTCTCGGCTTAGTTTCTGTTTCAATGACTTATCCTTCAGTGAGAGTGGGTGTTGAAGTCTCCCACTATTATTGTGTGGTGATCGATGTGTGGTTTAAGTTTTTTTAGCAGATCTTTTACAAATGTGCTTGCCCATGTATTGGGAGCATAAATGTTCAGAATTGTGATGTCATCTTGGTTGACTTTACCTTTGATGAGTATGAAGTGTCCTTCTGCATCCCTTTTGATTAATTTTGGTTGAAAGTCTATCTTGTTTGATATTAAAATGGCTACGCCTGCTTGCTTCTTGTGACCATTTGCTTGGAATATTTTTTTCCAACCTTTTACCCTGAGGTAATGCCTATCGTTAAGGGTGAGATGTGTTTCTTGTATGCAGAAGAATGTTGGATCTTGTTTATGCACCCATTCAGTTAGTCTATGTCTTTTTATTGGAGAATTAAGACCATTGATATTGAGAGATATTAATGAACAGTGACTGTTAAGAGTCTTAATTTTGATGTTGTTTCCAATCGAGTGTTTGTGTAGTTGTGTTTTTGCCATGGTATAGTTACCTATTTCCTGAGTAGTTTTGGTTGTAGCTTGACCCTTTGGGATGGAGTTTTCCTTCTAGTACCTTCTGTAAAGCTGGATTTGTGGATAGGTACTGTTTGAATTTGTTTTTGTCATGGAATATTTTGTTTTCTCCATCAATGTTTATTGATAGTTTTGCTGGGTAAAGTAGTCTGGCCTGGCATCTGTGGTCTCTCAGGGTTTGCAGGATCTCTGTCCAGGCTCTTCTGGCTTTTATGGTCTCTGCTGAGAAGTCTGGTGTAATTCTGATAGGTTTGCCATTGAATGTTATTTGGCCCTTTTCCCTTGCAGCTTTTAATATTTTTTCTTTGTTCTGTATGTT
The DNA here is from genome assembly GCA_907169655.1 of Acomys percivali. Classification (NCBI taxonomy): domain Eukaryota; kingdom Metazoa; phylum Chordata; class Mammalia; order Rodentia; family Muridae; genus Acomys; species Acomys percivali. The sequence goes on along the minus strand of OU015752.1, from coordinate 79,777,895 downwards.
TTGTGTTTTGATTATTATGTGACGGGCAGTTTTCCTTTTCTGGTCAATTCTATTTGGTGTTCTGTAGGCCTCTTGTATGTTTATAGGTATCTCTTTCTTTAGGTTGGGGAAATTTTCTTCTATGATTTTGTTGAGAATAGTTTCTGGGCCTTGGAGTCTGATATCTCTTTCTTCAATGCCTATTATCCTCAGATTTCTTCTTTTCATGGTGTCCTGAATTTCTTGGATGTTTTGTGTCAGGAGTTTTCCAGATTTGGCATTATCTTTAATTGTTGCTTCAAGATCTGTGATTGTATCTTCTAGACCTGAGATTCGTTCTTCCGTCTCTTGGATTCTGTTAGAAAAGCTCACCTCTGTGTTGCTCGCCCTCTTCTCTGAGGTCTCACGTTCTCGTTTTTCTTCTGTCTGTGTGTTTATCATTGAATCCATTTTCATCTTCAGATCTTGAACTGATTTTTTTATTTCTTTCTCCTCCTTTTTTGTATATTCCTGAGTTTCTTCCATTGCCTCTTTATAGGTCTTCAGAGCTTGAACCGTTTTATTTATTTCTTCCATATGGTTATTTGCATTTTCCTTAAATTTTTCCAGTTCCACTCTCTGTGCTTCTTTTATGTCTCTCACCTGTTTGGCTGCATCTTCCTGTATTTGATTACGAATTTTATTTGTTTCCTCCATTAATATGCTCCTTATTAAGGATTTGAGGTCATTTTCTTGTATTTCCATTGTATTTGAGCTCTCTGGGTTGTTTTCTTTGGGATAGCTGGAAACTGGAGACGCCATGTTGTTTTGGGGTTTTTTGTGTATGTTTTTATGCTGTCCTTTAGACATCTTGCCAGCTTTGTTTTCGTTGGGTAGATTCCCGAGTTGGATGGAGGGAGTCTGATGATAGATTCACTTGTTTTCTCACGGTTTCCGTAGGTTGGAAGCTCTTATGTTTCACTGTTGTGGATGGTAGGAGGTTAGCCCTGGTGTTTTGGGCTCTCACAGCCAGTGATCCTCAGCTCTCCTGTGCTGTGGGTCCTGCAATCGTTCTGGGTCTCTGGATGAGCGTTGGGTCAGGCCAAGGTATCCACAGCCTTCTGGGTTCCCTGCCAAGTCCAGCCAGGGACACTAGTCCCAAACCACTGTCCGAGCTCAGCTAGTATCTCAGGGCCTGAACCGTCTGCCGAGCTTAGCTAGGAATTCTGGGCTCAAAATGCACACAGGGTCCAGCCAGAATTTTCGGGCTAGGACTGTGCACCAAGCTCAGCTAGGGGTGTTTGGCCAAACTGCTTGCTGTGGTCAGTTATTGACTCATGCCCGAAACATCCGCACAGCTCAGCCTGGAATTCTGGATTCAAACTGCACACTGTGTCCAACCAGAGTCTTAGAGCCGGGACTGTGCCAAAGGCTCTACTAGAGACTCTGGGCCCAATCTGTCTGCCAAGCACGGTTAGGGACTGTGGCCCTAAGCTGCACGCCGAGCTCCACCCGAGTCTCTGGGGCACAATTGTGCACCGAGCTCAGCCAGGGACTATGGACCCACACTGCACGCTGAATTCAGCCCGGGCCTCCAGGCCTATACTGCGTGCATAGTCCAGCCAGAGTCTTGGGGCCGCCAAGCCTGCACAGCTCAGGAAGAATCTCTGGGCCTAATCCGCCCGGCAAGTCCAGCTAGGGCCTCTGGGCTGAATCTGCGTGCTGGCCTCAGCCTGCGTCAGCGCCCTAAAACTGCCCTCTGAGGAGAGCTAATGTCTTGAGCAGAACTGCTTGTTGATGTGCGCTAGCGCCTGCCTCCGGTGGGACTGAGTGCTCCGCCCAGCCTGCGTCACAGCAGGTGAACTGCGGCTGCGCTGAGAAGGGCCTAGGGTGGAACTGAGCGCTCTGCCCAGCCTGCGTCACAGCAGGGGAGCCGTGGCTCCACTAAGCTGTTGCCTTGTGCAGACTTGCCCGCTGCGCTGAGTCAGTGTCTCCACAGCACTGCGCCCTGAGCTGTACCCGGGACTCTGGGGCTGAACTGTCTGCCGTGTCCAGCTTGGGTCACAAAGCACCACGCGACCCAAATCCTGTCCAGTGTCCCCTCTCCCGCAGCAACTCCCACCAGCCACCACACTAACCGCCTCCACTGGATGGCTCTGAGCGGCAAACCTCAGTCGCTGCTGCTGGTGTTGCTGACGCCGCCCATGCCGCCGCTGCTCTGATCCGAGAAAATCCACACTCCTCCCGTGTGTAGGGGCACGCAGGTCCTCTGCACCCTGGTCCTCCGAACCATGGAGCACTTCTGCTGCCGTGGTGTCGGGATCCTGGTGTTCCTGGCTCAGAAATCTGTGCAATTCCCTGAACTGTTCACTGGAGCTTCCAAACACGGTCCACACTGCTCACCGCCATCTTGGATCTCTCTATTTACATATTTATGTACTAAATATATGATGTAGCAGTGGGCTGTGTTGGGGATATGGACATTTGATGTATAGTGGCATATAGAACTCAAGGAAATAGAGTCAGTAATATTTTTTTCTGTAACATATATCAGAACCTATATAGTCCATGAACTATGGGACCCTGAACCAAAATATTGGATGACAAAGGATGTTTAGTACTGAGGTATGGCTACATAATAGAAAATAACAATAATAAAATATTGAATTTAAATTTTGTCCCAGTTAAATCTGTGATGTCTTATTTAACTTGGGAATTTATGGCATACAATGTGAAATAGATATAGTATGTCAACTGTTATATTTTATAACTACTTACATAAGCAAAGTTATTTTAGTTTTAATTATGACTTTTTTCTTTCTTACATTCTATAAATCAAATCTTTGTGCTTCAGGAAAGCACACAAGGAAAAAGAGCTCTAGAGGGGTCTAACAACTACAGTGGTTTAAGTGAGAATGACTCCCATAGGCTCATATACTCCAATGTTTGGTTCCCAGTTAGAGGAAATGTTTTGTCCAGTTATAGGAGGTGTGGCCTTGTTAGAAGTAGTGTGTCACTGGGGGTGAACTTTGAAGTTTCAAAAGCCCACACCATTCCAAGTTAGTTCCCTTCCCCCCGCCCCCCTCCCTCCCTCTCTCCTGCTTGCGGATCTAAATGTGAGCTCTCAGCTGCTATTCCAGCACCATTTCTGCCATTCTCCTCATCCTGATGGTCTTGGTCTTACCCTCTGGAATTGTGAGTCCCCAGTCAACTCTTTAGTCCTATCAGATGCCTTGGTCATGGTGTTTCCTTTCCTCTGCCCCTTCCTAATTAACTAGAAGAGATGAAAATAGAGGAAGCTTAAAGATCTCTACAATCAGCTGCTTCTGTTGTCTAGTTCAGAAAATGCTGCAAGTTTTATTATTTTAAAAATGAAACAAAACCAAACCTCCTATAGCCACAGGCGTGATTGCTAGATTCTTCCTGAAGATGTTCCCAGCCAAGGCCATTCACCTGTGGGCATCACCATGTGACTCTGCAACCATGGGGTTCAGGTAACCAATCAACATACTCTGGCCACTTCCATGCTCACTTAGCATCTCTAAATTTGTCTCATCTATACATTATTTTCTTGCACAGCACTAGAGGATCATGGGTCATCCATATAGTGCATGCTCCATTCTAGTCTTTCTACAATCAAGCATCTTATACATGTCCTATATAACTGTCTCCGTTCCTTATTCTCTACCCTACTCCTCACCACAATATGATCTCCTGGAAGATGTCTGCATTCTTCTGAGAAAGCCAGTTGCTTTAACTGTAAGAAGCCAACTGGGAGGTCTAGATGTTATGCATGTTAGAAGCCAACTTTTAAAAGTATAAATTCAAATTTCAGTTTGGGGGTTAGATGTTGTAAGAAATTTTTTTTAAAATACCTTAATTTTCTGCAGACTTTGCTAAGTTGGGCACTAAAACAGGTGAGGTCATGTCCATGTTCTTGTATAAAAAAGGGGTCTGCTCAACTCTCAGAGTCATAAATCTTGAGCCAGACTTCCCAGACAGAAGTGCCACAGCCCAGCAATTATTCAGATCCTCAGAGACAACTGGGTTTATTGCTGCTATAGATCTCAATGATTATGTTCTTCCAGAAACTGGGGCTATGACTGGGGTATCTCTCAGTGATGACGTTCTTCCAGAAACTGGGGCTATGGCTGGGGTATCTCTCAGTGATGACATTCTCACAGAAACCAGGGCTGTGGTTGGAGTACACCTTGGCTGTGTTATAACAGAGACCAGGGCTATATCTGGGGTACACGTCAGTGGTTACATTCTCACAGAGACCATGGCTATAGCTGGGGTGCACCTCAGTGGTTACATTCTCACAGATGACAAGGGCAGTGGCTGTGGCACACCTCAGTGGTTTCATCTTCACAGAGAGCAGGGCTGTGGCTGTGGCACACCTCAGTGGTTACATTCTCACAGATGGCAAGGCCGGTGGCTGTGGCACACCTCAGTGGTTTCATCTTCACAGAGACCAGGGCTGTGACTGGGGCAAACCTAGGTGGTTACAGATGACTAGAGTGGTTGTTCGGCTATCCCTCTGTGATTTTATGATCCTTGAAGATAAGTAGTGCTATTGCTTGTGTGTCATTTGGTAGTTTTGGTGCCCAAAGAACACAAGCAGCTCTTTCTGAGGTATCCCTCTATGGTTCTGGTTCTTTCAGATGACTAGGGCTGTTGCTAGCACACTCTCTGTGATTGTGATCCTCAGAGATGACTAGGGCTGTTGCTAGCACACTCTCTGTGATGGAATCTAGTATCCATCCTTGTGTGCAATATCCTTGTGTGACTTTTGGTCTCACCAATGACTAAGTTTCCTGGGATATCCTTCTATGATTCCCATTCTCACAGATGACTGGAGGTCGTTGCTTATGCATTCCGCTATGGCTTTCAATCTTCTTCTTCAGGACTCAATGTATATGTAAGATTATATTTTAATACTTCAACTTAGATTTGTTTCTTAAAAATGGGAAGCTAGATGTGGGTGAAAATTTTATCTTCCTGATACAGAATGGGGCTCAGGTTAATCACGCATGCACATGGAATGTGCGATTGCTTCCCGTTCCTTCCATAATGGGAAGAAATAAGTTGGCACTGAGTAGTCAGGTGACCAGGGGAAAGTTCATTTTAACACCCGATATTCATGGAGAAGGGAACCAGGAAACTAGTTTGTGTAGCATCTGAAGCTACAGGAAGGGGGCTTGAGTTGGACTTTGGGGAGACAGTAACAAGCCATGAGAGGATCAGAGAAACTAAACTTAGTGAATAAAGTCTGTCCTACTAACAGAGGAAATCTGTTGGATGACCAGCTTTAGGTTACCTCAGTGCATCCCCAGTAATACTTCACTAATATCTATTTCCTTCAGGGGTGTAAATTGCTGTTACTGAAGGGTATTTTTCAGAGGTCCAAAGTGTCTTGTTTCTAAGAATGAGTTACTTCATATATGACACAGGAGAACAGTTTGGATGGTACCACTAGGTCTCCTTTATCTCTGTCTTGAACCCCAACACAGGTTATAAAATGTCTCACCACCTTAAGGTGCCAAGGCACATGACATAAAACAAATGCTTATGGGGCCACACCGTCGCAGCCCCTCCTCAGACTGTGGTGTAGTAAGGATATGGGCCCTGAAAATCATGCTACACCAGATGCATGGAAAGTCTGCAGCTCTTAGAGCTGAGTTGGGCTTCTAACAGCCACTCATTAATGCAAAAGAAAGCAGAGAGAGAATATTTATCCAAGTTGTCCAAGCTAGGGAAAGGCACAGATAAAGGGGTTTAGTGAGTCCACATCATTAGAGCATATTTTTAGCTTTAGATGCAAACTGAGAGAACACGGGCGAGGGGCAGGAACAGGTTATGCTGTCCTGGTCAGGTGTGAACTGGTGCATCATGGATTCGTAGATCTACATAGTGGATGAAGATAGACTTTGTAGCTTGCACAGCTCTGCATTGCCACCCACAGAAGCAGCCAGAGGACTTTGGTTACCAGGACTTACTGCTGGGACCAAATGTTTTCAGATTCTTGCATTTTACTTAAAGAATTGAAATGTACACAGAATGCAAAGTGGCAAAGGAAATTTATACAGAAGCAGAGCACCAGCAGAGATCAGATGAATTTCAAGAGAGCAGTAAGCTCTTGTGTTAGATTTTCAGAAAATGCCTGGGAGAAGAGTGAGGCCCCACCTGAGGTCATAAGCATTCATACCTTACACTGCCAATAGAAGTGGTAAGTATAGACAAATTGTCACAGAAATTTATACTGAATACAGTGGGAACAACCGTGAGGAGAGTCAGGGGGTCAGGTGACAGAAATTAACAACAAAAGATAAGCGATGGAAAATTCTCAGCCACAGCCCCCCTCACCTAACAAGGTCATACTACAAGCAAGGCTAGAACTTGTTCATCAGAGCAGAGGATGCCATGTGAAGCTAACATAGTGGGGTTCTTGCCAGATTGGTGACCTATCAAGGCCAGGCTGAATCTGGAAAGCCAAGGTTGAATAGAGAATACACAAAGAATAGAGGCCTAGCATGAGCTTGATCACAGCCTGTTTTTTTTTTTTTTTTTTTTTTTTTCCCTAGCACCATATTTCTGAGGTCCTATAGCAAAACTGGTAAAAGAAAAGCAAACTAATTTAAGTCTTACAAGATGGGGGTGTCTTCAGACTGAAAGGAAAACACAAAGAATAGGGTAGACCTACATTTTATATGCTCTATTTGAGGAAGAAGTGAATTGTCCTAAATTTATGTCTAGCAGAAAAGGTTGTGTCCTGTGGTAATGAAGTGACAAAGTGTGGAGACTGGGCAGAATTTACCCATTTAGAAATTCCCAGTGTCGACTTCACATGAACTCTGGTGCCCCGTATTTGACCATGTCCCCTGGATGGGGAGGCCTGGTGGCACTCAGAGGAAGGATAGCAGGCTACCAAGAAGAGACTTGATACCCTATGAGCATATACAGGGGGAGGAAATCCCTCTCAGTCACAGTCATAGGGGAGGGGAGTAGGGTGAAAGTAGGAGGGAGGGAGGAATGGGAAGACACACAGGATGTGATAACAATTGAGATGTAATATGAATGAATTAATAAAAATTATAATGCAAAAAATAACTTCCCAGTGTCTCCCCTAACCCCCCCCCCCCCCCCCCCCCCCCCCCCCCCCCCC
>OU015752.1:79750594-79770672 GCA_907169655.1 Acomys percivali | reverse complement strand
CTCTCTCTCTCTCTCTCTCTCTGTCTCTCTCTCTTTTTCTCTTGTGCATGCGCATGGGTGCGTGTGTGTGTGTGTGTGTGTGTGTGTGTGTGTGTGTGTGTGTGCGCGCGCGCGTGTGTATGTTGTTGTTGTTATTTCAAATACCTAAGGCAGAATGTTTCTAAATAAAAGCAGTTTATTTGGCTCACTATTTTTAATGATGACGTCCACATATCTAATTATTTCACACATGGGAGGAAAGTCTAACTCTCAGGAAACATGTCCCATGGCAATGTGAGGAAGCTGGCCCTTCTTAGGACAGTCCACTTCCGTTAGCCAATCATATTCCAAGTGGTTGCCTATATTTCATTCATTGACCCAATCTTAAGAGACAGATTTAATTCTTTCCGGGATGGTGGCCCAGGTGGCTTTATCACCTCGCAGAATATATCCTGTCTCTCAAAAGCTCATTCCCCTCTCCAGACCATGGACACTTGGGGTGACCTCAGGGACAAGGCTGTTTCTCCCTCCAGGGTGTGGACTAGCACTTTGTACATTAGAGTCCTAGAGTCTAATTGTGGGGAAGGGTGAAAAGTATTTGTGCATGTTGCAAGGGCCTTTGTGTAAGGTTCTGGTTCTAGAAAAAAAATAGTGTAATAGTTGTTTTTAATCAGGTAAAACTAAGAACTTACACCTGAATAATTTCTTGGTTTTATCTCTTTATTAGGATTGGAGGGTTTTGACACCAAAGACTTTTTTTTTTTTTTTTTTTTTTTTTTTTTTTGGACATGTTTCGCTATAGTAGTTCTCTTACTATGTAGACCAGACTGGCTCTGAACTCACAGAGAATTATCTGCCTCTGCCTGAGGAGTGCTGAGATTTAAAAGCCTATTCCACCACACCCAGCTAAAGGACTTCTTTTTAAAATTTTAATTATGTTATTTGAGAACTTCAAACATAAACATTGTATGCATATTACTTCCCCGTTCCTTTTGCCTCAAATACTTTCCATGTCCACTCTCCAAAATTCATGATCTTTTTTATAATTAACACACACACACACACACACACACACACACACACACACACTACTGACTCATTAGCCTTACTCACATGCACATCTTGGGCTAATCACTTGCAGACAGTGCATAGCTGTTGGCTCTCAGGAAGAGCATCACCACCTTATGTGACAAAACTACAACGTAAAACACGTACACGCATGCGCGCGCGCGCGCGCGCACACACACACACACACAATATTTTAAGTAAGCTTAAAAAATAAGATGGTGCCTTATAGCTTGTTTGTCTCTGCTCTCTTCTTCCTCTTTCTCTCCTCTATCCAATTGAAGTCCCCACTCGCCTCCCGATTTTCCCCATTACTCGCTTCATTGCACCCATCGCTCCCTAGCTCCCTCTCTAGACTACTTCTTCTTTCTCCTCCTTCCTCCGTGGTCCTTTTCTACTTGCCTGCCTTCTTCAGCTACTTCAGGTTACATACCCAAATCTTAACATTTGGAGGTATGATCTATGAATAAGAAATAAATGCAGGGTTTGTCTTTCTGGACTCGGTCTTCTGTACAGGAAGCAATGAATTTCAGGGTACAGGGAAGAGGAATTTCACAGACTGGGAGAGAATTAGAAGCTTAGTATCCAGAATATATAAAGAACTCATAAAATAGTCAAAGAAAAGAATGACCCAATTTAAAAAACGGGCTATAGATCTCAACTGAGAACTTTTCAAAGGAATAAAAATGGCTAAGAAATATCTTTTAGATGGTTTCCAATAACCTTTGCAATCTGAGGAGTGCAAATTAAAACTAATCTGAGATTTCACCTCATTCCTGTCAGAAGGATCAAGAGAACAACTGACAACTAGTACTCTGAAGGATGAAGGGAAAAGGACCTGCTCAGTCATGACGATGATGGGAATACAAACTGCTGCCACCTCTATGGAAATCAATGTTGTCCAGTCTCAAAAGCTAAAAGAGCTACCATAGGATGCAGCTGTGGCAATTCCTTGGCATATACCCAAAGTGCTCCAAACCCTCCTCCACACATACTTGCTCAGCCATGTTCATTACCACTCTGTTCACAAATGATAGGAAATGGAAGCCACCTAAGTATTATTCAATTGATGAATGGATAAAGTCTTCATTTTTATTCCAGCAACTCCCACAGCCTAATTAAATCAGGGAGAGGAAGACTATTCCAGTTGAACACCTCAAATTAAATGATCCCCATCATAAAAAACATGAGAAGTTTGACAAATCCCATTTCCCAGTCTAGGACAGACTATAAATTCCCAGTAGTTACAATGATGCTTCTGGCCTGAAATACACCTAATGCAGTCACAGCTTTCAAATACCTTCACACTGTAGTGCATTTGACTTTCAAGAGTGACACTTTGCTACCATTATAGTGATTTACAAGAGAGACAGTAATTTTGTTTTCCACATTTCCTGGGTTCTTACCTATACCAAAAAGACAGATGACCCAAAGAAGAAGAAGTAGATGTCTATGGACACACATCTCATATTGTTACGGGTAACAAAGCAGAGAAGTGAATCTCAAATAAACCTTGCACTTCAGGTTTAAATAACACTCAGGTGCTGCCTGCGGGAAGCAGACACACAAGAGCAAGTTCTGTTCTGGAGACATAATTTGGAGCCTTTTCCTTTGATAAGAATTATAGTGTTTAGAGTACTGCTCTTCCCAGTATGGAGGGGAACACACACTTGTAAGTGGAGATTTCCTTAACAGATGGAATTTCACTTACAGTAATATCCCTTCTTAAGGCTTCCCTTGTTTTGTGTGGTTTCTCAAAATATCCCTTTTGTGAAGGAGACTTCTGACTTCTGCAGCCATGTTTTGGGATGGTATGTTCCATTAGGTCCATGTCAGAGATTCAAGAGTCTTTTACGTAAGTGTGTCTTGCAAACACAGCAGCGTCCCAGTGGAAGACATGATGATGTGTTTGGCAGTGTGAGTATAACTCAGCATTGCACGCTGTGGAGCTTAAGGAATTTGTTTCAGACATTGACTAGGGGCCACCTGAGAAGAGCTATAGGAGAGACAGTAGGAAACAATGTGGGGTTGTTTTTAGCAAAAGGTAGAACGCATTCAATTCAAATGTAGACATAGGTGGGAGAGAGAGAGAGAGAGAGTAAACACACAGACACACATTTGTCAGTGCAAGAACACAGCCTCAAGGGACATAGTGTATTTTGAAACCAAATGGACTGACTCATGTCCCAACTGATTCAGGTTCCACAAAACAATTTTCCAACATGGTAACAGTCTGAGGAGGTTTTCATAGTAACAGAACATGGAAAATAATAAATCAAGACACTTTTAAAATACATTGAGGAAGACAGTAAGTGGGTTGGCTAGAGAAAAGTCAAGCAGCTGTAGGCCTCAGGCGCTATCTGGTGATGTTCTTCTTCTTTTTTTTTTTTTAAGTTATCTGTTTTATGTATTTTATTAGAGCAATGAAAATCTGATATTTCCATCACAGTGGAAAGCTAAGGAGCTTTTGCAGCTGATAACTGTGCTATCTTACAAATGTAACCTCTACTCCTGAAAATCCAGGAAAGAGAATCAGCTGCACAGTGCAACCTGGAAAGCTGAGATTCCAGAAGGTAAGCCCTGACCCCACAATGTTCAGGGATGCTGACAACTACAGTGGAGAGTGGTTAAGAACAATTAAAAAAGAGGAAGATGGAAGGTAAGATATCAGTAAAGAGATTTGACAAAGTCATAAGGAATATAGACTTATATGTAGTATAGGAATCTCACTAAGGAGATATTTAATAATATGGTTCCTTATGACTTTGTCAAATCTCTTTACTGGTGATGTTCTCAGTCTTTCAGTTGGTGGAAGCTCATTTGTTAAGACTTTCCAAAAGGCCTTACCTGTTAGTCATGGGATGTTAAGGTTAGGCACAGAGGTTGGCAATGATTGGGAGTTCAGAGAGCTAAAGATAGCCCATGATGAATTGTAATTAAGCTCTATTAGGCTCTGCACCTGTAGTATTCCAACCTCTCCATAATCATGAATGGTCTACAGTGAATCAAATCTGCAGAAGCCTTGGTGGAGGTGTGGATTTCCCTAGGAACTTTTGTTCACACACATAAGCGCTTTAGCCAAGCTCTAGTTGACATTGTTCAAAGGATCTGCTCTATTTGTAAACGGCAGGGTAAAAATGGTTTTGGATACTTATTTGATCTAAGGAAGTTGATCTAAATTTAATAAATGGGATTATAGGTGGATTAGGGGGAGCATTGTATAGATTACTGCTGACAGGATGAAAAAGCAGGTCGGAAAGGTCAGGGGAACCCTACTATACCAAGAGGTCCTGGCGTGTATCTTGACTACAAAGGAAGACACGTTCTTAATCTCATCATAGATACTGTAGGGAGAGAGGAACCAGTGCCAGAGAGCCTTTGGAGGCAGTGTCCCTACTTGTGCTGAAATTTCTGAATTTTGTCTAGGAACAGACTTAAATTAGATCCTGGGGGAAAGAGTGACTTTTTACTGGTTGTCGTCCTCTGCACATCCTTTTCTGTACCCAGCACTAATTTCTCTAGGGCTTGTAAAGCTGCTTGAATGAAGCCAACTAGAGCTCAGGGCATCAGGCTGAAGATTTCATGTGTAGTGGGATTGATGAGCAGGGCAGCTGCTGGGACAGACAGGCTCCTCCCGAATACCTGGGATCATTCCTTCAGCTTTCTTCCATAAGTGGAACATAAATGACAAACCTCAGGGCATGGGATGCCCAGGGTTGCTCTGAGGGTGCACGCCATTTTTATGCTTTTGTATATTCCAGGAGAATGTTGTGTCTTGGGTGTGGTGCTTGTTCCCTAGGTGGAGGACTGGCTAACATGGCCATGGTGCTTTTCTATGGTGGGATTTAACTGATAGATGTGGGCCAGCAGGGCCAGGCTTTAAGTATTAAAGCCTGCCGTGGGTTCTGGTCCAGACCTCTACTTCCCTATCCCTCTAAGATATGAGAAAGCTGCTTCCTGCTCCCATCACCAAGGGCATGAGAAATTCCATCTCAATACTGTATTCATCAAGATGGACCTTTACACCAGGAAATCATGAGCCCAAATTAACCCTGCCTCCCTTAATCTACTTCCAGGATTGTGTTAATGTAATCCTAGGATCCTAGCGAAGCCCCATGTTAGGTACCATGTCCCCAGGGAATATGGGATTTCTCCTTTGTTTTCTCAGTCCCCTTCATAAAAGAATTTCAGAACTGACCCAGAAGGATGCTTGACAACACATTTATTAGTGTTTAAGAGAAAAGCAACAGTGCAAACAAACTGAAGCTCTCAAAAGCCCAGAGGAGGAAGATGGAGAACGGGGGTGGGGAGGGTAGAAGGAGCATGTTTTCTGAGTTAGACAAGATGGCACAACACTGGAGGTCAGCAAGCAGCCATGTGGCAGCATGCATGTGGGGAAAAGTCCAGAGAATCAGAAGAAGAGTGGGGAAACCCAAAGTCCTTAGGCTTTCAGCAGTATCTGAAGGAGACAGGAGGAAGAAGGGTGTGTGCTTGTCTGCCTTAGGACTCACAAAAGCAGCCGACTTATCAGAGATGCCTCCGTACTGGGCTCTACCAAGGGCAGGGTTTCTTGGAAAAAGAAATAAAGTATCTCGTTGAGGGGATAGTTTCCCCTCCCATCTCTTTACCATAGATTTAGGTACATCAGCCTTCTCAAGGAGTGATCTCTTTGCCAGATGACTGACAGGCCCTAACTAGATTAACTCTTTTTTTTTTAATATTTTTTTGAGACAGGGTTTCTCTGTGTAGGCTTGACTGTCCTAGACTCACTTTGTGGACTGGGCCAGCCTTGAACTCACGCAGATCCACCTGCCTCTGTCTCCCTGAGTGCTAGGATTACAGGCATGTGCCTCTTCACCTGGCTAGATTAAGTCTTAAGGGAGGAAACAATAGTATATAATGTTTTGATTGTTAGAGTAGAGCAAATGGTATGTATCCACCCAGGGCCACTTTTAGATCCATTCCTTTGACTAACAGGAAATCGCTTTCCCTTATTGTGCCTCAATAGAGCCCTGGCATCGTAAGTAACCCCAAGTATTAATAAGATTTAGTCACAGTAATGAGAAAAGCAGTATGAGGTAGGGAACACATTGCCTGTATTCAGTACTGACACAGCAACGTTTACATGAAGAATACATGTATGATTTTTTAAAACCTTGTTTCTGAAGTCCATAGAAATTGCAGTATCTTGGAGATCATTTTATTTTCCTAAGTCCTAAACTGATGTGGCCTGGGACCTTCCCGGTCACCGTTTAGCTGGACTAGGCAGTTATGACCTTCAACAGCAAGTAACAGAGTTAGGTAGAGGGTGCTTGTATTGACCAGAAATAGAAAAGAAAGATTGCATTGGCCCAATAATGCAGAAGGGAGGATAAGTCAGCAAAAAATTTCAGTGGATCTACGAGAAACTTTGTGTCACAGGGTGGATGTTGCCACTGAAGAGAAGCCTAGAGCATTTCTTTTAAAAGCAGGCTGCATCACAAGTCACTTTTATGCCAGTGGCTGTCATAACTTAAAACATTGAAATGGAGTCTTACAGGGAGGACAGAGGTGTCCATGTGGCTACCGTCATTCTTAATGAGTTCCTGGGTCGCAGGCTCTGTTCATCCAGTTTTTCTTCATTCAGGCAGGGAGGATCTTGTCTAAGAAGCAAAAATAACAATGGCACCTAATTCACAGGGCCTCTGCGAGGAAGGAGTGAAATGTCTGCCTCCGTGTGCACTTAATTGTGTTTATACTTACTCTACTTAAATCGGGCGTGGCCTTTGTGAACGTTACAACATTGCTATTATGCAAGACAGCAAGGAGAACTGGGGAAGAGCGAATTCTCAGCTTGCAAGAGGAAGCAGTTAGTGCTCTGCTCTGGCTTTAGTGTGGACCAATCTTTCTAGACTCCACATCTCCTGGACATCAGTGGCGGTTTATCCACTGTCATCTTCACTGCCAGTGAGACACCCTGTATAGCCGTAGGTGTCAATCTGGGATAGTCACCTGGCCTCCAGCTGGCTGGAGTCCTTCTTCTGTTATCATCATCTTCTCCCTTTCTGTTTGATTAGTATTCTAGTTGTGTTTTCTTCCTTCCCATCCTCATCGAGAAGGCTACCTGATGACCTTCCCACAGGTTCCCCCTGCCCCACGGGCCCAGGTTAGTTTACTCTTTGGGTCTTTTTCTGGGGTCCTTGTACCCTCCACCTATCTCAATCCTTTCTCTCACTCTGCCACAAAACTCCCTGAGTTCAGCCTGTTGTTTGGCTGTGGGTCTCTGCATGTGTTCCATCAGCTGCTGGATGGAGCCTCCAGAAAACAATTATGTTTGGCTCCTGTCTGCAAGCATAGCAAGGGATCATTAATACTGTCAGAGGTTGCCTCTCTCCCATCATGGGGTGGGCATCAAGTTGGGCCAGTCATTGGTTTGCCATTTCTTCAAACTGCACTCCATCTTTATTCCTAATTATAAACAACTTTTGGATCCCTCCACTGGTGAGTTCAGGCTCCATGTCACCCTCTGTTAGGGATCTCAGCAAGTGTCACCCCCATAGATTCCCAGGGGCCTCCCCTGTCTCAGGATGCTCGCCCACTGATTTTCCTTCTCTCTCCAGGTCCTCCACCCCCCCCCCCCCCTGCCCATTCCAGCTTTCCCCACACCTGATCCCCACCTTATTCCCTCCCCATCCTCTCTCTCCCTCATCCCTCATTGCCTCGTTTATTATAAATTCAATTTAAAATATACAACAATCATATACATAACCAAAAGCAAAGGCAAGCCAGGGCTTCCGTGGAGGAATTCCCGCCCAGGTTCCTACGATGTGCTTTTACACGCAGGACAGAAGTGCTCCTTCCTAAGTAGTTGATTATAGGTCAGCAGCTTAGTGGTCAGATCCAGGAGGCAAGTAATACTTCCCAGGGACTGGTTATTTCCTCGCAGTTGAAATAGGAATAGCTCGAGGACAAAGACTGCAGAACTTCAGTCTGCAGCTCTTCAAGGAGCACAGCACATATGTACTTGTGATTATCTGGTGGCTGCCAGGCTCCTGCACTTGGGTCCTGGAGGCCAATCAGTACTTCTGCTCAAGTCCGCACACTCCTCAGTCATCATTATAAAGCTTACTATCACTTTGGCATTTTTAATTTTGTTGAGATTTCTTTTTTTTAAGTATATTTTATTAATTTATTCATAGTACATCTCAATGGTTATCCCATCCCTTGTATCCTCCCATTCCTCCCTCCCTCCCATCTTCCCTCAACTCCCCTCCCCTATAACTGTGACTGAGGGGGATCTCTTTCCCCTGTATATGCTCATAGGGTATCAAGTCTCTTCTTGGTAGCCTGTTATCCTTCCTCTGAGTGCCACCAGGTCTCCCCATCCAGGGGACGTGGTCAAATATGGGGCACCAGAGTTCGTGAGATTTCTAACATAATCCTACCATTATTTCCTTCCATTTCCTCCCTCTAAGCCCTTCCACATACCCCTCCTTGCTCATGGCCTCTTTTTGTAAAAAAATAATTGTTTTGTGTACAGCTTATGTTACTTGCATGTATATGTTTGGTAGTGGGTACCCAATTGGTATGTTCTTTCCTTGTGAAGGTTGTTTCTCCCCTTCTCAGCATTTCTCAGTTGCCTATAATTTTTTGTTTGTTTGTTTGGCATTCATGCATGCATGTATAGAATTGAAATCTTATAAACTTTCCCCCATGATAGCATGTATGTTGATGTCCTCCTTGTTCAGGACATGTGTGGGCAGCCATGTTAGTGGGATTTTGTGGTTGTGGCTTTTGTAATTCCTAGGAGACAGACACAATCTTGCAACAAACTCCCTGTCCCTCTGTCTCTTACAGTCTAGCATCGTATATCAAAACATTCATATATTTTAATGACAAAGTTGTGCTTGAATTTGGCTCATTTTAAATACTTTTTCTAATACAGAGCTTAAGCCATAATACTTGTCAGAAATCATGGATGTTGTTGATTGAATAAAATGTAGCCAAAGTTATATATATAATGATGCATGTTGAAAAGAAAGATATTTCTGTCTGTTTAAGTGTGTGGCTTCCTACAGGCTTTCTAAACAGTTTTCTCTAAAAAATAAGAAGTAGTTGAGAGTCATTCATAAATTTCTCTCTTATAAGAATTTCCAGAGCCCTGAGCTTTTATAGAAGTAATCTGAGTTCTTATAACATTGCAAACTATTGGTGACTGATACCCTGGACTTTAGTCCAACTGTTTTGCAGTAAATTACCATTTCCAATTCATATGTACTTATATGGCTGACTGCACAGTGAAATGTGAATTAATCATTCATCACTGATAATCTCAAACTTTATGGAAACATATGATGAATTAGTGTTCTCATTACTCAATAATCTCTCACTGTAAGCTTCAAATTGGCAGTCCTCAAAACCCCAGGTATGCCCTAATATATTGTCATCTTGACCTCCTTTCTGTGACCCTTGTTTTGGTTATGTATATGATTGTTGTATAATTTTACAAAATGTCATTTTCGTGCTGGCAAGTCAAGGCCCTGAGGGATTGGGCAGCTTGGGACTTGCACATGTGCAGAACCCTTGAGAAGGCTGCTGGCCCCCTACTAGATGCAGGGAGGTGAGTGCCAGAAGGAGGCCTGATTACTCTCCAGGAAGGGTGTCTTTCTGAGCTTGGTAAGTGCTCATTTCCATCCTAGAAAAGTTGTGTCAGTTAGAGAGATCTGTTCACTGTTGATTCATAGCAGAAGTGTCACTCTATCTCAGTCTCCATTCATGACTATCTGTAATCTTCTGAATCAGCTCAAGCAACCATTTTCAACATTTCTGCCAGTCCAGTGTTGGCCCCCTACCTGAGGCTTTGTGGTCCAGTGTTTCAGTTGCCTGTGATTTAACGTGCTTTCCAAATAAGGAATGGAAGGTTTCATTCCCAGAAAGGCTAATGCAACTGAAAGGATTGTTGTGCTGTCTTGTTGCAGTTGGTCTGTCGCATTGATATTGACTGTGAGTTTCCTGTTGTACCACAGATGGATGGGTACTAATTGGCTTGAGGCAAGCATGCTTGAGACATTGGGTTTGTTTCCAGCACTGCAAAAGAGGAAAATGAAAGAGCCAGAAAACATACTACAGAGCATCAAGACTACCCAAAGCTTCAGACTCTCATGAGACGGTAGGGAGTAGATATTCTTAACAAAAAGTGATAAAATATGGAGACTTTACTGAGTTTGACATCAGAGCTTAGGTGCTAGACTCTCTGCATGCAGACTCTTAAATTTTAAATCCTGACTTTCAGGCAGGCAGATGGCTGTTACAGAGACCTCAGCGTATTTATGTGTTTTGCTGTCATGCTGCTGTAAAACAGTGTGCAGCGTTAGCTACAGTTCTATACTGAACATGCTTAGCGGGCACGTTGATATTTCAAGTTCCCAGGATGGGAGTAATTGACTTCCCTCTCCTTTTCTTCCCCTCTTTTTTTTTTTCCATTTTCTTTGGTGGTAGGGAAATGACTCTAAGGCCTCAAGCATGCTAGGCACATAGTCGATTGTAGAGCTTTACGTCTGGCTAATTCATCTCAGACCTTGAAACTCCTTAGCAGATCCAGTTTTACCTGTAATTCTGGCAAGCACTGAGATGTTCTTCCTAAAGCGGAGGCACACCAGGCCTTCCATTTCGATCAGTCACTGTCCCATACTGTTCCCAAGTGACCCGTTGGGTAGCTTCACGCATCCTAAGCTTTCACCTGAGACAGGAAGGAAATAACTGTTTTTAACACATTGAAATGATTGCAGCAGGTCTCGGAGAAGAGGTAGATATGACTTTTTTTTTTTAAGTGTTCTGGAGTCCAGCAGCTTCCCATGTTGAGCAGAGGCTGGCATCATTCCAGTTCGTTTGTCATGAGGCTTTGTGTCATTGTAAGCGTGAGCAGGCTGGAACTTCATCTTCTCCAGGGTGAGTCTTGGTGGTCTTCTCGCCTTTGTGCTTCCTTCTGTTGCTTCCCCTTTGACCTGTCCTGCTGTCACAGTAGACAAGCCTGTCTGGAAATGCTATAGGAAATAGTGAATGCTTTATGATAGTCATGACTTTTTCTGCCCTGTGGTGTGTGTTCTGTGGGTATCACACAGGCTTCCACAGGCACTCCTGAGAACTCACCACATCTGTGTGGCAGCTGCTGCAAATGGATTCGGGTCCAACCGTGCAAAGCTGCCTGTAGAAACCGGACCTTCTACTTAAACACTCACTTTCATGAACTGTTTACATCTGGCTGCACATTGGTAACTCTTCTAAAGCACTTAAAATTTTGAACTGAACATCTGTCATTTCCAAGGTGGTCAACTCTGCAAAGATTTATTTCTGCTCTTGGAATTCTCTTTCCCTCACATACAAAGCACACACAAAATCCTTTTGCTCTGTTTTCTCATAAAAATTTTTACCTTGTGAATGCTTATGTTGTGTGTGTCCATGCATGTTGGTGTACAAGTGGGGAGGTGTGCATGTACATATATATGTGTGCGTATATATATATCTCCATCCCAGAGGGTGACATGAGGTATCTTCCTTGAGAAGTCTTCACCTTATTTATTGATGAAGAATCTCTCCCTAAGTGTAGAACTTGCCAGTTGAGGTACTTTAGCCAGCCAGTTTGCCCCTGGACTTCTCTCTGCATCTCTCAAGCTACTATGCCCACCCAGCTCTATGTGTATGCTGGGGAATCTCAATTCCTTTCTCACATTTTGCATGGCAAGTGTTTTACCCACTGTACCACCCACTGTCCCCTGCCTTCAAAGACCCTTTTTTAAATGTAAAAGTTGGCACATAAACTATGCACCCTGGTGCCAGGGAGATGGCTCCATAGGTAAAGTGCTTGCTGCACAAGCCCGAGGATCTGAGTTTGGATTACCAGCATGTGTGTAAAAGCCAGAACGTAGACAGGAGCAACCAGGGACTCGCTTGCCTGCCTAGCCGATCAGTGAACTTCCGGTTCACTGAGAAACCTTACTCAATAGATAAAGGGAGACTGATCAAAGAAGATGGCTGTTACCAACCAACCCCTGGCCTCTGCCCACACATGCAGGGATGCAGGCGCATGCATACACACACACACACACACACACACACACACACACACACACACTTATACATACGCTTAGACCCAGCGTCACCATTGGCATTCTGTGTGTGGGTTAGGAGCTGAGTTTGATAGAAAGTAACAGCAATGTTGTCAGCCCACGAAAGAGACTATTTCAGGGAACTCTGTAGGCCAGCAATTAAGCGCTTACCTGGCAACTTCATAGAGCCTTCAAAGACCCAACTCCATCTTGGCTCTACTCTCAGTCTCCAAGCCCAAGATGATGACTTACCTGGGCCTGTGGCCTTCCCTCTGTGCCCCAGTTTATAAGGGTGAGATGTGGAATATGACAGAGGTCCCATGTATTCAGCAGGCCTTTCAGCTGAAACTCTGACCTGTGACTACACTAGGTTGAGAAGATGGCTGGGAACTGTCCTTTGAGCTGATCATATTTTCTAGGATTTAGAGGAAAGGGTTAATCGGACACCAGCAGGTGTCTCCACCTCAACAGAGCATTAATTTAATTGCTTGGGCTTAGAATAATCATTTTCAAATCTCTGCACATTTGTGATTAAGATAGCTTGTCTCAAGCCAAATTATGAACTAGAGACAATCCAGTTAAATCTTACTTGAGTTGTCCCTAATTTGCATAGAAATTAAATTTCCCACTACTTTGGATTTTAAAAATTGTATTAAATATCTAATTTCCTGTGAAAGTAATTATTGCTATTAATTTCCAATCATAGCAAAGGTATATTGAGTATCTAATGTGTTTGTTCATCCAGTGTTCAAATGACTTCCTCAGCTGAAACTGAGCATTTGCAGAAGGCACTAACCTGATGGAAGAGGACTAACAGGCCGGCTTAGAGGCTAGCACTTGCAAAGAAGGGAAAGTCACAACAAAAAAAATGTAGCGATAGAATGCCAGGTATTGGTCTGATGGAACATGATTAACAGCTGGGATTAGCAATTGATAAGGGTGAAATTTCAACAGCAAAATGCTGGTGTGCTGGGGAGTGTTATGTCACCTTGACATAGGCTGTAGTCGTCTGAAAGGAGGGAACCTCAATTGAGAAAAAGGCTTCATAAAGGGGGATTGGAGACAACCCTATAGGGCATTTTCTTAAATAGTGATTGATGTGAGAGGACCCAGCCCATTGTGGGTTATGTCATCCCTGAGCTGTTGATCCTGGTTCTATAAGAAAGCACGATGAGCAAGCTATGATAAGCAAGCCAGTAAGCTGTGCTCCTCTGTGGTCTCTGCTTTAGCTCCTGCCTCCAAGGTCCTGCTTGTTTGAGTTCCTGTCCTGATGTCCTTAATGAAGAACATTGACATGTAAATGTAAAGCAAACAAACCCCTTTTCACTCAAGTTGCTTTGGTCATGGTGTTTCATTACAGCAATAACAACCCTAACTAAGACAGCAGGGGCGGCAAATTTTTATTTTGGAATAACTTTCTGTTGGCTAACTACCAGATAACTCTCAATAATTAAAAATGAGCAATTTTACATGTCTCTCGGAGAGTTTGGCACATAAATATTGTTTGGGTTTTAAATGTTAATTGGATGAATCAGTGAATGAATTGAGGTACTTAAAACAGATGTTTAATTTATTTACAACAGTGTTCCTATTTCTTTTCAACATCCATTCAGAAACGAGAGACACAGAAACTGAATGAGTCAGAGGAGAGGAGAAATGAGTGCATCACTAATGCATTTTGAACTCTGTAAGGCACAACAGACTTCAGCAGCGAATACAGCCAACTTCACATGTGGTGCTTTGTCTAGGACAAAGAATGTTTATGATGTAGGTCTAGGGCTGTAAGCACAGAGAGAATAAACATGACAAGAAGGCACTTGTTTCCATCCAGTTCTAAGAGGAAAATACATTGATGCTGCCGTAATTCATACCCTAAAATCAATATCCAAATGAGAATGACAGCTACCATCAGCTGTGCGTGCAGAGGAAAGGCAAAGGCTCAGTTGTACCTTGATTTCAGGCTGTTGCATGGGACATAGGAAACTGCTGAGTAGAAGCCTGATGACCAGGGAATAGGTACGGTTAGGGAAACAGTACCATCTTTGACACTCTAAGTTAGGTACAGAAAACAAAGACTCTATAAGCTGCAGATGTTCCTGCGCTTCATATCAGGATACTACCTATTTACCGCTTCCTATATATTTGAGGCAGGTGATCTACTTCTGAGCACCACCTCCACCTCAAAGCAGTTCATGTTTTTGGAAGATTGCAGCAAGCTTGTGAATCTGCTTTTCGTGTTGGTTGCTACATAAGTTATGAATCCGTGCTTCTATTTTTGTAATTGTTTTGGCCTAGCTGTTGTATATTCTATCTATTAATATCAAGGCAACATTATCAAAACTACCAATATTAAATCAATTTCTTTAAATCTAGTGGAAGGAACCTTTGTAAGAAAGACAGAAAGAAAGAAGGAGGGGGAGTGTCCATTAAAAGCATAAATTTGCCAGCAGACAAATTGATGAGTCTTTTTTACTTGAGTTTATTTGTTATTTCTGCTTAATTATTTCATGTTTCTGTAATTTGCCATTGATGGATAAGGCTAAAGGAGTTGTATTTACAATATTGGTTTTGAGAAAATTAAGAGTAATTGAATATCTCTTAACCTGCTTGGAGATGAAGAACACACAGATAGGAAAACAATAAGACCTAAAGTTGAAGATGTAGTACTTTTCTGTGTGGCTTTAACTCTCAACTTGACACAGCCTGGGGGCACTTGAAAAAGGAGTCTCAATTGTGGGGCAGCACAGATGACATTGGCCTATGTACATGGATTACCAGTTGATCCCTGGGCTATCTAAGAAGGATAGCTAAGCATGACCATGTAAGCAAGCTAGCAAGAAGCTATACTCCATGGCTTCTTCTTCAAATCTCCACTAAGTTCCTGCCTCAACTTCCTTTATTGAAGGACATAGATTATAAAGTAGAAAAAAACCCCACTTTCTTCTCCATATTAGTTTTTTTCTATTGTTGTGATAAGAGTGATACACAAGAGTGTATTTAGGGCTTGCAGTTTCAGAGATTTGAGTCCATGGCCATCATGGCAGGAACAGTTTCATCATCTGGGGACCAAACATTCAAATATATGAGTCTTTGGGACCACTCTTATTCAAAACTGTTGATGTTGATTATGGTATTTGTCACAGCAGCAGAGTAAAGCTAGAATACCTACCATGGTATTTTAGGAATCAAGTGACAGGTCATGAGGTGAAAAATGTAGAGTGGAAGTTTCTGGGCTCTTGGAGATCTGGGGTTTTTTTGTTGTTGTTGTTGTTGTTTGTTTGTTTGTTTTTTTGTTGAACAGACTGTTTTAGCATTTTTGAGCAAAATTCAGTGGAACAAAGCTGATAAGTTATTGGAGATCAGGAAGTAAAGGAGAATATGCAGCTCTCCCAGGAGTGTCTCACCGAGTGTATCCTCAGAGCCCTGCCTTTCCCCTCACTCGCTGCCCTCAGAAAGCTCCCACTACCTCTTGGCAGACTCATGCATTAAGGACCACAGTGACAACACATGAACCCTTGGGAACATTAAAAATTCAAACCACAGCAGATACATACCGAGCAGAAGAAGCCAAAAGTGAAAGAGAGCTGCACCCTTGAAGAAGACTCACCTACTTTGGAGTAGAGGCAAGGTGATCACTTGAACCCGGGAGGACAAGACCAGCCTGGTACTCTAGCGAGAGTCCATTTTAAAATATAAACTAAAATAAAGAAAAGAGCCAACAGATGAGTCATTTGGAAATGATGTGCTTTTCACCGTGCCTGCCTTCACACTTGAGGGAATCTGCATGGGTTGTGTCAATGAGATGACATAGACTGCAACACACATGCCTAGTGCTTCATTAACTCCCATTGAGTGATATTGATTATATGTGGGGAAATGTATTAAGAACTGTTGAGGTATTGAGAACTAGTTAGCTACATTTAGGGCTCCTTAAAAGCATCCTCCAAAGCTGTCAAAAGAGGCATTGACGTGAGAGCCCCCTTCGACATAGATGCGGTTCCCGCTCTCTGACTTCCACCCCCTTCTCTTTTAAATATACAAATGCAAATATATAGAAGAAACTTTAATTACACTATGATAGACTACACTCTTTACATGGGGAAAGTGGGTCAAATGAAATAGCAGAATGCTGTTGTATCATGGTCTTTCTATGAATAATTACTTTTTACATGTTTGTCCCATTTCTAAGTGGAAATCTATGTGCAGAGATAAGCAGATACACATCCCACCTGTCACTTTCTGAAGGTTTCCATCATTTAATTGCAAGTGTAGAAACCACCATTGTAGTGAACAATAATCCACAGAGGTTTACTGTTAAGAAAAACACCTTAAAACAGCCTACTTAGCCATTACATCTAAATTACTTTTTACATAATATTAAAATTGGGCACACTCTCTAATAAAGCACAACCCCGGTCTCTAACTAGGATTTCCAATCTAGCATCATTACTTGCCTTGAATTAAAGTAAATGCAGACCTAATTAGATAAATACGGTAGTGATCATGATCTGATTATTAAGCAGCAATTTGCAAGACCCGGCATGAAAGATAATTTCATCTGGTTTTGTAAATATTGAAAGATGGTGGTGTAACAGAAACTGTGTAGCCTTGGTATAAGAGATGGGGATTCCTGTTTGTTTTACTGCATTTTCCTTTGCTAGGTAATTTTGTTCTGTATGTCCTTGTCTCAGTTCATTTTGTGCTGCTGTAATCAAATTTCACAGACTGGGTGATTTATAGTGAACGGAAATGTATGAGCTCATCTCTTGGATACTTGAAAGTACAAGGTAAGGAAGCTGGTACCAGGGAGGACCTCACGTTGCGTCCTCATATGGAAGAACATAAAGACAAGAAACGGAGAGAGAGAAAGAGCATGAGTGGTGGCCTCGCCTCTGTCTCGGAAGGTAGTGCAGTGTCCCAGACACTTCCCATCAGGGCCCACCTCCCAACAGCCCACATGGGGATCAGCCATCCCACACGTGGCCTTTGTGGGCACAGTCAAGCCACTGGGGTGCTCATGTGAAAGTAAATGAGTTCTGATCTTTCTGATTTGAGTTGTCCTGAGACAGGTACAATGTCGCTATTGTGTCCTACATCCCAAGTGTGATCTAATTCCTGAATACCTTCTGAATGGACACGTGCTAAAAGTTTGGTCCCCGGAATGGAACTGCTGGGAGGTGATGAGACCTATGAGAGTCAGGACCTCGTGGGAGGAAGGTAGATTCTCAGAGGTTGCCTGTGAAGGGGGCATTTCTTTGTTTTCACTGTGATGTTAGCAGTAGCCTGTCATGCGTCCCTGACTGTATGTGTGTACTTGCCGCTTCAACTCAAAAGAACAAGTCCCCTAACCTTAGAGTGAATCCTCTGAATCTACGAGCAAAAAGAAACCCCTTTCTTTACTAATACGGTTAACTCAGGCATTTTTGTCACAGTGATGAAAACTAAGACCTGGTGCAATGCAGAAATCCTGTGACTTTCATTTTTATTCTGAGGACTAACTTTTCTAATATAGAAAAAAAAAATCTTCAATAGCAGATAGAAAGATCCTCTCCTATGTATTGTCACATGGCTGTCTGTGAGCAGGTGATCAATGCCCATGTGGCAGAAGGCAGGCATAGGAGTGGCTTCATGCTGCTGACTTTCCTCCTCTTAACTGCAGAACTGTCCTTACATTTGGAAAGGTCATGTCGCCTTATGTTCTGATTCTCAGTGATGTTTGAGTCCTCCTAACAAGTGATTGGTGTCACTTGCAACTTCTTTTGAGGGTGAAGGCACTGGTTCAAATTCTTATTTAGTCTCTTTCACTAAAAAGCACTCCCCATCTTCTGAGCAGTAGGTGCGTGGGGAGGGGTCTCTGTGGTGGCCCACTTCAGTGACATGTCCTCCCTTCTTTCATCCTCACTTAGTTCACAGCCACATGTGGTGTGTCAAGTACTTGACTTTCCAAGGAATGAGTAAAAACATTCCCAAAATGAAAATTTTAGGTGGCAAGGAAGCAAGAAAGTGATGTCTTGTAGAAGAGGGGCTCTAGATCCTGAGCTACCTTGAGTCACACTCAAAAGCATCTTTTTGTGATGACCCATTCCTCATTTGGATGACTGACCAGCATGTGTAACCTTTGATTGGGTCACAAACAGTAAATTCTTACTGACTTTCCACAAGGCATGATGACATCCAATTTAATTAGACTACTTAGAAACAACTTATGTCAAGCATGACCTAGTGGAATGTGACAGTAACCCACTCCATCTATAAATGATACACTCAAGACAAGACTTTGAGCAGTGCCAGCCCTCATGGAGACTACTAGAAGCATCAGGGCTTTCTTAGAGCCATGTTCCCGGGAGGTGTCTCCTTTGGAGATAAGATATGTCAGGGCTAAAATCAGATCATGGTCCTGAGAAGCAGAGCCAAGTGACATGGAGCATCATAGCCACTGAAGTCAGAGGTTGGAAGCATTAACCTGCAGGCCCCAACTGTGAGTTTGATGCAGCTCATGTACTTGCAGAGTGGCAGGCAGAGCTGGCCAGGCCTTCCCTAAGATGCAGAGAGGTCTACCATCACTAACTTCCATACACTTGATGGCAAATTTGCCTTACTCTAAACCTTAGACTAAAAATTATCATGCCAAGAGGCCTTTCGTGAGATGTGTGGTATCCTGAGATCCATCTGTGTTAACTGGATGCAATGCCAGGTGCTATACCCAGCAAATGCTCTGAACAGAAAACGTCAAGGCCTTGCTTTCTGGTCTGGGAGAGTGTAACCATCACTACAAAGTCACATGGGACATCTGGTATACTATCGTAGCCTGCTTTGGTCTGATTTCCAAAGCAGAAGAAAAAACTGCTGAATGTCCTGCAGAATGCCATTCTCCAATGAAACACCTCTGTACCTTTGAGGACCCCAATCCCCAAAGAGACATCACTGACGTCTTCAAGACCCCAGTCTCCAATGAGTCATCTCTGTATTCTATGGGACCCCAAGTCTCCAGTGAAATACCTGTGTAACCTGCAGGACCCCTGTGTATAAGAGACATCTCTGTCACATCAGTGCCCCCAACAGAAGGAAGCTGTTTCCTCTTGGAGTCTTGGCTCTGCAGGGTTCTATGTATCCCCATTGTATACACTATGTAGTTTTTCTTGTTGCCTTGCTCCCTATTGAACTAAGCGGGACCTGCTGTGTTCTCAGCCCTCCTGATGGTGAGTTCAATCTCGCACAGGGAAAGAGCAAGTGAATATATTACTAAAAGGATGTGACTTGAATGGGTTTTACCTGATTAATTCCAGCTTCTTTAGCTGAAGCTGCAGTGTCTTTGTGTAGCCACAGTAAAGGAGAAATAGAGAGAGCAAACCGAGCTCTGTGGTGTTTCCCTTCGCAAGCCATTCATAATTTGACTTCATAACTTGCATGAAAGTAATGTGTTTTCATACTTTGTGAGTGTTGGATGGTGTAGGGGCTAATAAATGCTGGAGATTTCAGGCCTGACCATCAGTTAAAGGTGATTGAAAGAGGATGCTGAAGTCCCTGCATGACAGCAGATGGTTACCATGGTGGCAGGCACTCACACGTGTGTGTTTCTGTGCTTTGCTTCCACATCTCTGCTCTGTCCTTCCCCCCTCATCTATTTACCACCCACCCTTGACACTTTGTGTGCCCTGTAATTTGACCACTTTGGAGTTTAAAAAATGTTCCACTGTGCTGCTGTGTGCTCCCCATCGTCATGCATCTGCAGAGCAATGTTTTTAAAAACTAAGGGGCGGGTCACAAAACTAAGCAAAAATGAGACATTGCTTTTAAGGTTCTACTGTTCCATTGTATAGGAGCACAACCACAGAAAATAATAAACTGCATGCTGAGAAAGAGATAAATGAAAGGACTCTGAACGTTCCCACCACAAATGATAAATGTGTGAAAATATAGACGTACTTACCTTGATATTATCATTCTACA
>OU015752.1:79729537-79750194 GCA_907169655.1 Acomys percivali | reverse complement strand
TGAAATAATCGTTTAGTGTTTCTTTCATTTTCTAGTAGGTGGTGCAGGGGAAAGAGGCTCCTATGCTCTCACTTTGAAGTTGAGGGTGAACTGAGAGGCCAAAATGGCAGAATGAGCAACATGACTGGAGGCTTTTCTTTGTAATTCTAACTACTCCATTCCCACTATTCCTGCCTCTGTCATTCTGGACCTGGGTCCATATGGCCAACAGGTAAGGCCAGAACAGCTTCATGGCCTGTACTCTGCCAGAAAATTAAGTCAGGAAATGAGGCATAAGATCCAGTGTTGCTATGCTGTGAAATGCTGCATGCCGAAGGACAAGCAAGAGATGGAGATTTACTGACTGTCACAAGTCCCCCTAGGCCATGCTCAGCTGTCTGTGTAGTCAGTGTAAGTAAGGGCCAGGTAAGGACACAGCAGATGCTCCAGGGCCTTGCTTGTTGGGCCTCCTCCTTGGTCTCCTACTTGCTTCCATTGCCTATTCAGCCCAACATGGTGGCTTTGCTCTATCTCCACAGCACTGACATTGTGTTTTTTATTGGTGCTCCTGAGCCTTGTGCACAGTTCCAACACCCTTATGGCTCTGTAGTCAGGAATGACCATCATTGGGCTTTCTTGGCCCTCTCTAGCCCTCAGACCTCAGCAGTCACTCTAGGCCAGCACCATCTTGAAGCAGAGATGTCTTTTGTAAGACTACTATGCAAATTTCCTGTGAGATGTCACTGCCCAGGTCCCATAGAAAACTTAACTGTTTCCATTCTACACCCACTGCTTTAAACCAGGGGCTGTGGGCACTGCCAAGGTATTCACAGTTCTACACAACATGTTTTTGAGAAGTGGGCAATTTGAAACCATGATAGAAGATACTTCCACATCTTCTCTGACACCAGGCAGAGAAGAGGAAACATTAAATCAAATTAAATAATAAGAATGACTGTTTCTGAGATCATCTACCCTAATCATCTCTCGGATTAAGAAACTTAGAATCAGGAAGAGGATTGCTCCCCTTTGTTCTAAATGATAGTACAGCATGCTGCCCCGTGTTTAGTACTCTCAGACACTGGCTCAGTCTTAATCCAGTCATGTTCCCAAAGACCATGAGCTCCATTTGCTCTCTTAAAAAGGAGCCTTGGCCACAGCTGAGGCTCAAGTGCTCAGATGATTTCAGGATTAGGTTATCTGGTTTTCTGGATTCACTTATGTATTTAGGCTCACACACTAGCACTTTAGTAGTAGGCACATTGAGAGGACATGGAGTTATTCTAGAATGTGGCTTATCTTTCCTTCATCTGTTCCCTTCATTTCCCTTTCTTCCCTTACAGGCTTCCTTCCTTTATTTGAAAGTGGAACTCCACTCTGTATCCTCCTTCCTCTGCCTTCCCCAGAATACTGGAATTTCAGCTGTGTGCCAACATGGCCAGCTTATGCATTTTTAAAGGCAGGGACCCTCCATCTTATTGTGTCTCCTTTGAGGATCTCCCAACACTGAATGGACACTGGCCACCTAATGCTTAGTGCTGCAAGTCCTCCTGTCACCTCTAATTCTCTAGGAACTTTCCTGAAACAAAAACTGTCTTTCTGATGTGCCATAGACGAACCTGGGCATCTGCCGCTGCACCTGTGGGGCTGGCTTTTGACAGATCCTGTCAAGGAAAGGCGGTGTTGGTTTGTTTGCTCAGCTTTCATTTCACTTGGAGGAGAGAATGACTTACTTTAATCAGAGTCACTGGTAAAGTCTCTGTCACTCCCAGCTGATTAATTTTTTTCCTATAATGAGTGAAGTGCTCTAATTTCATGTTTGAAATTAACTTTTTAAATTATTGACTATAAACACTGCTTCGAAGAATCTTTGGGTGCTGCCGGAACGCTCAAAGCAGAGCC
The DNA here is from genome assembly GCA_907169655.1 of Acomys percivali. Lineage (NCBI taxonomy): Eukaryota > Metazoa > Chordata > Mammalia > Rodentia > Muridae > Acomys > Acomys percivali. The sequence goes on along the minus strand of OU015752.1, from coordinate 79,748,313 downwards.
AGGCAGATCCCTGGGACCTCCTGGCCAGATAGTCTAGCCAAATCAATAAGCTCCTGGTCCCCCTGTACCTCAACACACATGGTAGGGAGCTGCTAAGATGGCTCAGTGGGTAAAGGTGAGTGCTGCCAAGCCTGATAATCTGTTTAATTTCAGGTAACCACATGGTGGAACAAGAGAACACGCTTGCCGAGAAGTATGGTTTGATTTGGGCACAGTAGAGCATGAAAACAGGAATTGTGTGTCAGGGTAAATTAAGGCCATTTGGTGAGATTGACCAGGAAAAGCTCTTGTGAGCAGAAAAGGGAGAGATCTGTGCACTGGACTTGGAGGACATAAACTGAGTCTGCAGTTTGGTATCAGCTCATTGGGGGAAGTGCTCTTGCCGGATACATCTTTGGCTGCAAATGTCTAGGGAGTTAGAAAGAAAGATGGCTCGGAGGTTAAGAAAGTGTACTGGTCATTCAGAGGACCAGTGTTCAGCTTCCCGCATCCATAGCTGGTGACTCACAACTGCCCATAGGTTCAGATTATGGGGGAACTGATGCCTCTGCCTTCAGTCATCACATGCACTCCTACACTACACAGAGACAAACACATAGTTAAAATTATGAAAACTGAATTTTAGAAAAGAATATATCTTTTCTGAACTGTTAGATACACACACACCACCACCACCACCACCATAACAACAACAACAGCCTCACGATGATTTAAGTAAGTTTATGGTTTTATGTTCAACCACATGGTAAGTATCCTGGGAGCCTGTTCTCTGTGGGCTCTGGACTGGCCAACTACAGGTTTTGGTTCTGAGAGGAGCACTGGCATTTTTTTCATGGAACTTACTTTCTGTTTTCATCTGTGCCCTGGAAGAGTTTAATGATCTCTTGGTCCCCTTTTGAAAACCAGTGGCATCTTGTAAGAGGTCGGTAGGCAAAACACCTCACTTTGATTTCTTGGGCTTCCCAATCCCCGTGTGGTGCTATGGCCAGGAGGCTGGTGACCTTCTGCTGTACGCACATAAAAATGATGTACAGGCTAGGAGCAACTCTTCAGGTGATAGTCATTGACAGTTTGTATCGTTCTGTATTTGGAAATAGTGAACAGTAGCAGGCAGGAACAACTGCTCCTTAGCATTCTTCGGCAGGCCTTGTGTAGTGACCCCTTTAGCTCCACCAGCATCCCAGCTCTTGTGCTTGATATTAAGTCTGAGTTCCATTGTACCTAGAAGAAGGTAATGTTGCAGCTTCTAGGCTTGCGGTGTCAGAAACCCTTGGTCTTGATGGCTATCTGGAGCTCCATAAAGGCTCAGAGAGCTGTCTAGCAGTTCAGAGCACTTGCTGCTCCTCTAGAAGGCATGATTTCCCATCCAGACATCTGGAACTGTCCATAACTCCACCCCAAGAATCCAACCGTCTCTTCCACTACAGGGCACACTGTCACACACCTAAATGGAAACAAAAATAGATCTTAAAAACTAAGTCCTCCAAATTCCAATGCATTTCAGATAAATTGTTTAGTATGTTTCAAATACTACTTAGCACATAGTTGTACATAATCGTACTTGCATGTTCAAAATTGGCATTAAATAGCATGTGTGTGTGTGTCTGTGTGTGAATGTGTGTGAGTATGTGGTGATGCAGACAGTGTTGATATTACTGTGCTTTCACTTTTCAGTTTGACATACCGATTGCTCAGCTGTCTCTCCTTCAGCTGTCAAACAGCCCACCACTCTGCTGTCACTTCCATTTCCTTTTTTATGTCACCAGTTCAGCCTGCTCAAAGCTGAGAGAAGCCTTTCATTCAGTTTATAGTTATAGCACCAATGGAGGCAGCACAGAAGACTGTATTCCAGCCTGTTACCAAATCAGTTGAGCATCCTCCCTACATAGTCAGGGAAGAGGTGTCTGTACCAATTACAGACCTCGCATCCAAATGCAGGTTTGTACCTGTACTGACTATAGAATTGCCATTTTGAACCAGCCACAGGGTTCCCTTTGCTAGGTCATGAGGTGAAGCAGTCCTTTTTTTCAGTGTAAGTGAAAATGGTTTCAGGTTTAACTAGAGTTTCCCATGGCATTGCATAGGAAACACACCCAGTAAGTTGGGACTTAAAGGCAGAAGGATCAAGAATGCAGCATCATTTCTTTGATGAGGGATGAGATAACACCTATCTGAGGGCATAAGGATGAATATTTAGGATTCAGCTAGGAACTATGCTGCTTTTGTAAATAAGTGGTTGTAGGTTCTCCTCCAAAATGCATGTCCTCGCTAGACCCTTTAGGTTAGCTAGTTTTCCAGTAGCAGGCATGATTTCACTCTTGTTGAGTGGGCCTGAAGTCAAATTAGAGTGCTGGTGGACCAAGAGACTATGTCCTAAGCGCTGCATCCTTAGGGTTTATCGTGCAGTGCTGGTTGTTGTATAGTTCCTAGCTATCATAGCTTGGTGGGACTCCTGGTTGCTTCTTTCTCTTGGAAGCTTGCATGCCATCTTCTGGTGCCGTGAAAGCTAGTCCCCAGGGAGGAGTATTTCAGGTCAAATCCAGCCTGGGATCCTCCAGTTCCTATATCTGAAGTCCATGGGACTGATCTTCAAACTCTGGGAGGCCAGCAAGGGAAGCATCAACACTGTAATATTTGGGAGAGTCTTTTGAACTCCTCTGACCAACAACTTGAAAGGGGCTTCTCATGCCTGATATTTGGGTCTTGTTAGTATTTAGCTTCTGAGGAGACCATTGTTAGCTCAGGGAGGCAGGTAAATTGCACTTACATTATATGCAGTGTGTGCAATGAAATTTGAGGTAAATAAACAAAATATGATAACTTACTACCTTCTGAGATATCCTTACTCTGATTTTGCTCTCCTCCCTCCCCCTCCCTTTCCTTCTGTGTTTCCTTCCTTGCCCTTCCCAATTAAGCTCCCTACATTTTCTCATTTCCCCTTCAAGTTACGAACGACATGCTACTTCTCTCTATTGCCCCCACCATGTGGCCTTTTTTTTTTTTCTTCCTGGTTTTACATTCCCATCCAACAATTTGGAAGTAAGATGTACAAAGAAGAGAGAACACACGGCATTTGTTTTTCTGGGTCTGGGTTACTTCACTTAGTATAATCTTTTCTAGTTCCAGCTATTTATCTGTAAGTTTCTTTTTTCTTTACAGCTGAGTTGTATTCCATGTAGGCTTAAAATGAAAACCAATCAAAACCAAAACGCCAGGATCTTGCTGTTTAATCCTGGCTGAACTTGAAATCGTAACCCTCCTGACTCTGTATCCAGAATCCCAGGTTTAAGGCTGGCCTCATCACCACAGCATGGGTTTCTAGAACCCAAAGGCAGTTCTGTGACGGAATGAAGAAGAATCCAGTTTATTATCAGTGCTTCTACATTAGTGAATAAACTCACAAATTTAAAATGTTTAAGCCTAAAGGTTGCAAGGGTTCCTTTCAGCATTTTAAGTGATGGGTCTTTCCATGCTTCTTCATGCTGCATAGTGTCATTTTCTGCACAGAAGAACCTCAGTTCCTTGATTGATTTCGGTGTCAGTCTGGCAAAGCGAGAGTTACTAGTGTTGAGTGGATGACTCCCATCCCCACCAAAAACATGCATTAAGTGAATTCTCTTTGTAAATGAGACTGTCACAACCCAGTTGCTTCAAAGCCAGGGGCTATGACAGATACTGCAAATGCCCACAATCCTTCAATGGCAACAGCAGAATGACACTAATAAGAACCTCCCCTGAATAAACACTGATTGGAGAAATACAACCTGGGATTAAATGGAAAACAAAAAGTATCTTCAGGTCAGGACTGAGGTGTAGCGCTGCGGCAAGGGTCCTATCTTCTTGAGCTCAGTGGTGTGTTGTTTCCACCCTAGTGGTCAGTCAGCTGACAACTGTTAGCCCTCTGGGAACATAGCCCATGCTGTGAGATGCTTGCTGATGGTCTCAGGTACTAGTGGTTGAAAGCCACTCCTTTAAGACTGCTGCCATGGGTGCCTGAATATTTCCTCACATTAAGGGATTTGAACTTGTCAATACTTGCTCAAAAAAGCAGATTGTGATTAGCCATTCTAGGAGTGGGTAGAAACATCAGATGAGCAGACAGAAGCCAAAATACTTAACATTTCCACTTTGTTTCTACTGATCCAGGAGACGATTTTGATTTTATAAATACAAAATAATGATAAGACCTGTGTCTGCCAACTACATGGTGTTCAGTAATGACTCCTTAAACACTTATTTACAAATGATTTTTCAATGTTGGGCCATGCTCCACACTGAGATTTTGGGCATGGTGCCATATTGACTGGTGACCAGACAAATGCTGATACACTGACTGCTGCTACTTAACTACTTTGAATGGAGAAAAGGAATTAAAAAGCAAATACTGTGTTACTTCACCAACGCATTGTGGGGAGACCTGCTCTGACAGGGAGTGGGTGTTGTGTGGCTTCTCAAGGAAGTAAGGATTCAGGTGATAGCTCCTAGGTGGAGTTATTTGGATTAATCATTGTTCTGTTGCTGTGAATGACCGTGTCAATTCTTATAAAAGAAAGCATGTAAGTGGGGACTTGTTTGAAGTTTCAGAGGTTCAGTTCATTGTTGTTATTCTAAGAAGCGTGGTGTCATGCAGGCAGACATGGTGCCAGAGTATTAAATGAGAGGTGTACATCTGGGGGGCACCAACCACTGGAACTGGCTTGGGCTTTTGAAAATCTCAAAGCCCACCTTGAGTAGCACACATCTTTCAACATAGCCACAGCTCCTAATTCTTTCAAATAGTACCATTCCCTAGCAAACATTCAAATCTATGAGCCAATGAAGGCCATTCTTATTCAAACTACCACAATCTCTAGGGGCAAATCAGAGGGACAAAGGATCTTAAAGGATATCTCTAGGGTGAGAGGACGTTTCAGATAAACAAGTGACAGGGAATAGAAAGTCTTTTCAGCCTCCTAGAAGGCTAGGATGTATAATGATTAGAGGGCAGCGTATGAGAACCAGATAAATAGTTTGCTAGATAGGTAGAAGACTGCCAGAGCTTAGCACTCAGGAGTCATCAAGGGATCACTGAGGAAGAAGTACAGGAAATGATAGACAAGGAGTTTTTTTTATGCAGACCTGCATCTTAAAAGACCAATAGTGGGCCAGGAGATAGAGGGTTGGAGCAAAGTGTTTTAAATTTGTACACTAGGCATAGGTCTTCCCAATCTATGGCTGTCTTTTCTTCTTCTCCTAATGATTTATTTATTTAGCTCTTAAAGACCAGAGATTTAATTTTGCTCAAGTCCAGTTTATTAATTTTTCTCTTGATAGATTAGACTTTTAACATTTTATTTAAAAAATGCATCACCAAATCTTTTTGTCTATTTTTTTTCCTAGAAGTCACAGAAGGTATACATTTAGTTCAACAATCCATTTTAGCTAATTTGTATGTAATGCGAAGCATAGGGGAGGAGAGGGGAATTGTTCCTCCTTCTCCTCCTCCTCCTCCTCCTCCTCCTCCTCCTCTTCCTCCTCCTCCTCCTTCTTGTTGTGGATACCTAGTCTTTAAGCACCATTTACTGGAGAGATTATTCCCTGTGTTATCTTTTAAGTTCCCTAAATACTACCTAATTGGACTCTGCCCAATTCCTTCCTCAGTGAGCTTGTCTCTGCCATGCTTACTGGGCTCCTGTAGCTTTCTAACAAGCCCTACATGAAGATCTCAGCTGTGCATATTTGTTCTTCAGAGTTATTTTTCTTCATGATAAGTGCTTTGTGTCTCTACTGAATTTTGGGAGCAATGTCTCTGTCTTTAGCAGATACCCTCCTGGAAGAGTAAGCATCTTCATAGCCAGCTTTGGATGCACAAACAGCACCTTTCTTCATCTGTTCAAGGCTTTCTAATTTTCTCCCAACTGTATTTTTAGTTTCAGTGTGTATATACTGTACTTCTGCCAGATGTATGCTTTGATATTATAAATTGTAGTGTTCTTTAAGCTTGAGTGTATAACTGTCTTTGTAGCACTAGCACTGCAGTTTATTTTTCACAAGTTTGACTTGTACATTTGTACATTTTACAAATGGTTCTTGTAAACTACATCATTATACATAAGCACTGTTTTTCTTCTTCCAGTCCAATCTGTATACTATCTGGGTCTTTATTTTGAGTATGCTGTTTTACTGACCTGAATTCCCAATATACAAGCTCAGCAGAAGTGGTAAGAGCAGCAGCTGTAAATCCATTTTGACCTTAAAGGAAAGTATCAGGAGTAGAGATAGCAATAATTTATAAAGATTATACATATGTGATTGTACTAGTTAAGGCTTCTAATGGTGTGATAAAACACCATAACCAAAAGCAAGTTGGGGAGGAGAGGATTTATTTGGCTTACATTTCCAGGTCTTTTAAGAAAGTCAGGGCAGGAACTGAGACAGGGCAGGAACTTGAAGGCAGGAGTTGATGCAGAGGCCTTGGATGGGTACTACTTACTGTAAGGCTTGCTTTCCTTAACTTGTCCAGCCTCCTTTTTTATAATACCCAGTACCACCAACCCAATAATGTCACCATTCATGATAAGTGGTGTTGGTTCCCCATCAATCACTAATTAATGCCCAATAGGCTTGCCTATAGCCTGCTCTTATGGAGACATTTTCTCAACTGAGGTTACCTCCTTTCAAATAACTCTAGCTTGTGTCAGCTTGGCATAAAACTAGCCAGGACAGTGATTGAGCAGTTTCTCTTCCCTTCTAGTTTCCAGAGAGTGGCTTCTTTAATTTTTTTATTATTATTATTTATTTTTAGCTCAAGAATGAATGGGTTTTGTCAACTTCTTCCCTGTATCTGCTATAATAGAATTATATGAAGTTTTTAGCATCTGGAAGTCTTTCTACAAGAGAATGAAGGCATGAAGAGAATGTATGGAAATGCCTGCAACTAAAGGCTGTCTTATGTGTTTATGATATACTTGGGCATTTGAGTTTTTCAGTGACTGCCCTAGTTCTCTGTAGCAGAGTGTGGCACCTGTTCATGACACTGAGTATTCCCTTCATGGTAACTGTTATCGCACAGAAGCAAAGGAAAGAAATCTTTCATAGGTGAGATGCCTTGCATGAAGCACTGCTTACCACCAAAACCACAGGAGTATGAATTTCAGGAGACCATCTTTTCACAAAATGGGGAGTCTGGAAATTCCAGCAGAGGTACATGGGAGGAGCGTTTCAGAAGTGAATTTCAAGTCCAGGATGGTGCAGATTGTTACTATATCTTACTATGACATTACGTCTGCATCTAGAGAATTGCTATGCCAACAGGAGTTTAACTTGGCCTCTCCTTTTTCATGATGGGGGTGTCCTATAGACACCAGGCAGTAGAAGACAGGGTGGAGCACTTACCTCTGAGCAAATTCCTCTGTCTCCTGATCCTACCTCTGCACTTGGTCCATCTTGTGTCAGCCTACTCTGCCAACAGTACTGGGCAGGTTTTTCCAGTGTTGGGCTCCCTTTTCAGAGCTGGGTGGCTGTGTGTGCCTCTCTTGGCCACTGCTGGCTTTCTCCATGTGTTCACCTCTTGTGATGAGGTCCAGGATGTGTCTCTGGAGCCTTCAGAGAAGGGTGGTGGGTGTCCAGGAAGAAGACTGGCCCTTGCAGCTCAGTGTCTTCCACAAGCACTAAGCAAATGACAAACCACCCTATAGCTGACCCCCACTGCTGCAGTGCATCTTCTTCAGGGAAGAGCTTGCTGCAGGGAATGCGCATGCGCAGTGTGAGTAGCTGAGTAAAGAGGTGTGCATCAATAAGTGATGTAGTCTGGGCTACTAACTGTGATCAAGGAGAGAGAACAGACAGAAGATAGGTGTCTAAACTTTACAGCGAAAAGTGTATTTTTCTACTAAGCTAACTGCCGTTAATGTGTCCTTCTCGCTTTGGTGAAATGACTCTTACGGAGTCACTGCTTTAAGAGGGTTTCAAGGATTTGTACCTACTCTATGCTCCTCAACAGTTTCTATCTTGTTCTTTGTTTTCATCTTTTTTGGCTTCTGACTTCTGAGTCCTTTCTGAATCATCTGCCCTGATACCAGAGACCATTAAGCCAACTCTGGAGTCTGAGAAGTGTGAGAACTAAGGCTGAATCGACGTAAGCCTCCATCAAGGGGAAGGATGCTTCAGGGAAAAAAAAAAAAAAAAGACCATTTTTTTCCCCATAAAAAATATCATAGAAAAAGCCCTTCTAGAAATTATCCTGAGTGCTAGTGCTCACAGAGGTGAGCTATAACAAGAGCAAATACTTTTACAGAACAAACACTAAAGCATCTACTCTACAAAAGGGGTTAAAGACCTTTTTCTTTAAAGAGACTGATAGCAACCACTCATTCTATCTCAGCTGTGCTTTGCCATGTCACAGGGTTTGTAGTACAAAAGCAGCCAGAGTGGTGAGCGCCCAGATGGGTGTGGCTGAATTCCACTACAAAACTGTAGAAACTATGTGTAAGCTAGTGGTGGCTCTCTGGTCATGGTTTGCTGACTCATGCTTCAATGATGAGAAAGGCCAGTAAGACAAGGAAAGTGCATAGAAGAGTAACAGGAAAAAAAATGAAGCAGCTTCTCAACCAGAATTAAACTTGTCTTGGGATGCTCTTTGATAGTTGGTAGAATTACTTCAGAAGAGAGTGGAAAGTAATATATAATATATATGTATATACTATATTATGCTATATGTGTGTATATGTTACTTTATGGTTGTAAATTATGTCAGATAGGTCTAATAAGGAAGCTCAGTGGTCAGAAGGTTAAAATAGAAAAGTTCAAGTTCCTTCCCCTTCCATGTCTTGACTTAGCCATCATGTTGGGGAGAGACTGATCCTCATTCACTTAGGTACTTAGTATTCTTCCATGTTTTGATCTAGTGTACTCAAGGACAATTCCATGATTTACATGAATCTAGGCAACTGTCAGTCCATCTGGGCTTGTGCTGGTTTATGAATAAGGAAGCTGGTGGTTCAACCACTGATATTACATGAGCTGCTCCCAGTCTGTTGGTGAAAAACAACCCATCCATCTACACTGTGCCTCATCGGGGACACAGAAGTGGAATCAGTTTGGGACCACTGCAAATCGAGACTCTTTTGAAACGGGGTATTCTGAAGGATGACTAGTGATAGGCAGATGAGATAGTAAACATTTAGAGTATCTTGAATGGAAGACAAGATAGGAGCTATACTTTGCCATGCCATACGGTTCATAGTGTAGGTAGAACATACAGCCGGATAGAGTGATGGAGCATTTCTTTCAACACTGTCGCATTACCATGATTTTAACAGTTCCTTGTATATTTGTTACTTCTTGCTGCATTGTACATTGCTTCCAATTTAGCTAAGCAATACATATTAGGATTTATAATTTCTGAGAGCCACAAAGTCATGAGTAATTCAGCTGGCTGCCAGTAGTTCATGGTGTCTCAGGAAACTACTCAAGCTGTCCTAAGGTCAATGGACACATAGTCTTCCTCCAAGTTCATTCACACAATCCTGATCCAACAGCTCAGCTCCTCATCAAGTGGAAACTCTGCGGACTGGCTGGATGTGTCATCATCACGGCACTCCACTAGCCTCAGAGTGATGCTAAGAAAGGTAAGATGAGGTTCCTGATGGGTGGGACCTTACGACAATGGTAGCCTCAGCTCAGCAGTGATATATGTCTTCCCTTCTGGGGTACTGCTCCACAGTCCAGCAGAAGGACACAAGCACGGGCCATCTTGATGTTAGCCACTACACTAGCTATTGAAATGCATCACACATTACAGGCTGACATCAGTCCTGGACTAGACTACCCCAGGAAACACTAGTGCTATAATGAGTCAAACCTGTGACCTGTGAGAAACTTTTTCAGGCAAAACTCTTTGGGGGTTACTGAGTTAAATGAAGAAAAATCCTATGTCATAATCTCAGGACTTCGTGGGGGCTTTAATACATTGACTTTTAAAAATAAATCCAAATTTAGTATTCCAAATGCTAACATGTAACATCTGAACAGTTTCATTGCCTAACCCAGAGCTGCACTGTAATTAGTCATGGCAGGAGATAACACCTTCATTAAGTTTAAGTTCACCTTACGGGCTTGACTTGTGAGAGGCCTTTCATGTAAATGCTGCCCTTCCTGTACATCCTTGAATTATGAAAGTGTTTAAGGTAGGAGGGAAGACAGAAGTCATAGGAATGACAAGCATTTATGAATAGCAACTTAATTAGGGTAAGAAGGTAGAGCTTGAACTTCAGGAAGCTTACATGTCCTGAACCTGGAGCCATGGTGTACTGTACTGTCTGTACTGACACAGGAATCTGCTGACCTCTAATGTGAATCAACAGTAGCATTGTAAACACAAGGTCCACGTTCTGGTAGGTTTGTGGTCTGTGAAAGGCTTCCATATTCTCCACCACTAACTCTCAGCCTCAGCTTCTGATGGATACCTTGTAGTTCTTCTTAAAGATGCCCAATAGTAATTTGAGTTGCCATGCAACTGTTAACAACTTTTGGTGGTAATGCAAACAAATATATGAGTTACTTTTCTTGTTGTTGTGCCAAAATGTTGGGCAAGAAATAGCTTTCCAAAGGATTAGTTTATTATGGTGCACAATTTAAGCATATGCAGCCTGTCATAGCAGGAAAGACAGTGCCAGGTACAAGGGTAGCTGGGCATCTGGTACATAAAATCAAGCAGCCAAGAGAGTGGGACATGCCCTCATTCAAAGCACAGCACATCTTAGCCATTTTGTTTTACATAAAGCTTTATAAACAATCAAGTTAGGGCCATATGAACAGCACAGATAAAGTAGTGTTCATGAAATGTCCCAAAAAGTCCATTTCCTCATGGGATCATGGCTGAACTTACTCCAACTGGATCATTCACACATATATCACTGTGCTCAATTCAGTTTGGGTGGTTTGCTGTACTCAACTTTTTTTACCCCTATTTCTTGATACATAAGAGAAAATGTATATTTTCAGGAACACCACCAGTCAGATGACTGATACTGTACATTATTTTATCTTATGTTGTTATTCTTTCTCTTTTGACAGGAAGAAACTTCCTGATTATTTAAGTAAAGGTCACTGAGGGGAAAGTGATTGCTAGTCACTGATGACTGTGATGCTAGACTGATGGAGAGGCTCCTGACATCACTTAATAGTGATACAAAATGAGTGTGGCCACAGAGATGCCCAGGCAACAAGAAAGCCTAGTGCTACAGACATCACTTTAGGAGGCAGTGATTCTGGCCACTTCTAGCCACATCCTTTGCATCTGCACTTGATACAGGTGATCTTGCTAAATCATAGGCCTGTGACTATAAGTTAAACCTCTCCAATTAGAAAAGTGAAGGCTACTTATTCATGGTCTACTGTTCAGTAAGCAGGTAGGATAGATTTGCCAAAGATTCCGAAGCAGGAGGCACAATGGGCGGCTTCGCAGTGTGAAGGGAGAAAGCTTCAGCAGTGCTGAGGTGGCTAATTAGAAGCCAGGAATCCTATGGCATTGATTTGGAAGGCATACTAGATTATTCTTAGTTAGCTACTGAGTTGGAAGCAGGGCAAAAGTTAGAGAGACTTCAGTTTTTGACCGAGTCCTGGCTGCTCAGCGCACATAGCTGCCAGGGTAGCTTTTCCTCCTTAGGCCTTCTGCTGCAAAGGATGTGTTCCGAGTCCCCATTATATGTTCTCTCAATTTCCCACTCTAAGTTTCATCTTCCAGACTACAAAATGACACAAATGAGTGCAGTTGTGCATTCAGCATAGTACCCAGCCCATACAAAGGGTTCAATTGTCTCTAATTTTGAAATGATCAGTGATATTAAAAAAGTCTGGGTTGAGGTTGTTTATTTGGTTGTGCTAAAGGGGTCTTACTTCTTTTAGGCTGGCCCAAATCTTACTGTAAAGCAGAGGATTGTCTTGAACTCCTGATCCTCTTCCTTCCACCTTGGGCTGGTTTGACTTCTCAAGAAGCTTCATTGTGAGAATGATAAAGGTTTTGTTTGGAATTGTCTTCTTCAGGGAATTGGAGAAGTGACAAGGATGGGGTGCATCAGTGACATCCCAGATAAGGAAATAAAAGGTCCTCAGGATGACAAAGTATAGATGAAGGGACTCTGAGCTGAGCCCTTGGAGCTGGGCAGAGGTGTGCCAGGCCCTGACATGAGCCCATGTGGCAGCTTTTAGCAGATGGGGTGGATGCCTTTGGAAACCACAGGCTTTACTAAGGTACTATAAATGTCTTCTATGCTGTTTTTCCACAACCAAAATAACCTCAGATCTATTTGATTTACTGTACAGAATGAATTTGTAGTTCTCTTCTCTCTTTGAAACAGCCTCACTATGTGAATCCTTCAGCCAGTAGGCCTGCACCATCACCACCCTTAGTTACAAGTTCCTTTAAACAAGAGAGGGGGAAAAACAGAACCAGAAAATTGATAAGATAAATATTCATGGAGCCGCCACCCGGAGTGAGATGAGTCTCTGGAGTCAGAAGGTGATATTGTTTACTACCACATCCTGGGGCCTCTTTTAGAAAGGCTGTGGAGTGTTCCTCTCTCTCCACATCCTAGCCAGCATGTGGAGTCAGTTGAGTTATTGATCTTAGCCATTCTGATGGGTGTAAGATGGAATCTCAGTGTCGTTTTTATTTGCATTTCCCTGATGACTAAGGAGGTTGAGCATTTCTTTAAGTGTTTCTCAGCCATTTGATATTCCTCTGTTGAGAATTCTCTGCTTAGTTCTGAGCCCCATTTCTCTATTGGGTTATTTGGTTTGGTGGTGTTTAATTTCTTGAGTTCTTTATATATTTTGTATATTAGACCTTTGTCAGATGAAGGGTTGGTAAAGATCTTTTCCCAGTCTGTAGGCTGTCGCTTTGTTCTCTTGACAGTGTCACCTGCCTTACAGAAGCTTCTCAGCCTCATGAGGTCCCATTTATTAATTGTTGACATTAAGGCCTGGGCTGTTGGTGTTCTGTTCAGGAAGTTGCCTACTGTACCTATGTATTCCAGACTCTTCATTGCTGGTGGGAATGCAAACTAGTACAACCACTTTGGAAATCTATCTGGCGCTTTCTCAGAAAAATGGGAATAGGGCTTCCTCAAGACCCAGCTATTCCACTCCTTGGAATATATCCAGAAGATGCACTACCACACAACAGGGACATATCCTCAACCATGTTCATAGCTGCCTTATTCATAATAGCCAGAACATGGAAACAGCCTACGTGTCCCTCAGTAGAAGAATGGATAAAGAAACTGTGGTATATTTACACTATGGAATACTACTCAGCTATTAAAAACAAGGAATTTCCGAAATTTATGGACAAATGGATTGAACTAGAAATTATCATAATGAGTGAGTTCACCCAGAAGCAAAAAGAGTCAAATGGTATATACTCACTTATATCGAGACACTAGTCCAAGGGGTACGCCCCCATGAAAAACTTTACCTACCAAGAAAGTGGGTCAGAGGGGAGGACATCCTATTGAGACTTTAGGGGTGAGAAACCTGGGAGAATGAGGAAATAGAAGGATCCAGAGCGTCCTGGAAAAATACAGGCAGGTCTGGGCCCTGGGGTCCTCCTCAAACTATGGCACCAGCCAAGGAAAATATAGGCAGTAAACTTCGAACCCCTACCCAGTCTAGCCGATGGACAGGGCATTCTCCACCATTAAGTGGAGAAGGAGATCTGACTTTCACACAAACTCTGGTGCCCCATATTGGACCATGTCCCTTGGATGGGGACACCTGGTGGCACTCAGAGGAAGGATAATAGGTCACCAAGAAGAGACTCAATACCCTAGGAGCATATACAGGGGGAGGAGGTCCCCCTCAGTCACAGACATAGGGGAAGGGAGTAGGGGGGGGAAGTGGGAGGGAGGGATGGGAGGATACAAGGGATGGGCTAACAATTGAGATGTAATATGAATGAATTAATAAAAATTTTAAAAAAGAAAATAAAGAAGTATATAGAAACATTATTTGCCACCTTAAAAAAAGAAAAGAAAAGAAAAGATAGGCTGTGGAGGCAGCAGGCACATGTCCAGCCTAGCAAAAAACCAGACTCATGTAAAAAACTTCATTTATCTTACTTGATGATGTCCAAAAAGGCAGTTCCCTGAGAAGAAGAAAAAGAAATAAATAGAACATTAGGGAAGAGGACTTCCATACCATCTTCCATAAAGAATGACAAATGATTGGTCATCTAGTGTACTTTACTCTTTTCTTTACATTGTCTCAACTTTTCCCTACTATCATGTGATATTTCATGGTCTAGTGCACAAGTGAATGCAAAGCAATTTATATTCCACAGTTATAAAGAGAATAATTTATAGTGAGTCACCCCATATTCATTGATGGCTTCTGAAAACCAGTGATGCTTTGAGGAGATTGAGAGCCACAATTAGTGTAATCTATTTGAGACTACCCTGAGAGAGGGAGCTCCTAATTACAGAATGCTCAGTTGACAACTTGCTGTTGGTTATTGTGATGCATGCAGCCTTTATCTTGCCATTTCTCCTTACTACCTGCTACACAACACTGGTTATACAGATTACAATGTCATTTGACCTTAATTTGAACTACTGTAATTTTGAAGAATGGCTGTTTGAATTCCTGCTGTTAAACAACAAGAAAGTAAATTAGCATTCATTGAACCATTGCTTTTAATTTTTTAAAAAAACTGTTTGTTTTGAGCCTACTATAGATTAGGTGGAAACTGAAAACTTATAGAAATTCCTTGGTAATCTTTATGCTCCATCGGGGTAACTAGGGTAAAATCTTAAAGCCAGTGCATTTCCAATGGTACTTAACAGGTTTTATTCATATTTTGTGTTTTATGTATACTCATTTCCTTATATGACTTGGCTTTGCACATTTTTATTGCGTATGTTAGTTCCTGTATCCATGACCACAGTGAAGACACAAAATCACAGTGGTGCAGGAAAGAATATCCCCTGCATTGCTCTTGTGCAATGTCTATGTCTACCACTAATGTGTCCCCAGGGATACTTTGAGTCTTCAGTGTATAACAAAGAAATTACAAGTAAACTTCTCTGCACTGGTCCCACCTCTCTTGATATGACCAATGTGTCTGTATCAAGGGCTGGCTCTACCTTCTTCCCAGATTATAATTCATGACACAAATGCACCATAGTGTAGTTTCTCATGAGTTGTGTGTCTGACATGAAAGTCTATACTGATTCTGTTCTGTGGAAATTTTATTTTGTTTTTACTGTTGAACAAGCTGGGCTGACTTCAAATTACATATGAAAGTCTGTTTTTCAGATACTTGGTGTTGATTTTCAATTGGACAGTTGGGTGTTTTCAATTCAGTGGTGACCAAGAGAACATGTGAATGTCCCTCCAGTCTTGGTCTGCCTGAGCTGATACAGGAACTGTATTGCCAGACCTAGGCCTGGGTATGTAAGGATGGTCTGGGAAAGGACCCGTGTCACTCATCAGGATGGACTGGTGCACAGACTGAGGGACCCAAGCTAGGCCTGAGAATGTAAGGATAGTATGTATCTCTCACCAAGACAAGCTAATGCACAGTCAATGCTACATAAGCAAGGCTCTGGAGGTGTAAGAACTGTTCAGGCACATGGACATCAGGCTCACTAACTTGGATGGATTTTTCCATAACCTGTGTGACTCCAGAGATCCTGGGTATGTGGGGATGGAACAGGCAGGGTTATTTACCTGCCCACTCCTGGATAACTGACCCACCTGGATAATGACAGCAGGAACCCATTAATCTCAAAGCCCTCACTTATCAACACTATTGCTTTGCAAATTAAGTCTTTGGTCCTGTGAATTTCAGAAGACATAGAGTGAAATCACAGTTGATCCCTTCACCCTCCACAGGACTCAGCGATACAGGTGTGGTGGTTTGGATAAGCTTGGCCCCCTATAGACTCAAGTATTTGAGTGCTTGGCCATAGAGAGTGACACTATAAGAAGGTGTGGCCTTGTTGGAGTAGATGTGGCCTTATCAATGGAATTTCATCACTGTGGGGTTAAGCTTTGAGGTCTCCTATGCTCAAGGTATGGCCAGTGTGGCACACAATCTTCTTCCTGCTGCCTGCAGATCAAGACATAGGACTCTCAGGTCCTCCAGCACCATGATGATAATGGGCTAAGCCTCTGAAGCTATAAGCCAGCTCCAATTAAAAGTTTTCTGTAATAAGAGTTGCTGTGATCATGGTGTCTCTTCACAGCAATAAGACTCTAAGACATAAGGTAAAGGAGGTGGAAGAAGCCTGAAAAAGAGAACGATGCTCCTTTATTTCTCTAAAATAGGTAAATACAACACAGTACCCTTTCTTGTCTAATTTGCTACAGGTTATGTTGCACAACTAAAGCAAGCAGCACAACAAAGTGTACTGTATCCTTAACTGTATTCAGAAGAAATATTTAAGACAAGCATGCTACGAAGGAGAGGGGCATATCTACCTAGATGGAAATAATATTTCTATATTTACATTTTAAAAAAAACTACGAAATTCCAGCACATTGCAAACTTTTGTGCATATATATTATGTAATATCCAGAGAAACTAAAAACATTTTCAAAAATTATACAAAAAGAGGTACTGTAGGACCAGAGAGATGGCTATGCAGGTGGTAACAGGCTCTTGCTGAAAAAAAAGGTTGACAACCTGAGACAGAACAAAGGAGGAAGTGGGCCACTGGGGGTGGGAGTTTCAAGAACGCAAGTCAGGCCCAGTGGCTCTCTCTTCTTGCTGCCTGTGGATCTGAATGTAGAACTCTCAGCCCCTTCTCCAGCACCATGTCTGCCTGCATGCCACCATGTTCCCAGCCATGCTGACAGTGGACTGACCCTCTGAAACTGTAAGCCAGCCCCAATGAAATATTTTCCTTTATGAGATAGTCATGGTCATGGTGTCTCTTATAACACAAGAACACTGACTAAAACACCCAGCCTCAGGGCTTCTGTTATAGCATTGCAAGAGGGTCTGACAGGTTCTCTTACTGCTGGAGTGAGAACCCCAGAGTCTATTGATCTCTCTGCTGCTGCTACTGGTGGAAGAGAGCCAGGATGTGTTATTGGCATGTGTTTGTTGATGGAGTTAGGCATGGAGAGTGAATTTTTTTCTAGTGTTTTAATGGAGAAGGATGTTTACTATCAAAGGCTTTCTCTCTTGTGAGGCTATCCATTTCCTTGTGTTCTGTCAAGATAAAGCAGGTCTTTCTACGGATGTTGGTACATTTGGCCATCAGAACTTCCTGTGTTCAGACTTTTCCAGCAGCCTTTTGGGATGTCAGGCAGCCCTTCCTTCCTGAGTCATGGGATGCTTAAGTCATCTGTCCTTCCTCAGCCATCTGTTTGATGTTTTCCTTTAATATTAATGTACAGAGGTTTTAGTTGTGCATAGAGGAGGTAAAAGTAGGTAATTCTCTTTAATTTTCTCTGTCAAGCCATTTTGTGGTTTCAGCCATCCAAACTACAAAGTAATCTGTATACATGTACAATATTTGCCAATATTTTCATCTGATGACACACACAAAACAAACAAGGAAACAATCCTCATATCTCTTTTGCTTCAGAAGGGGTAAGAGGCAGTCTGTTTTTTGTTTTTTGTTTGTTTTTGAGGCAGTCTATTTTGCTGCCAAGTCTGAGAGACTATGGCTAAGGAACATAGATGACCCAGGCTTCTTAATTTCTACATCCCACCATGATAACAGTACCCTGCAGTATATGAACTGATGGCACAAATGAAATGACAATCAAAATATTTTTAAAATAGGAACCATCAGCTAGGTCAGATACATTGAAGTAGAGAAACCTTTGCTATAGGCCTCACATACTATCTCATGACATCCTTGCTTTGGGGGTTGGTGGAAGCTGGTAGTGTACTAGTACTTCCTAAAGGCCATGTGTGAAAGTCTATGTGTAGCTAGTCTATAGACATGCAGCATCCCAGCCTCTCCACAGTCACTGATGTTCTGAGCCTCTTTCAATGGTTCAGAGTTCCTGGGAACCTCAGTTCACAATGCCTTGTGGTCACAGCCTAGAAAAAATAAAGGTGTGTTCAGATTTGCCAACTACAAAGTTATAAATAGTGAATAAACATTTTGTTCAATAGATGCTAGAACAATTTCTGTCTCCACCTCTGTCTTTCTCTCTTCTTCCTCCCTCTATCCCTCCTTTGTTTCCTCTCCCTCTTTCAAAGTTGTGTGATGCTTTCCTTGGACAATGCTGCACAAATGTACATTCATCACAGGTATTGCATGAATAACAGACAAAGTTAGAGATACACTAAGATCCAGGTTGGCAAAGTGGTGAATTCCCTGAGGCAACTTACAGGAGCAGGGTTAACTCACAGGCAGCTGCTTTACTCAACAGCCTACCACAGCATAGGTGAAGCCTCATGAACGCTGCACCCCTGGAGCTCTCTGTATGACCTCTGCTTCATGGGCCAGGAAATGGGGAGGGGCCTTGTAAGTCTCTAGACTTTCTATGATATCTGGGAGTTGTCTGCTTCAGAGTCTCATAAACCTCCCTCTCTCTCCAGGAGGGAATGTTTCAATTTAAAGGAAATGATTATACAACACAATGGAACACACACACACACACAACACACTCACAGATGCATAATACACACATTTAATCACAGATGCATACATATACATACACATATACATGCATACACTCACTCACAGATGCATAATACATATACACACACACTTCCTCTCTCTCTCTCTCTCTCTCTCTCTCTCTCTCTCTCTCTCTCTCTCTCTCTCTCT
>OU015752.1:79713954-79727014 GCA_907169655.1 Acomys percivali | reverse complement strand
TCTCTCTCTCTCTCTCTCTCTCTCTCTCTCTCTCTCTCTCTCTTTCTCTCTCTCTCTCTCTGTGTATGTACGCATGCATTCAAGTATGCATGCTAATGTATGCACATACAGAAGGCAGATGAAGACATTATATATCTTCCTTTGTGCTCTTCTTATTTCCTGTAGACAAGATTTCTTACTAAATCTGAAGCTTTCCCTATCTAGCAAACTCCTGAGCTGTACCCATCTCCATCACCACCCCAAACACTGGAACTGGTTACAGTACTGTGTACCATGTCCATCTAATTTGTGTGGGTTCAGGGGATCGCAATTCAAATCTTCAGGCTTGTACAATAAAGTTTTCTTTTCTGCTGTGCCATCTCACCAGCTGGTGTTATCTGTCTTCTTGATGATAGCTGTTCTGATTGTGGTAAGCACTATCTCAATGTATGTTCCCCTTTTTTTCTTAAGTTTAGGCATTTCCATTTCATTAGTATATGAAGTGATGGGCTTCATGGTGCATTTCCATATGTTGTATGATATACTGTAATCTTATGTACTTCTGTGTTACCCTTCTTTCCTTGGGTCTTCCATATCCTGCTTCAAAATATAGACTCTTCCCCTGGTTGGATAGAGAAGGTATAGAAGTGAATATGGCCTCCATCATCTAGGCCTCCACAAGGCAGCGGGTTCTCACTTGGCAGAAAGTAAATTGCATCCAGCATTATGCCTCACTTCTGAAGTAGTGACTCCTGCTTCGGTGAATTGTGTTGTGTTTCTGAGAGCATTCAGATGCCAAAGATGACCCTTACTCACCTGTCCAACAGCTACAAAGTGTTTAAACTGTGGTGGGGCTATGATAACTATTTGATGGATGCAATAAATTAGTTTAGAATCTTACAGCTTTAGTAATAACCCACTAAAATAAGTAGTCTTTGGGGATCACAGAACATACACTATTCCTGTCTCTACATACAAGGTAGAAGTGCAGATAAAATGAATTTTGAAATTAGAATTTTATGGACTCAGCAGGGATTTCCTAAGGTCTTGTATGGTATGGAATTGATGTGGCTGGAACATAGAACTTTCACACACACCTCAGTTATGCTTGTTTTACCTAGGCACAATCATTCCTCAAGGTACATTCTGTATGATGCCCCAACCTGCCTGAAAGTACTCAAGTCTGGACCACTTTATTTCTCTAGGTATGCCACTTTGTGTGTTCTACTCATTTTTTGGAAAAGGGCTAATGTTTTCATAGCCTCCTGCTATTGCAAATACAGAATACTGATCCTTCATGCTGGTATTTGGACTAGTGATGGAGAGAAAACGAAGTCTGTTTGTGTTCATTTGTAATGTAATAGTGGCATAAAAGATCTGTTTAACAATTCAGGTCAGATTGCCATTATATCTTTCCAATTACTAGAAACATCAAGTGGAAATGACTTTAAATGGTGTTAGTGTAAAAACAAAACCCACCACCACAACAACAAAAAAGAAAAAGGAAAACAAAAAAACAAACAAACAAAAAAAACAAGACAGCTCTCACCTCAAAGTGAATGGCTATAGCCAAGTTTGAGTGACCATGGCCCAGGAACAAATTTAGATTTCCCTATATCCCAGGATCCATTATGGAAGCAGTTTCATTACTTGTTCTGGTAATAAACAACAAGAGTCATAGATGAAGACAAGTTTAAAATATATTGGTGGCAAATACCTCAGAGTGGCAAACACATCAAGACAGGGGTCAGGAGTAGATGTACTTTTCCTTAGGCCTCAGATGTTATTTGATGACACTCTTGGCTTTTGGGTTGGTGGAAGATAGTAGTCCTGTTAAGATAAAAGATCCCAAAGGTTTTTATCTGTTAGTCATGAGTCTTTAGGTGACACCACAGAGGGATTTCAGAGGAATATACCTTTCCAAGCCTGGCTCCAGGAATCATTTTGTCTAGCCTCGATCCTCTGAAAACCACTAGCTGGGACCAAATCCTCAAAACCTGAGCCCATGGGGGAACATTTGTTATTCAAATTATAACAATTTGTATTTTCAGTGTTTGTGAAAATTGGACAAGAGACATCAATAGTTTGACTCCAGTAAGCTGGAGTGCTAATAGTAAGGAAGTCTCCAAATTACAACTAATAGACATACAAGCTCACATCAAGTAATAGAGGGGTCATAACTTAGTAATTAGATTAATTACTAACTATAACTAATTTTATTAATAAGCTGCACCTTAACAAGTAACAAAATCAAGCCATGATGCCTCCAGTGTAACAATCCTCTTGCTTACACTACTTTTCTCTGTGACTATCTTAATTCTTTCTCATACTTTCCTTGAAGAATATGTGACAGCCTCAGATCTGCTCTCTTCTTTCTCATGCCCTCATTCCTCAGTGTCCTTATAGAATCTATTAAGGATAAGATATGGGTCACAAATCAACAGGCCACCACTCAGATTTAAATGTCTCAACAAGGTCACTAAAAGATGGAGAGCAAACACATATGACTATAATGGCTGCTGCTTTTTATCCAAATACAAAGGGGTACTTGACTCCTCTTTATTAGCTAAGGTCTAACACTGGCTAGACTGAAAGGGGTTGACAAGAAGAGAAAATGCAGGATGAAGAATGATTAAGAGTTAATCATTCTAGGTAACCATGACAATGGGTATCAAGCATATATACATTCTGTTTTAGAATTCAAAAGACACAGCTTGTGCCTTGAGTCAAGTCTGCTCACGCATCCTCAATATGCCAATTAAAGAGCCAAATAAAAAGCAAGAAGAGGAAATGCTTTGACTTTCTCTCCATTTAAGTTAGTGTTGAATAGTTTCTTTTTTTTATTTTTAAAAAATTTAATTTTATTAATTTATTCATATTACACCTCAATTGTTATCCCATCACTTGTATCCTCCCATTCCTCCCGCTTTCCTGATTTTACCCTATTCCCCTCCCATAGGTCTAAGACTGAGGGGGACCTCCCCCCCAACTATATGGTCATAAGCTATCAAGTCTCATCTAGCTTCTGTATAGCAAAGGACACAATAATTTAGATAAGGTGACAGCCTACGGAATGGGAAAATAGCTTTTACTAATTACACTTCTGATAGAGGCTTAATATCAAAAATATATACAGAACTTTAAAAAAAAAGAACATCAAGAAAACAAACAATCCAATTTAAAAATGAAGCACAGAACTAAACAGAGATTTCTCAAAAGGTGAAACACAAATGGTTGATAAGAAACACTTAAAGAAATGTTCAGCATCTTTCTTGTCAGGGAAATACAAATCAAAAAAAAAATTTTGAGATTTCATCTTATACCAGTCAGAATGGCCAAGATCAATAAAACAAATGACAGTGGCTCATGCTGCTGAGGATATATGGAAATATGAATACACAGCCACTGTTGGCCGGGATGAACACTTGTACAGCCACCGTGGAAATCAATGTGGCACTCACTCAGGAAGCTTGGAATTGATCTGCCTTTATATCAAGCTATACCACTCTTGTGCATATACCCAAAGTGTTTTCAGCATACTACAGAGACACTAGCTCATCCATGTTCATTGTCACTCTAGTCATAACAGCTAGCAAAATTGGAGACATTCTAAATATCCATCAACAAATGAATGGATAATGAAAATGTGGTATGTATAAACAATGGAATATTACCCAGCACTTAAGAATAAATATGAAGTTCACAGGAAAATAGATGGAGCTATAAAAAGAAACTCATGAATGAGGTAACCTAGATCCAAAGAGACAACTATGTATTCTCTTACATATGAATGTTAGCTTTTAAGTCTTTGAAAGACAGGCTACTATTTGAATAACCACAGAGGCTAAGTATAGCACTAGGACTAGTGGGGAGGGAAGGAACTTCCTAATAAGGCGAAATGGAATAGAGACTTTGGATGGAGGTGTGAGTACTAAACAGGAAGATCAAATAGGGAAGGGGAGGGAGTTGGGGAATAAGGGAGGAAATACAAGGAGAGACAGCAAAAACTAAGGGCCATTTGATGAATTGTGTGGGAACTTAATACATTAGAAGTTTTAAAACTATATACATATATTAAGAAAAATAAATGGAGTCACCAAATAATTAAGGAGACAATGCTCTAACTAGATCTCTTGCACCAAAACTCCAGTATTAGTGATGAACTATATATAGTTGAGTTGTTGGCCAAAGAGGCCCCATGAACACCTCCCCCTCCCCCTCCACAAAACTCAGGTTATTTACAAAGCTTTTGATTGCTCTCCACAAACTGATAGTAAGGCCCTGTTGCTGAAGACAATGCTTACACATTTCATTGAACAATGGAGAAGTGGAGGGGGTCTTCTAGACCTTTCACCCTTCTCGCTAATGTCCACAGTACTGGAAGGTATGCACACTACAAGAGGAGAAAGGTTAGCACTAACCCAGTTACAAACTCTGTGATGTACAAACATTGTGGTAGCAAGTAACCACTCTCTGATTAGATTTAAGGCCCACTCCATGAGGTGGAATCCATGCCTACCACTGCATGAGCAGCCAAGAACCTGAGACTAGATAGCATGGACCAAGGGGAAAAACAACAGAACTAACAGAGACCCACAACTGGACAATGGGCAGAGGGTAAAGGCTCTTTGGAACAGTTAGTCTTTAATGGAATGTCCACAGCAAACTCCCAGTGCCCTACACCTGTCAGGCAGCTATACAGAAAAGGTAGTGTAAAAATTATAAAAGTTATAGAGGATGATGATACCAAGGAAACCATGTTTTCCAGATATTACAGGAGTGATAAACATACGAATTCACAAAAGACTGTGTCACTATGCACAGGGCCTGTGCAGGTCCAAGTCTAGCAGTGCCCTAGTGAAAAGAGAGGAAATTAGGCACAGCTTCCCATTTCTAATGAAGAACATTCACTTGCAAAGAAAAACTTAGTTTTTCTAACGGACTCTCACTGGGGCTACTAACCATACTTAAAGGTAGGCCTCATGACCAGCCATCACTAGCCAACAAAAAATGAACCAATGGTATTTTTGTAGACTTTTTGTCTGATATTG
Organism: Acomys percivali; assembly: GCA_907169655.1. NCBI lineage: Eukaryota > Metazoa > Chordata > Mammalia > Rodentia > Muridae > Acomys > Acomys percivali. The sequence continues at coordinate 79,721,984 of OU015752.1, read as the reverse complement.
CTTTGTTGGTGCATTTTTGTATTGCTCATCTTTTCTTGTATACTATGAGTTCTGATTTTGTATTATTTTTAGGTTTTATGTATATCTCTGTGATTCTTGTGCTTTCTCTTTGTTACTATTTTTAAAAATTCTTCCTTGTTTTCTTTTTTGTTGTTTGTTTAACTGCATGTTTGTTTTCCAAAATGAGAGATAATGAAGTCATGGAACTGGGTGAGTGAAGGTGGGGAGTATCGGGGAGGAGTTGGGAGGACGGGAAACCATTATCAGAGTAGGGAGCATGAAAAAGTATTTTCAATTAAAAAAAAAAGCAGAAAGCAGCTTTATTCAGTGTAGGAATATTGAGAAGAGGGACAAAGAGATCCATAGACACCCTAGATACACACACCATCACTATCCAAGTCTGTCTTCTGGATCCTGAATTGAGGCAAATGTTTAAATAGAGGGCCAAGGTTATAGACATCTAAATAGTGCTAGTGGTCAAGGTGTGGTCCTGACCACCATTCACCCATCATTATCTGGGTCTTATTCTTGTCATGTAAGGCGGTATCACAAGTTCTTAGAAATGTGTAAAGTCTCTTTCTAGGAGACAAGTTCTTCTTCTGTCTGGCATCTTTTCCCAAAATGAAATTCCTGGGGAAATTCCCATGTTTGGGGGAAGGAGAGTTCACTGTTTCAATAGTTTGACAGGTTGAACTGTCTCCATTTCTGCCAGGCCTGTTACAATTTCTGGAGGAGATTACATCTGGCTGAACACATATATATTCTTTAACTAGGACCAATTTGAGGGGAAACATGATTGTGGTAATCAATCTTGTTTTAAAGAAAATACTAAATTCTTCACAGTCTCATTGTGTACTTGTCCACTAAAACAATTTCTGGTTCCAAAGAGGAAGATTCCATAGCACTGCATTCACTTAGCTTTGAGGGGAATGTTCTATAAATGCCAATTTGCTCTTGCTTTTGATGTCTCTGTGCAGGATGGTGGGGGAAAGCTCTTTCCTTTTGGATCCAACCAATCTCCCTACCCACTGAATATGATGGTTCAGAGGAAAGAGTCCTGCAGAGAGCTTGTTATGCTGCAAATGTATGAAAGGGAAACATAAAATGCATTATCTTTGATACTATGATTTCAATCTTGATCTGATATCATCTGAGGTAAAAACGCTAAAGTCTTTGATGTAGCCATGGATAAAATTAATGCCATAAAGTTGTGGATCAGCATCTTGTCTGCCTGTGTTCCACCCTGCTTCGTGATTTGTTGATAATGGACTAAATCTTTAAAATTGTAATCCATCCCCAATTAAATACTTTCTTTCATAAGACTTGCCATGGTCATGGTTTCTCTTCACAGCACTAGACCTGTGACCAAGACAACTGCTCCAGAAATGCTACATCTCCTAAGCATTCACAAGTAGTAACCCTAAGTAGGGATGAAGTACTCCATTTTGACAATATGCTTAGGGGATGAGATTCTCATTCAAACTGCATGGGTGTTAGTTTTTATGAAGCGTGTGTATCTGTTCTCGCTTTACTTTCAGAGCAATCCTTCCTCTCAAGTTCTTGTTTGCAGAACAGTCGTCACAATCTTTTAATCGACTTCCTGCTGAGATGACACATCAATCGACTTAATAGGTTCCTGAACCAAAATACCCAATGTGATTTTTTTGTTCATTTGTTTTTGTTTTTGTTTGTTGTTTTTGTTGTTGTTGTTTATTTTTCAAGACAGAGTTTTTTCTCTGTAGCCTTGGTAGTCCCAGACAAACTTTATAGACCTGCTGGCCTTAAACTCGCAGAGACTCTCATTGTATTAACATCTATCAAGTGTTAATTCCATCACCATTTGATGAGTGTGGGAGTCATCAAGACTTTGGCTGTCATTCATACTCACCCATTGCTTTTTGTCAATACAATAAGTAGAAACAGCCATTTCAAAAATGTTCATTATGTTCAGCCATGTCAAGAATATTTTGTAGTCCTCTAAAATAAACAGCAGTTGCTCTTGATACAGAGCTGATACAGTTTGATACAATACATGAAAGAAAAGTACATTAGAGGGGTCCAAGATGGCAACACCCAGTGTAGACCATGTCTAGGGAGCAGAGGATCAAAGGCTATGAAATGGACTGAAGGAAACAACCCAGGAGCACTAGCCCCCATCCCCCAATTCAGCTCAACTACATGGGGTACAGGAGAAACAAACTCCAAGCATACTGTGCTCTTCTGAACACTGGAGCAAGTGCAGGCCCTCTGGAGAACAGAGGATCAGCACACTGAAACCAGTGAGTGAACAGGCTGCTGAATCCAAAATGCCAAGTGGGTGGCTTCTCAGTCTGAGCAGTTTGGGAGAATCAGAACCAGCATTTTCCTCTCCCCCGACTATTGAGTCCAGATGTCACCCAGGTTCAGGAGTCAGAAACTTCAAGCACTTTGCACTCTTCCATGGGGAACAGAGGATGGGCTCAGTGAAACCTGGGACTCTCAAAAACATCATCTGGATCCCAGATACAGTGTTTTGGCCTCCAAGCCACTGTTCTACTCTGTTGTTGATCCCTCTGAGGATATCAAGTACTCAGAGGAATCCTACTGAATCCTGGATCCTAGGTGGCAGAGTTCAGATGAACCTAAGGTCCAGGAGGACAGGGTCTGCTAAGCTAGCAAAATATGCAGTTGCTTTATAAAGTGACTTTCCCCCTCAACTGCCAGCCCCCTTAGCATATGGGTAATGGAAGGAGTAAGGACACAGTCAACAAAACCAGGACAGCATGGCTCCACCAGAAATCCCAAGGAACAACGGGCACTCTAATGCAGCTGAATCTCATGAAAATTATCTTAAAGCTATGATTGTGCAGTTATTTGAGAAATATAAAGAGGAAAGATCCTTTCAAGAATTACAGAAAAATACAAACAAATGAATAGAGGCCATTGGGGGAAAAACAGGAAACCACAATCAAACAGACAATTGAAATGATTAAAACTGTTCAAGAATTAGAATCAATTAAGAAAACACAAACTGAGAAAACCCAGGAAATGGAAAACTTAGAGAAGAAATCAGGAATTGTAGAGGTTAAGTATCAATAACAGAATTCAGGAAATGGATGAGAGAATCTCAGGGGCTGAAGTTACAATTGAATCACTCAAAAAATATTAAAACAGAAAAATTTGTGAAACAAAACATCCAAGAAATCAAAGACACCATGAGAAGGCATAATGTCAGAATTATAAGAATAGATGGAAAAGATGATGCCAGGCTCAAAGAACCAGAAAATATTTTCAAGAAAATCAAAGAAGAAAGTGTCCCCAACCTGAAGAAAGAGATACCCTTGAACATACAATGCCTCCAGAACACCAAATAGACTAGACCAGAAAAGAAATTGCTCCTGCCACAAAATAAACAAAACACAAAATCTACAGATAAAGAAAGGATATTAAAAGTAGCAAGGGAAAAATACCAAGTAACATATAAAGGCAGACCCATCAGAATCACACCTGATTTCTCAACAGAGACAATGAAAGCCAGACAGGTCTGTGTGGATATCATGCAGACACTGAGAGACCACAGCTGCCAACCCAGACTACTATAACAGAAAAAAGTTTTGATCACCGTAGATGAAGAAAACAAGATATTCCAAGACAAAACCAAATTCAAACACTATCTATGCACCAACCCAGCCCTACAGAAGATTTTAGAAGGAAAAACCCAACCCAATGACACCAACTACACCCAAGAAAATTCAAGATATAGATAATCTCTCAACAGCAAAACCATAAGAAAATAGGCACATCCATACACTATCACCACCAACTCTAAAATAAAAGGAAATAACAATCATTGGGCACTAATATCTCTCAAAATTAGTGTCCTCAGCTCCTCAATAAAAAGACACTGAGTAATAGAATGGCTGAGGAAACAAGATCCAACATTCTGCTGCATTCGAAAACACACCTTAGCAATAAAGATAGACATTACCTGATAGTAAAGGGCTGGACCTAAGAAACAAGCTGAAAGTCCTAGGAAGAAAAAGCAGACATACCTAAGAGGAGTAGAAGGCTAGAAATAATCAAAATCACGGCTGAAAACAATAAATTAGAAACAAAGAAAACAAATCAAAGAATCAATGTAGTCAAGAGCTGTTTTTTTTTTTTTGAGAAAAATCACAAAACAGACAATCCCTTAGCCAAACTAAGTAGAAGGCAAAAGGAAAGTATCCAAATCAACAAAATCAGAAATAAAAGGTGGAAACATAATGACAGATACTAAGGCAATCCAAAGAATGAAATGGACAAATTTCTTGATAAATTCCACTTACCAAAGTTCAGTCAAGATCACATAAACAAATTAAATAGTCCTATATACACTAAGGAAATATAAACAATCATCAAATCCTCCCAACCAAAAAAAGCCTAGGGCCAGATGAATTCAGCACATAATTCTACCAGACCTTCAAAGAAAAGCTAATGCCAATACTCCTCAAACTATTCCACAAAATAGAAATAGAAGGATTACTACAAAACTCACTCTATGAAGCCACAGTCACCTTAGTACCTAACTCACACAAAGATGCAACAAAGAAAGAAAATTTCAGACCAATTTCTCCTATGAACATTGATGCAAAAAATACTCAATAAAATACTCATAAGGTGAATCCAAGAACACATCAAAAATATCATTTACCATGACCAAGTAGGCTTTATCCGAGGCGTTCAGGGGTGGTTCACCATACAGAAATCTATTCATGTAATCCATCATGTAAACTAATTGAAACAAAAAAAAAAACCCCACATAATCACTTCTTTAGATGCCAAAAAAGCACTTGAAAAATCCTATACCCACTCATGTTAGACTTGCAGAGGTCAGGGATTCAAGACGCATATCTAAACATAATAAAGACAATATACAGCAATTCTATAGCTAACATCAAAGTAAATGGAGAGAAACTTAAAGCAATTCTACTGAAATCAGCGACAAGACTGCTGCCCACTCTCTCTGTAGCTTTTCAATATAGTACTTGAAGTCCTAGCTAAAGCAATAAGACAATTAAAGGAGATCAAGGGGATACAAATTGGAAAGGAAGAGGTCAAAATATTACTATTCGTGGATGATATGATAAATGACCCCAAAATGACCCCAAAAATCCCATCAAGGAACTCCTGCAGCTGATAAACACCTTCAGCAAAGTAGCTGTATACAAAATCAACTCAAAAATGTCAGTAGCCCTCATGTATAAAAATACAAATGACATACAGGCTGAGAAAGAAATTAGGGAAACTGTACACACACACACACACACACACACACACACACACACACACACCATAAAGTATGTTGGTGTATCTCTAACCAAGCAAGTAAAAGACCTATATGAAAAAAAACTTCAAGTCTCTGGAAATGGAAATTGAAGATGATATCAGAAGATAGAAAGATATCTCATGCTTGTGGATTGGAAGAATCAACATAGTAAAAATGTCCATCTTACCAAAAGCAATCTACATATTCAATGCAATCTCTATCAACATACATACACATATTTTTACAGACCTAAAAGATCAATTCTCAACTTCACATGGAAAAAAAAAGCCAGAATAGTTAAATAATCCTGTACAATAAAGCTTGCCCAGAGGAATACACATGCCTGATCTCAAGTTGTACTATAGAGCAACAGTAATAAAAACATCATGGTGCTGGCATAGAAATAGGCTGATCAATCAATGAAATCAAATTGAAGACCCAGAAATAAATCCATACACCTATGGACACTTAATTTTTGACAAAGAAGCCAAAACCATACAATGAAAAAAAAATCTTCAACAAATTATGTTGGTATAACTGGATGTCTACATGAAAAAAATGCAAATAGATCTATATTTATTACCCTGCAGAAAACTCGTCCAAGTGGATTAAAGACCTCAACATCAAATCAGACACACTAAATCATTTAGAAGAAAAAGTGTGGGAGAGCCTTGAACTTATTGGCTTAGGACAACTCCCTGAACAGAACACCACTAACTCAGGCCCTCAAATCAACAATTAATAAATGGGACCTCATGAAACTGAAAAGCTTCTATAAAACAAAGGACACTGTCAACAGAACAAAGTGACAGCTTCCAGATCAGGAAAATATCTTCACCAACCCTACATCTGGCAAAGGGCCAATATCCAAAATATATAAAGAACTCAAGAAATTGAACACCAGAAAAACAAATAATCCAAATAAAAAATGAGGTCGAGAACTAAACAGAGAATTTTCAACAGAGGTACATGGAATGGCAGGAAAACGTTTAAATAAATGCTCAATGTCCTTAGTCATCAGGAAAATGCAAGTCAAAATGACTGAGATTCTATCTTATACCTAGCATGCATTATGTTCATGAACAGTTGGGGCTTTGATACCTTGTTTTCTGAATCCCTAGTCAGAAGATGTGAGCCAGTTTTTCTTCCTCATGCTTTCCCACACATCCCCATCATGTTACTCCAACTTTCTATCTGGTCTCACATAATAGTGCTATTGATCAGAGGTAGAAATAATTAATAAAAAGTAAATAATATTTTGTTTAGTTTTATTATTATAATATAGAACTAGAATATCAATGTGAAAATTCTGTGGTTTTTTTTTTTTTTTTTTACTAATTCCTTTCCACTCTGCTCTGACCTCAACCTAGAATTTAATATGAGCTCTTTCAATCTTATTTTTCTTCTGTTAATTACATTGCATAAAATATTGCTAGTGTGTCTTCAAATCTGAATAAATATGTTAGAGGTCTTTTATGTTTGTAGTGCTGGTCATGAATCCAGAGCCCAACACACACTAAGCTAGTACTCACTGAACTATCATTTAGCCCACAGAGGTTTCTCATCATACTTAAGTGTCTTTCCAGTTTTAAAAACCTTGCCATGTGAATATGTTCAGGAGCCCTCACCTCACTCAGTGTTAAAAGCAACAGCAAGGTTTGGATATCTATTACACTGTAAGTCATAAGTGTAAGAATAGGTGAAGATGTGCAAAAATAGAAATATTTTCCTGGTGAAAATGAAAATTGTTGTATTGCTTTGGAGGACAATTTGGTAGAAAGCATTTTGAGACTGAGCTATTACTCAGTCGTCATTTGCTACTATAATTGAAATTACTAAAACGTTTCTTGTATTGTAAAGGATGGGGAAATTTTCTTTCAACTAATGAGGACAACCCCTCTCTCTTCTCTTTGACAATGTTTTTCTGATGTTGACTCAACTGCTTATTCTTGACATGTCTGTTCCCACCAATGATGTCTGAGTTTTATGAATTTTTGCATCTTTTTCTGTGAAAAGAAAATAGGATCCTAAGTCTACAATGTAACCTCACAAGTTATGGTGCATGACAATTACTATTAAGATGAGAAGATGAGCTGCGGCTTCCCAGCCTTTTAAGCCTAGTCACAGATGCTCTGAATTGAGGGAAACATGGTCCTTAGGGTCAGAACAGACCTGCTGAATGAAGCAGCATTGGTCCATGTGAAACTGAGAATCCAGGAGTGGTACTATGACCTCCAAAAACAAACTGACCATCCCCTGGTTCCCCCTTCTGCCCAGATGGCAATAGATTAGTACTGTTTAAGCCAGAAAGTTGTGGTAATCGCTCCAAGAAGAAATTGCTATACTCTTTTCATTGTATTGGCACTTTCTTTACTTTCTTTGCCTCCACTGTTTCAAGAGACTTAAGAAATAAGTTTGTTGTTTCCTTAAGTTCTTAACTCTTTGAGTTGGTTTGGAAAAGATAAATTTCATCCACTCCTTCAAATCTGTAAAGTATAATATTGCAGCTGCCTAGCTGTAAACATTTCTTCTTTGAGTGAAGATTTGGAAAAGAAAAGGCAAGATCTGTTCTGGTTTGTGTACAACATTTTAGTTTTTTCTTTTTATTGAAAACAACAAACTCTTTGTTCTGTATACTTTTAAGTAAAATTTGATAGTTAAGAATTTTCAAGGAGCTGGGCATGGTGGCTTAGGTCCTTCTTCTTCTTCTTCTTCTTCTTCTTCTTCTTCTTCTTCTTCTTCT
>OU015752.1:79697854-79708185 GCA_907169655.1 Acomys percivali | reverse complement strand
AGAAAGAAAGAAAGAAAGAAAGAAAGAAAGAAAGAAAGAAAGAAAGATCTGACCCAAAGGAAATATAGGAAAATGGTAAAGGATAGACTATTTAAGTCTCTTAAGTTCTGAGAATGCAGCCATGCTTCTGTGTAAGCAAAAGTTCTAGATGGGAGAAATCAAAATATTTGCATAAGTCTTCAATGGTGTATAAGAAAAAATAGTTCACAAAATATTAATGTATATAATGTTCATATTAATTATACATAATCTTTCTTATATCCATGTACATACTTACTGAGAGCATACTATATACATGATATTCTTAGTACTTGGAACCCATATGTTATCTAAACAGACAAGGAGAGAAAACACAGATAAAAACCAACTGTAAAGAGGGGCAAGGACAGAGAGAGACACTTAAAGCAAAACGAGCAAGATTTAGTGCAGTTCAGTGGCACAATTCAAAAATAGGGAATTAGGGATGAACTAGTAGAGTGGTGAGGACATGAGGAAATTTGTTTGCCAAATCTACAGGCTGAGCACCAGTTAAAGGAAAAGACTAATGGAACCATATGAACAGGTACTTCATGAGCCAGAATTCCATCATTTGCATTTCTTTAGCATTCTCATCTGCCAAACTCCCATACCATAGATCACAAAGCTCTCATTAATATGTCATAGTCAAGTTCAACACAGGTACCAACAGCCCAGATTTCTTGTGCCAGTTTCTGGCATAGGTCGCTATTTATTGCTGTGATAAACATCTCAACCAAAAGCAACCTGGGGGAAAAAGGATTTATTTGAATTTATAATTTCCACCACAGAGAATTCAAGGCAAGAGCTTCAAGTGGAAACCAGGAGAGGAGCACCGTTTACTGGTTTACTCCCCTCTTGCTCATGCTCAGTCAACTTTCTTACATAAACCAGCTCTACCTGCCCACTGGTTGTTTCACTCTCACTGGGCTGGTCTCTCTCACATCAGTCAATCAAGAAAATTATAGCATTAATGCATAGGGTCTATGTAGCCTGAACTGATGTCTCAGAACCTGCTTCTGCTTCTCTTGATAAAACAGATTATTCTACTTTTATCCTAAGCCAATCATAGCTGAAATGTGGGTATTTAAGAATTAATTGTAGACTTGGCCCTGTAAAAAAATCCAAAAGCATCCTAAAGATGATTACATTTACATACATAGGCATACATATATTTTAAATTAGGCATGCCAAGATTAGTAATAAATTTTAAGATGTGCAAAAATTTAACTACCAAAGTTTGATAGTTATTTTCAGGAATTTTTAGAGCTGATCGTGTCTTAACGCATGCTATTTTGATCACAAAATGGCAAATAGTAACAACTACATAACTTTAGAGTCCACTTTTAGCAGGAATGAAGTAAAAAATTATGTGTCTTAGTCAGAGCTTTCTTAAATGAAAGCCGAGGACAGAGATGAAGCTGGTTATGTAGACCTAAGCTAATTCTCTTTCCATGTTTTTAAACCTATGCAGCAGACAGAAATCAAATTTACAATTGAAAATTTAAATTAAGAAAAGTTAGAACTTCAGTTTTGTAGGTATATAAGATGATCCAAAATCGTGTAACCCGTTACAGAAGGTTCTTATATGACCTGGGGAAGATCATCATCAAAATTTATAGCTCAGCTTCTGACCAGGGAGCATAATGCCATCTGCATTGCTTCTCCCTTTATGTGCTGCCTTAAAAGTGGTAATGATCTTTGATGCAGGTTCTTTCCTTTGCTAGAGAATTACTAGATAAAAGAGTGAAGAAAAAGATGAGAAGGATGAAAATGCAAAGTCACACAGAGAAAAATGAGATTTTTCTTCTCATTCCCAGCCTCCCTTCCTCTTCCACCCAATTCCACTCCTCTAGACTTCTGACAGAAGGGGACCTCCTCCTCTATCATATGGCCACACCCGATCAGGTCTCATCAGGATAGCCTGCATTCCACTCCTCTGTGTGTTTCCCAGCCTCTCCATCAAGGGGAAGTCAGAGGCAGTCCCTGCTCTCCCTACAACCATGGAGAATAAGTTGTCCATTGGCTTCATCTAAACAGGGGTTCAAGGTTCACTGCATGCATTGGCCTTGGTTGGTGCAACAGTTTGTGCGGGCCACCCTGGGTCCAGATCCGCTGGCTTTGATAGTCTCCTTTTGGGGCTCCTGAACTCTATGGTTCCTTCCATCACCCCATTCTTCCTTACCACTCTCAGCACTCCACCCAGAATCCAGCAGCAAGTACCAGCATCTGTCCAGATCCCCCACTGGATGGAGTCTTTCAGAGGACATCTATGTTGGGCTAATCCACTTATAAATGAGTATATACTATGCATATCTTTCTGGGTCTGGGTTATCTCACTCGGGGTGATTGTTTCTGGTCCATCTATTTGCTTTTAAATGTCAACATTTCCTTGTTTTCAATAGCTGAGTAGTATTCCATCATGTAAATGTACCATCCTTTCTTTATCCATTCTTCGGTTGAGGGTTGTCTAGGGTGTTTCCAGATTCGGGGTATTACGAATAAAACTACAGTGAACATATTGAGCACATGTCCTTGTTGTATGGTGGAGCATCTTTTGGGTATGTGCTGAGGTATACCCTGGTCTTGTAGCACTATTCCCAATCTTCTGAGAAAGCACCAGATTGATTTCCAAAGTGGTTGTACAAGTTTGCACTCTCATTAGCAATGGAGGAGTGTTCCTCTTTCTCCACATCTTTGCTAGCATGTGCTGTCACTTGAGTTTTTAATCGTAGCCATTCTGGTAGGTGTAAGATGGAATCTCAGATTCATTTTGACTTGCATTTCCCAAATGACTAAGGACAGTGAGCATCTCTTTAGATGTTTCTTGGCCATTTTATATTCCTCTGTGGAGAATTCTCTGTTTAACTCCTTACCTCATTTTTAAGTTGGATTGTTTTGGAGGTGATTAATTTCCTGAGGTCTGATATATTTTGAATATTAGGCCTTTGTCAGATGTAGGGCTGGTGAAGATATGTTCTTAATGGGTAGGCTGTCATTTTTGTTCTGGTGACACTGTTCTTTGCCTTACAAAAGCGTTTCTGTTTCATGAGGTCTGATTTATTAATTGCTGATCTTAGAGCCTGAGCTATTGGTTTTCTGTTTAGGAATCTGTCACCTGTGGCAATAAGTTTAAGGCCATTCCCCAGTTATCTTCTAACACATTTAAAGTGGTTTTATGTTGGGGTCTTTAATCCACTTGGACGTTAGTTTTGTGCAATATGATGAATATGGATCTATCTTCATTTTTCTACATGTAGACATCCAGTTAGACCATCACCATTTGTTGAAGATGCTATCTTTTTTCCATTGTATGGTTTTGGCTTTTTTGTAAAAAACCAAATGTCCTTATGTGTGTGGGGTTTTCTTCTGGGTCTTCAATTCGATTACATTAAACGACCAGCCTATTTCTGGAGATTACTTTTGGTAAGATGACCTTTCCCTCTTCTGGTATCTTCTTCAATATTTTTATTCAGAGTCTTAATTTTTTTTCATACAAGTCTTTCACTTGCTTGATTAGAGAGTTACATTAAGATATGTTTTTGTGTGTGGCTATTGTGAAGGGTATCATTTCACTAGTTTCTTTTTCAGCCCATTTATCATTTATATACAGGAGGTTTACTGATTTTTATGAATTAATCTTGTATGTTGCCATTTGCTTAAGGTGTTTATCAGCTATATGAGTTCTATGGTGCCATTTTGGGGGTCATTTATATACACTATCATATCATCTGTGAACAGTGATACTTTGACTTTCTCCTTTTTTATTTGGATCCCCTTCGTCTCCTTTTGTTTTCTTACTGCTCTTGCTAGACCTTTATTGTTTTTAGATTACCAGTATTATTAGTATTATCAGTATGCCCAGCTAGCTATCAATTAAGACACAGACACTTGTTATATTTTAAAATAGCCTTAGTTAACCTGGGGCAGGGCAGACATTAATCCTCTAAACTGCTTCCCATAGTGGGAAAGGCATGGGATCCCTGCCTCAATTCATGCCATCTGCTTTCAATAACTTCTGTCAAGCTACCACCTATTTATAATCCCAAATACTTGTTAATGTTCTTCATCTTGGCCAGATTCTCCATCCATGCCGGCCATGTTCTTCTCCTCCAGCTAACCCATGGCAGCCTTCCCCTCTTCCGTCTCAGGACTTTCTCCTTCTTCCTCTTGACAGTCTTTTTTCTTCTCCCCAGAGAATAAAATTCCTTTCTCTCTCTCTCTCTCTCTCTCTCTCTCTCTCTCTCTCTCTCTCTCTCTCTCTCTCTCCCCATCCTGGGGACTCAGCCACACTTCTGTCTCTTCTGCCCTGCCCAGATGAGATGGCTTTTTATTAAGCAAAAGGTGAGTCACAGAGACAGCAAGAAATAATTAGCATCAAAATACTCAGACCATCTCCTGACAGACCTTCAAGTACTATATTAAAGAGATATGGAGAGAGTAGGCAGCGTTAACTAGTCCCTGATTTTAGTGTAATTTCTTTGTGTTTCTCTCCATTTAATTTGATGTTGGCTATTGACTTGATATATATATATATCCTTTTTAATGTTTAGGTGTGTGCCTTATATCTCTAATCTCTCCAAGACTTTAAAACATAAATGGATGTTGGATATTGTCAAATGCCTCTTCAACATATAAGGAGATGATCATGTGGTCTTATTCTTTCAGTTTGTTTATATGGTGGATTACATTGATCAATTTGTGTATATTGAACCATCCCTGCATCCCTGGGATGAAGCCTACTTGGTCATGGTGAATGATATCTTTGATGTGTTCTTGGATTCAGTTTGTGAGTATTCTTTTGAGTATTTTTGCATTGATGTTAAGAGAAATTGGTCTGAAATTCTCTTCCTTTGTTGGATCTTTGTTTGATTTAGGAATCAAGGTGAATGTGGCCTCATAGAATGAGTGTCCTAATGTTCCTTCCATGTCTATTTTGTGGAATAGCTTGAGGAGTACTGGTATTAATTGCCTTTGAAGGTCTGGTAGATTTCTGTGCTGAAACCATCTGCCTCTGGGATTTGTTGTTGTTGTTATTGTTGAGACACTTTTCATGCTTGCTTCTCTTTCCTCAGTAGATATAGGACTTTAATTTGTTTTGTTTATGTTTTTGTAGAATTTGTTACCTTGATTCAACTTTGTCAAGTTGACTTTACCAAGAAAATTATCCATTTCATTTATATTTGTAATTTTTGTGACATATAGGCTTTTGAAGTAAGATTCTTTGGATTTCCTTGGTGTATGTTGTTAGGTCTCCCTTTTCATTTCTGATTTTGTTGATTTGGATAATGTCTCTCTGCCTTTTAGTTAGTTTGCCTATGGGGTTGTCTATCTTGTTAATTTTCTCAAAGAACCAGCTCTTGTTTTCATTGATTCTATGAATTGTTCTCTTTGTTTCTAATTTATTGATTTCAACCATGAGTTTTATTATTTCCAGCCTTCTACTTCTCTTGAGTGTCTCTGCTTCCTTTTTCCCCTAGGGTGTCCAGATGGGCCATTTTATTTGTATGACATGTCTTTAATCTCTTTATGAAGGAACTTAATGCTTTGAACTTTCTTCTTAGCACTGCTTTCAATGTGTCCCATAAATTTGGGTGTGTTGTACCTTCATTTTCATTTAATTTTAGGAAGTCACCAATTTCTTTATTTTTTCTCTGACCCAGTTGTTGTTGAATAGAGCATTGTTCAGTTTCCATATGTGTGTAGGTTTTTTGTTATTTCTTTTGTTGTTGAGATCCAGCTTTAGTCCTTAGTGGTCTGATAGGATACAAGTTATTATTTCAATCTTCTTTTATTTGTTGAGGCTTGCTTTGTGTCCTACCATATGGTAAATTTTGGAGAAGGTTCCATGAGGTACTGAGAAGAAGGTATAATATTTTGTGTTTGGGTGAAATTTAGGTAGATACCTATTAAGTCAATTTGATATATAACATCTGTTAGTGTCATTATTTCTTTGTTTATCTTCTTTTCCATTGACATATCCTTTGGTGACAAGAGAATTTTGGAGTCTCCCACTATTAATGTGTAGGGATAGATGTGTGCTTTAAGCTTTATTAATGTTTCTCTTACCAATATGGATGCCCTTGTATTTGTGTCATAGATATTCATAATTGTGATATCATCTTGATTGAGTTTTTTTTTTTTTTTGATGAGTATGAAGTGTCCTTCCTCTTATCTTTTGATATATTTTGATTGAAAGTCTCTTTTATTATATGTTACAATGATTACTTCAGCTTGCTTTTTGTGTCTATTTGTTTGGAAGACCTTCTTCCAGACCTTTACTCTCAAGTAATGTCTATCTTTTTGGCTGAGGTGTGTATCTTAAATGAAGCAGAATGTTGGATATTGTTTATGCATCCGTTCAGTTAGTCTGTGTCTCTTTATTGGAGCGTTGAGACCTTTGATCTTGAGAGACTTTCCTTTCATTTTGATGTTGGTTGTGGTAGTTTGTTTGGGTACTTCTGTAATTTTAGTTTTCTTAAAGTAAATTTATCCATTTCCTGTGTTTTCCTGGGTGTAGTTAGCCTCTTTGGGTTGGTGGTTTGTTTTTTTGTTTTGTTTTGTTTTTGTTTTTTTGTTTTTTTTTAAATCTTCTGTAGGGCTGGATTGGTGGATAGGTACTATTTGAATTTGTTTTTTCATAGAATATCTTCTTTTCTCCATCTATGGTTATTGAAAGTTTTTTGGATGTAGTAGTTAGGACTGGCACCTGTGGTCTCTTAGTATTTGCAAGACAACTGCCCAGGCTCTTCTGGCTTTTATGGTCTCTGCTGAGAAGTTGGATGTGATTCTGATAGGTTTGGCCATTTTCTCTTGCTGCTTCTGATATCTTTTCTTTGTTCTGTATGTTTAGTGTTTTAATTATTATGTGCAGGAGGATTTTTCTTTTCTGGTCAACTCTATTTGGTGTTCTGTAAGCCTCTTGTATGTCTATAGGCATCTTTTTGAATTGAGGAAATTTTCTTTTATGAGTTTATTGAATATATTTTCTAGGCCTTTGGGCTAGCCATCTTCTCTTTCCTAAGCTCCTATTATCTTTAGGTTTCATCTTTTCATGGTGTCCTTGATGTCTTGGATGTTTTGTGTCAGGAATACTTCAGACTAAATGTTTTCTTCAATATTTACATCCGATTCTTCCATTGTATCTTCTACACCTCACATTCTTTCCTCCATCTCTTGTGTTCTGTTGGAGATGCTTACCTCTGAAGTTCCTGTCTTCTCTAAGTTCTCTCTCCCAGGCTTTCCTTAGGTTGTGCTTTTATTATTGTTTCCATTTTCATCTTCAGATTTTCATCCATTTTGTTGATTTTCACTAACTGATTAATTGCATTTTTCCGAATTTCGTCCAGTGATTTCTTAATTTCCTCATTATAGGCCTCTGTTGTGGTCTCTCTAAGGTCCACTATCTCTTTGGCTGTATCTTCCTTTATTCGTTTACATATATTGTATCCTTCATTATCATCTTCATAAGGAAGGATTTGAGGTAATTTTCATGGGTTTCAGTTGTGTTAGAGTATCCAGGGCTGATTGCTTTGGGATACCTGGGTTCTGGAGATGCCATCTTATTTTGGCTTTTGTTGTTTGTGTTTTTATGCTGGCCTTTAGCTATGTTGTTGTCTCTGGAACTGGTTGGCAGTTTCTGGTGTCATTCACTGGCTTTTGAGAGCAGCTCATAGGTAAGTGGCTATAGGTTGAGACCCTTCATCTGCAGAGATCAGGGTACTCTGTAGGTGGATCAAGCAGGTGACCTGAGATCAGACCTGGGAACTTTCCATGGGCCCACCAGGTGACTTGAGGTCAGATTTACCTGTGTTCCACACCATGGTGTCTCCTCTTTGCAGGGAGACTCAGACACTGCTATTTTGTAGCCCACAGTTCCATCTCAGACACAGCACTCAGGTGTGGGAGTGCTCTGCTGGGCAACTGGCTAGACCTTGCAGCCCACTCCAGTGTCTTCATGGTCCTGGGAACTTCCTGTGAATTGGCTGGGTGACCTGAGGTCAGATCCACTTATGTTCCATGCTGTGAGGGCTGCTCTGGGCTTGAAGACACAGACACTGGTGTTTTGTAGCCCACAGTTCTATCATAGACACAGAACTCAGGTGCTGAGTTCTGCTGCCAGCCATGTGGCTAGACTTTGGAGCCTGCATCTGTACCTGTGAAGACCTGGGACCTCTCTGTGTATTGGCTGGGTGATCTGAGGTTGGATCCACTTCTGTTACAGACTGGACTAGGAAATCCAGACAGTTGTGTTTTTTCCAGTTCAGTGTGAGACCCAGAGCACAGTTGCTATACTTTGGAGATGGCACACATTCCTACAGGGACTCGAGGATTTTCTGTGGACTAGCCAGGTGGTCCGAGGCCAGATCCACCTGTGCTCTGCACAGTGTGAACCCCTCTCACCTGGGAATCACCAGAACTGTTGTTTTGTAGTTCTCATTTTGTCCTTGGGTCACTGTGCAGTCACTGCTGTCCTGCTTATCAGACATGATAGTCGTTTGGTGCTGTAATCTTGGATCTCCTTGATAATTTTTAATACTCGTGTTGATTTTTTGTGAATTAGCAATTATAAGAAATTTCTTAGATGCTTTAAACTCCTGTGAAAGGGCAGTTCTATCATTAGTGTATCTAGGCTACTATGAAAAGAATAACAAAAGACACACAAAATGACTTGAGAATATAAGATATTCTTCACTGGGCATAAACAGAGGAGAGTTATTTTATGTTAGATTTCTCAAGTTTTCAGAATGATTTCATGTTGAATTACTGTAATTGTCAAGTACAAAATTACCTGGAGTATGCAACTGTGGTTTTCGTCTAAATGCATTCTTTTTCTTGAACTTTTCACAATTTTTGGTGTCTCCTTCCTTTCCTGGATATTACAATCTTCTAAGCTAGCTAGGGAAATTTGTTATTTCAGTAGTATTTACCTGTTGCCTATTAGGGTAACTACCCTGGGAGTCGCTCCTATTGACTCTTCCTACTATGTTGTCTCAAATTTATGCTGCACATTTATCATGTATGAATCATCTAAAGACTGGGTGATTACTCCTTCTGCATTTCATTCTGAGCCAATATGGTTTCTTCAAACTAAGGATTTATGTGTGATTTCTGGGGTTTTCCTTTTAAGCTGCATCACACCCAGGAGGGAAGTTTCCTGACACTTCCTCTCTTTGGAGGGAGAAGAAACAAGTGCTTATTGTCTGTGCTATCATGACTATCAGGTGCTCACAAAATTTCTAAACTAAATAGGGCCATGTTTTTAAATAGCAGAAGAGAACACAAGAGGAGAAGGAGGAAGAAGAGGAAGGAAGGAATGATGGAAGGAAGGAAGGAAGGAAAACAAAATTATATATGTAGGAATGGGAGGCAGAAAAAACAAATACTAACAACCAAATAACTATGCTTGGAGACTCACAGACTGATACAGTTCTCTGACCAATTGTTCTGAAACAATTAAAACTTTGTAAAGGGAAAGTAGATCATCTATGGGACATCCTATTGGGTGCCAAAACTACCAATACAGAAAGCTCCAATTTCAAAGAGAATAGCCTGAGAACACATATTCATGTGATCTCAAATGTATGTTTGGAACCATACAGTCTACATATGTTCCAATGTAGAAGTGGCTGCAAAATTTTATAGCAACAGAACAAATGAAAGTCATAAATCATGGCATTCCTCAAGTACATAAGTAGAAACACCAAGTGGCAAGTTACAACAAAGGGAATGCTTACTATAGGTTCCATGTGGCATCTGAGGGCAATATTGCTTTTGGAGTTGATGTAAAGTTAATTGTCTGTTAATACATTCCAAGAGTTTTACCTGATAGTTGAAAGGATATCATGTCAACACGAAGGTAAGCAAAAAACAACAATTACGGGCAATAAAGATATCTAAGTTTAATTGGAACTCCCCATAGTCTCAGAGTTCTAACCAATTATCAGCCTTGTAGAATCTTTAACATAGGGATGGTTATTTTTCTTAGAATTTAGTTTATAGCCTGTTAATCCTTCAATAAGTACTTATCTACAAAAACGTAATACCTAACCTATCTCTTTACCCTTTTAGGCTGAAGGGATAAAGATAAGACTAACTGAAGCATCTTATTTGATGTTAATGTTTTTAATGTTAATTTAATTTTTTTACATCATTTCCTCTCCTCACATGTTCTTCTCTTTCATCCCAAATTTACAGCATCCTCTTTTTAAACACTGGCATTATATAATAAATAAATACAACCTGCTTAGTGTCTTCAGTGTTGCATCCGTGTGTGTGTGTGTGTGTGTGTGTGTGTGTGTGTGTGTGTGTGTGTG
>OU015752.1:79675019-79685493 GCA_907169655.1 Acomys percivali | reverse complement strand
TGTGTGTGTGTGTGTGTGTGTGTGTGTGTGTGTGTGTGTGTGTGTGTTAACCAGCGAATGTGGAAACAGAACCTCCTGATGGAGGGTGACTGCAGGCCTTGAAGAAAACTCAAGCCATGGCATATTTGGGGAAATAACATGTCAACTGTGCTTGCACACATGATAAGAAGAAATAAAACTACCTTATGTAATTTTATCTATACATTTTCAGGTTGGTGATGGCCACCGTCTTTGATGGGCATAATAATTGTGATTGCGATGTTTTGTGATAATAATTGGCATAATAATCTGTGATTATTATTTTATGAAGAAAAATTGACAATTGCTTGTTCATTTTTAAATTTCTCTTCTTTCTTCTTCACTTTCCTTTCTCCCATCCCTCTTTCACTTCTTCCTTCCTTTCCTTTTTTTTTTTTTTTTTTTTTTTTCTCCTTTTTTGAGAGGATGCTAGTGGGCTGAGCTGAGCTGATGCTCTAAGCTGAACTGTGCTCTGGCCCCAGCAGCTTCTTTAGCCTTGTGCTTGTCTAACTGTGCTAAGCAATATGCCAATGGGAGGGGAACCACTGTGGGAGGGAGACTTTGCTAGAAGTCAAGAGAAGTGAGTGTGCCTAGCAACCCTGGGCCTTTCTTTTTCTCAGAGAAGGGAGAAAACTAGAAGGAAATGATTTGTGAATCTTTGAAAAGTTATAGGTGGGTCATATAAGAAAGCATGCTTTTTCTTCTGTTTTTCAAAATGCCTCACATGGTATGGAACTCCCAGGTTATTTTGGCATCATCAGCCCTTTAATGACTAACACAAAGATAAGCCCAGGACCTCCATCAACACAGCCTTACACAGTGAGGGTTCTAAGCGATTTCACCTGTTGTTACATTTAGCAGCATTTCAGACATGCTACCTTCATTGTCAATTATGAATTGTGTAAAATGTTAATTATTTTTAGAAAGAAATCACAAGGGTGCTTCTTCCTCTGCAGAAAAGATGGATGATTAATGCCATTACAAAGAAAGTTTACGAGAGAAAGAAAAACATTGTTCTGTGGGTGGGAGTGTTGCACCAACACTTAGTCAAATGTAGACACAATAAAACATGTGCACTGCTCAGCCCTACGCCCTCTTAGCTGGAAGACTCTGGCAAAATTTCAGAATGGAGAGCAGGTTGGCAGCCCTTCCCACAGGAGAACACTGGGCTGCTCCTCTCTGCTACAAGAACCTAGTGTGGCATTTGGATTAGGCTCCTGTCTCATGAATAGTTCATGGCTAGTCCACACAGATTTCACACATACTAACGGTCCTCTGAGGAGCCGAAGATGGACCACATGAAGGGACTCCTCCGTGAACTTGTACAGAGACGTGAAGTAGAAATTCAGTTCATCCAGTTGCACGCTAAGTCTAGGCTGCTAGAGAAACCCAGATGTTTAAAGTTGAAGGGATGCTAGAAGGTAATATGAGCCAGTGCCTTTTTTTTCTCAGATGATGAAACTAAGGCTGAGGAGGGCAGGATATATTAGAGTCGGTAGCTTGTAAGGGTTTTGGAAGAAGATACTTCTGCTGTAGGTGCCTCTTCACATGTCATGACGTCACACCTTGAGATAGTATCTACTCCGTCCCTCCAAATCCTTCCCAGAAAGGAGATGTTGCCTAGAGATTTGGGTGCTCGGTGGCTGTGTGAGTGCTAACACTCTAGATCTTTTATGGAAGGGTTGTTACTGTTTCTGTCTCGGTGTATCCAGCCTCCGGGCCCAGAATGCATCATCCCCCAAAAGCAGAGGTTGGCAGCCCTTCCTCCCTTGCTACACAATTTCAAACCTTCACTTTAAACTGTCAAAAGAAGAGGACCTGGACATAGAGTTCCGATGGGGACAGGTTTCAGGAAGCAAGAAAGTCACCTGTGGAGAAGGGCCCTGTCTGTTAGGGTACAATAAAATGCCCGTTGTGTGGTGGAGGGTTAATTGAGCTACCAGAGTTCAAAACAACTTTGACATATGAAGTAACTTTGGTGTGATTCTTCAAATGCAAATCTGCTACTCTAGTGAAGAAACAAATAGATGAAAGCATGCGGACAGAGCAGAGTTTCTCTCCAGGTATTTCCTTGGTGAGCTTTGAGCCGAAAGTTGACATCATTTCTGGAAGGGCTCTCACAGAGCCATGTGAAACTCACTAGCTCCTTGCCAGTGCCAAGAGACTGCACAGAGCTACCTCTCTCTACTGAGACAGGTAGTTGTCATGAGAGCAAGTGGTTCCCAAAGCTGCTCTGGGAACCACTAAACTTAGCCTGCTCTGCTGACAGGAATACTGGCCACTTTGACAGTGGTGACCTATCAAGGACCTAGCCTTGCTTGGGAGACATTGCTAATCTCTTCTCACCCCTTAAGTCAGAAAGCCAATGTGAAAGGAAAGGAGGATTGTTTGTTTTGTTTTGCTTTGCTTTCTCTTTCTTTTTCTTTTTCTTTTAGCAGTTATATGTAGCTGTATATGCCACTCTGCTACTCATACATCAAATATAAGTGTGTTGAGTGTGCTCTCTATTCAGTAGAGCCGTTTATTCACAAACCATAGGTCATACCAGAGTCTGCTATCTAGAGGGAAACCTGGTGCTTGCCTCATCCAGTTTGTTTGGGAGGCATGCTGTCTTAGTCACTGTACTTAGTCACTTTTATGAAAAGGCACCATGATCAAGGCAACTCTATACAAGAAAGCATTTAATTATGATTTTGCTTATAGTTTAAGAAGGTTAATCCATCATCTTCATGGCAGGCAGGCATGGTGTGGAGGGGGGGAGGGAGAGAGGGAGGGAGGGACGGAGAGAAGGACAGAGAGAGAGACAGAGACAGAGACAGAGACAGAGACAGAAAGAGAGAGGAGAGAGAGGCTGGCCTCTCAGTCTCATTCAAAGCACCACTGATGGTTTCCAGTTTGCATTTTGTGCCCCTCCTGCTGGGTGTGACCTTGACCAGTGCCTTGCGTGGGCTTTATTTCCCCCTAAGTCACCTGCTCAATGAGGCCCTCCTATGCTGTGTCACATCCTAGGGGCCTTCTCCTACCCTGGGTGTCAGTGAAGCAGGATGGAATTTGCCCTTCTCATGAACAGTCTGAAATGCTGCTCACACTATGTGTGGCTTGTGTCTGTGGAGCTTGTTCCATGTAGGTTCACGATGCTTCCGACTACACTCTTGAAGTGCTCCCCTACCAAATGGCACACCTAACCCTCTCAGGTATCAACTTGTTATAAGTGATGGTACCATTTCGAAACCTCAGAGGAAACAGGGTCTACCATTTGCTTGAGGGAGGAGAGCTGTACCTTTGGCAGCAGTCCAGAGAGCAGGGTGTTCACATCTAGCTGGTGGGTGTTCCTTCTCTAATAAAGAAAATAGATCTCTATTTCTCTAGGGAGGCAAAACAAAATCTCAGTGATTTCCATGACAAAGGTCAAGATTGCATCTTCATTTGCTCCTTTGCATGTATGGCCACTCCTGCATCTTCAGCCAACTGCTGAGCAGATATATATATTTTTTTAAAGAATCGCATGTATCTATGAAAGGCAGTATTTTAATTTGCTGTGTGCTGAGTATGGTTCTGAGGCCAATGAAATGTGGTATTATGTAGACCACCCACACTATGACGACTATTGTACTGTTCCAGTGTTCACTGAGGTTCATTGGCTGAGCTATGATCCCCTTGGCCCCTTCAAACACTATGTACCTATGCCTGTGGTATATGCATCTGGGCGAGAAACACACTGGCTTTCCTCTTGTCATTATTTCCCAAACTATACAGTGTAAATCATACGCAACATTTATTTTGTATTTGGTGTTCTGAGTCATCTAGATATGAATAGAAACATACAGGAGGAAAGCAGAGATTATCACTGCATTTCGCTGCTTTGTGGGCAAGATGAGCACCTGTAGATTTTGCTGTGTGAGAGTCCTCTGCAATAACAACTCCACAAATTAAGTCCACACTTGTAAGCCAAAAATACAATTATCTAAGCTTTCCCCTCTGTGTAGTATGTACAGTAAAAATGGAAATCGCCAGAGCACAACAGTACAACCATTGTCACACTCATGAGACCCCTCTGGGAAGGTCCTGGTAGGACTGTGTCACAAGGTTTCTTGGGTGCCCAACGATTCTCCCCTCAGGTAGAACACTTGAGTTGTCATTTCCTCTCTCCCTCTTGACTCCATTGTTTGGAGTTTCCTTTCTTTTCTAATTAACCTGTTTGGTCATTGGAAAGTAGACAGTGGAGAGGCATTCTCCTTGGGAGTCTGAAGCAGTTTTCAGGCTGCTGTCTGCCCATGAAAGATGAGAATGTACAAGTAGAGCTAACTCTTTAGTCTTACTTTCTTGATGGAGTTCTGTTTGAAGAAATCCTTAAAACTTAGCTTCTTTCTCGCCTAGCCAGTGCCCAGACGTGTTGGCAGGTTTTCTCCATATGGCACTGAGATGTCATGTATGTGTTTGCTGTTGCTTCTCCCATAACCTCCAGTTTCCCTCCTTTTATTGAAAATTATACACCACCAACCCTCAGTACATATGTATTCATATCTAGAGAATCACTTTAGATACCCAAGTTTACTGATATTTATCCCTAATGCAAAATTCTCTAACACTTGCATCCAGCCCATGCAGTCCTCCCATGTACTTTCAGTCACCCCTGAGTGGCTTTGTGATGCCAATGCATGTCAAATGCTGCCTAAGTAGTTATGTTTTATTTTCTCGAGAACAATGACAGAAAATTCTCTATATATTCAATACCGGCTCAGTATTCTTTCTGCACAATGCTTGGTCAAATATCTAGATGTGGAGCTTTAAGGAAAGAAGGCTGACCACACAGGCACCTTGGCTATGTGCTCTCGCAGTAGAGGAATCACACTTGACTTTAATCTCTTTTCTCTGCAGATGCATTATCTCTACATAACTGATTCTCATGCTCTGGATGCTCAAGGTAGCTTTAGCTAATTCTGTGCTGATGGGGTAAGGGATATTGCTGCTGTCTGCCTTGCCAGACTCTGTGCTAGCTCTCTCTGTACTCTTTCCCCATGATAAGTTTGTAAGCTCAGTTATATCACTCAATGTGTGCTAATTAACCTTTCTGACCTCGGCTCAAAGAGCTATATATGCTCATTAGGCATTCATTTTGCTTTATAACAGGCCAGATTTGATGGGTTTAACCCATCCTTGTCACCTAGCTCCTAGCTTTTAGTCTCAAGTTTATGATCCCCAATGTCAGTCAATTATTTGTTTGTCTTTTTTATAGAAAACAGTTTTTTAAAATATAATATTCTGATTACAGTTTTCCTCTTCCTACTTCTCCCACTTCCTCCCCATCCCCTCCCATCTGGATATACACCTTTTCTGTCTCTCATTAGAAAACAAGCAGGCACCTAAGAAATAATAACAAAATAATATAAAAATTGGAATAGGACAAACCAAAAAAAGAAAGAAAAACCTGAAAAATGCATCTTGATGCAGAGACACACACATTTGCACAAATGGGAATCTCATAAAAACTTGAAACTGGAAGCCATAATATATAAGCACAGGACTTGTAAGATTTAAAAAAAAAAGCTCTGTATACAGGGGGAGGAGGTCCCCCTCAGTCACAGACATAGGGGAGGAGAGTAGGGGGGGAAGCGGGAGGGAGGGAGGAATGGGAGGATACAAGGGATGGGCTAACAACTGAGATGTAATATGAATAAATTAATTTAAAAAAAGAATAACTATGACACAATCAGGAATTATACAAATGTTAAAAAAAAATGCTCTCATTCAACATAAGACGAAGAACGTCCTCTGATGCCATTCATTTCATTTTCGGTTGGCCATCTACTGCTGGGCATGCACCCAACCTTTAAGGGTCATTTGTTTCTCCAGTGCGACTCCTTTGGGAAAAAAACCTAATTTATCCTTTGATTTCAGTTGTCAGCTGGAGATAGGTTCTGGTCTTGGGGTAGGAGCTTGTGGCCACTTTTCCTTTCAGCTCTAGAATATAGTGCAGACCCTGTGCATCTGTCACAGTCTCTATGAGTTTATAGGAGCACCATTCCTGTTGTGTATAGATGGCTTTGATGCCTTGGTGTTCTCCATCCCATTTGGCACTTACACTTTTTCTACCTTCTCTTTCTCAGAGTTCTCTGAGTTCTGAAGGGAGGGATTTGATGGAGATTGTCCTATTTGGAGCTTAGTACTCTAAGGTCTATCACGCTGCATATTTTCTGGCTGAAAACCTCTGTATTTCTTCCCATCTGTTGCATGAAGAAGCATATCTGATGATGGCTGAGCAAGGCATGGGTAGATGAGTGTAGCAGAATGTCATTAAGAATCATGTTATTGCTGTGTTCTTTTAGCAGAACAGTAGTATTTGGTTTTGCCCTAGTTCCATGGCTTATCTAGTCTCAGGTTCTTTGCCAAAAGACCAGCATTGGATATGGGTTTCATCTCATGGAGTAGGCCTTAACTCAAATCAGATATTGGTTGGTTAACTCCAACACATTTTGTGCCACTATTGCTCCACTGTATCTTGCAGGCAGGTCACCATTTTAGATGGAGGATTTCACAGTTTGGATGGTGCTTACCTTTCTCTTTTGGTAGAATGCAGAGAACCTTTCAGTACTATGAACGCTCATCAGTAGGGGTGAAGGCTGTAGGTTGGCACTAACTAGACTTCTCTAGGCTCAATGAGTTGTGTAAGTGTTGCCTTTAGCAACAGGGCCTTAACATCAGTTGTGAAGAGAACCTATAGCAGTAGCATGAATTGTTTGTGGTCTCCCAGACTCCTTTAGACAAGAATTCAGTTAGATATTATCCCATTCCTGATACGAGAAGCTTCATTTAGTGATAAGAAATGTGCAATTGGGACTCGATCTTCCTCATATTTGGTGATTTCATTTAGTTCATCTTCATATACCTATGCATACATATGTGCATATATACACACATAAATATGTATATATGTACACATATATACATACGCACACACACACACACATATATATATATATATGTATATATATCTTCCACCCAAATGGCCCTTAATTTTAATAGTCCTTCCCCATATTCCCTTCCTTGGTCCCCTTCCCCCTCTCACTCCCCATTTGATCCTCTGATTGTACACCTTTCTTAGTCCATCTATAATGATCTATTCCAATGGTTCTCAACTTTTGGTTGTAACCTCTTTGGAGGTCGAACAACCCTTTCACCGAGTTACCTATGACCATCAGAAAACACAGATATTTAAGTTATGATTCATAACAGTAGCAAAAATTACAGCTATGAAGTAGCAACAAAATAATTTTATGGGTTGGAGGTCACCACATCATGAGGAACTGTATTAAAGCGTGGTAGCATTAGGAAGGTTGAGAACCACTGATTCTATTTCCCCCTCCTAAAAAGATCCATCCTTCCCCCTTGTAGTCCGTTATGCTATACTTAACCTCTGTGATTCTATGGAGTATAGCTTGCTTATCAATGACTTAACAGCTAGCATCCACATATAAGTTAATATATACCATATTTTTTCTTTCTGGGTCCATTACCTCACTCAGAGCAGTTATTTCTCTAGCTTCATTTATTTACATAAGAATTTCATGAACTCATGTTTTACCTGTTGAGTAAATTTCTTTATCCACTCATCCACTGATAGAAATTGTTTCCAATTTCAAGCTATTATGAATTACAGCAACAATGAACATGGTTGGGTAAGCAGCTCTGGGGGTATGCCCGAGTGGTATAGATAGATCTTGAAATAGATTGAACCTCATCTTCAATCGTTTGCATTTCTTCTTTTGAGAATTCTCTCTTGAGATCTGAACCCAATTTTTAAATTGGGTTATTTGTTTTCTTGATATCAAGTCTATTTATTTATTTTTTTAGCTCTTTATATATTTTGGACATTAGCTCTCTAGCAGATATGTAGCTAGCAAAAATATTTTCCCATTCTTTTTTTCTTTATTTCTTTATTTATTTATATTTGTTTTTATTAATTTATTCACATTACATCTCAATGGTTATCCCATCCCTTGTATCCTCCCATGACAAGCTTGCAGAGGAAGAAATTAGGAAAACCACACCCTTCACATTATCCACAAGCAATATTTAGGAGTTACTCTAACCAAGCAAGTGAAGGACTTGTTTGAAAAAATTTCAAAACTCTGAAGAAAGAGATTGAAGATGACATGAGAAGATGGAATGATCTTCCTTGCTCATGGATCGGGAGAATTAACATAGTAAAAATGGCCATCTTACCAAAAGGATATTTTCCCATTCTTTAGCCTGGTGTTTTGTCCAAATGACAATGTCTTTTGACATGCAGAAGATTTTAAGTTTCGTTTATTTGAGTTCTTGTTTGCTTGTTGTTTGCTTGCTTGGTTTGGATTGGATTTTCCAGACAAAATTACTCTGTGTAGCCATAACTGTCCTGGAACTAATTTTGTAGACCAAGTTTGCCTTAAATTTAGAGATTTACTTGCCTTTGCCTCCTAAGTGCTGGGATTAAAGGTGTGTGCCACCACACCAAGTGAGGTCCCATTTATAATTTTTTTTAGCGTATATGCTATTGGTATTCTGTTCATAAAGTATTTTCCTCTGCCAATGAGTTCAAGACTATTCTCCACTTTCTCCTCTATCAAACTCAGAGTTTCTGACCTTATTCTGAGGTCTTTGGTACATTTAGAGTTGAGTTTTGAGCTGAGTGATAAGTATGAATCTATTTGGATGCTTCTATATTCCGCCATCCAGTTTTTAGACTAAATTTTTGAACCCTGTTTTTGTATAAGTTGGAACATGAGAAGATATATGAAAAGGAAACAACAACAACAACAACACACACATAGTGGTTGTAAACATGTTTTTGTTTTGATGTTCTGGAGAGCTAATAGTAACTGTTTCTCTTACCCATTCGTCTAATGGGGCTCCTCTTGCTTTTAATGGTCCAATTGCTCTCTGACATTCAGTATTTGCATTCTCATATGTCATAATCAGTTTCAATGCCTGTCTGGTCTCAGGATCTGGTATGACTCTATCTAGAGCTGAACCCAATCTCTGTAAGAATTCTGTGAAGTCTTCTCCAAGGCCTTGAAATACCTCAGTAAATGAAGTGGTTGTTTTTACCAGGCTCCTCAACCATGTCCCAAGCTCTTAAGGCTACAACACAACATTGATCAATTACTACATCTTCAGATCAGGTTTGTTCTCTTAAGGCAGCATAATGCCCTTCACCAAGCAATTGATCTTTAACAACATTTATTCCCCTTGTCATATTATGTTGTTCTATTCTCGGGGTTTCATTTCTCCACTACGATAACCACTGTAACTGTTGAGTAGCTTCTAACACAGATGACACCAATCCCTCTACTCTGGGGAATAAATCTATGCTGTATAACCCAGTTACTTAACATTTATTTAATATGAGCTGAATTCATTTCATAATGTATGATAGTGTCTTTAAAATGCTTTAAATCTAGCATATCTACTGGACACAATGCCATCTCATCATAAGCCTGGCCACCATCAATTAGCAGGGATATGTTGTACAAAGACTGGAAAAGCTGGTGGTGTCTATGTAGCCCTAAAGAATTCCTCTTTTGGAGCATTCGTCTCCAAAGCCCTTTTGGCCTGTCTGCTTTCCAGTTCCTCTAGAATCTTTACAGCCTCTCAGGCTTCCCATTTTTCTCTGCCCCCTTCCCCACACTGGTGCTGTGGACACCTGGTGTGTGGAACAGAGCAAGGCAACAATTGTGGGAAACACTGGCTCTCAGTCACCAAGTGTTTTTCCTTTACCAGCAGTGCTTTTTGTTTTCCAAATGCTTCAACCTCTACTCGCAAATTCTCTAGTTGTACAGCCAACTCTGCAATTCTTTCCTGAATGCTAGAATTTACTGACCCTTCTGGTTTTTGTATCTTATCAGTCTTTCTTCCAATCTTTTAAAACATGTTATACAGTAAAAAGACCAAGAAAAAAAAATCCCTCTGGGAATAAAGTAGGAAAGAACTTTGCAGCAGCAGCTGCCATTTTGCTGACAATCTGAAACGGCATTGCTGTATCTTCAAAACTTCTATCTTCCTCCACAACATTAGAAGTTAAGTTACCCATTATGCCCAAAACATATTGGGCACCACCTGTGGGCTTTACCTTTTTCAAACCTACTTTATTTGGGTTCTTTAAATGCTTATACCTCCCTTCCAACCTACCTACCTTAGATAGGAGAGAAAGAAGATTTATGAGAACAAAAGTAGATCTTATTGAATTAAGTTCCTGAGAGCAATTCCCCTGGCGGAGTTGGCAGGATTTCAGCAGACCAGCAATTCCAACAAAGTTGCTGCTGGAACCTGGAACAACAGCGGGAGCCTGGAGCCTTGAAGAAGTCTTCATTGGAGTGGTTCTCTCTAGGAGCATCTTGAAGTGGAGCGATGAACAGTCAAACAATACTAAGACACACACACACACACACACACACACACACACACACACACACACACA
>OU015752.1:79654499-79674072 GCA_907169655.1 Acomys percivali | reverse complement strand
CTCTCTCTCTCTCTCTCTCTCTCTCTCTCTCTCTCTCTCTCTCTCTCTCTCTCTCTCTCTCTGTGTGTGTGTGTGTGTGTGTGTGTGTGTGTGTGTGCCCTCATGCAAAACAGTGCACCTATGGAGGTCAGAAGACAACTGTCAGGAGCGCAGTCTCTCCTTTCACTATTGGTTCCTTAGAATCAATATTAACTCTCTATGTTTGCACAGCAAGAGTCTTTCCTACTGAACCATTTTACTGGTCATCTTCCTCTTCTTGAAAAGCCACAAATGCCATGATGGGTACCTACCTTCAAGACTTCATTTAATCCTAAATGCACTCCAGACTCTCAAGTGGAAATTTCTGGCACATAATATCAGTGGGTATATACAAACATTCTTTTTCTTTTTCCTTTTCTCTGAACAGAATCTGAATGTGTGTGTGTGTGTGTGTGTGCACTCACGCGAGTGCACGCATACCCCACACATGATATTGTGACCCTAAAACACACTAATTTTTTTTACCTTAAGATCTGTCTTATTTGACTGGAAAATTAGCTTCCCTGGTGACAACGAGTTTTCCTACTCGTAAGTGCTCCTTCTCTGAGGGCTACAGGACTTAGCATGGTTGATGCAATAAAGTTGTGGTAAGGCAAGCATTAGTTAACAAGACACTAGCCAAACCCCAGACTTTCTTTACCTAGAAGATCAATTAAAAGGAGAATTAACCTGATTCACTGAGATCTGCTGAGATATCTAATATATAATGGAAACTATAAGAGGCATCAAGCTTTTGAGATCAGCCCCTTTCCCCAGACCTGTGGTGACTCTTCCCAATGGGTTAAAAAACATCCTTTGAGATAGTCTGGTCAGAAACATTCTTTGTGTTCTGTGGGGCTGGAAGCCCTCTCCTAATTCTCTGATCATCACAGCAAAGTCATACTGAGCCTGGGAACCCTGGAACAACAGCTCCCAACACCATCTTTGCCTGTGTGAGCCACCAAATCCTTCTATTAGCATTAAGATTGCCTTCAGTAGCTGTTCACTACAGTTTTGTGCTATTTATTTCTTGATCTTCCTCCTCCTCCCCTTCCCCTTTCCCTTCCCCTTCTCTTTCTCTGTCTTCTTCTTTTCTCCTTCTCCTTTCTTTTCTTCCTCACCCTCCTCGCTCTTCTTTCTCCCTCCTTTTCCTCTTCTTCTTTTTCTTCCAGTCATGTTATTTGAGAAGACTATTAGATAATGATGCATTATTTTTATGAGGTAGTATTTATAAGTTACTGGCTTTCCACATTGAGCATTTAGGTTTCCCATTTCATCATTTCATTTACTTTACATACTTAGGAAAGGTATAATGTTTTACTCATTGTGTAGAACATTGCCTCTGAATTATCACACCCTGTCACAGATCAGATTTGCATAGGCTCTGCATCATGTCCTGCACTGTCTGCTACTCTCTCCTCAACCCCCACCAGACTGTATATTCTTATTGCAATTTAAAGTTAATAAAACAATGCATCAGGAATTCCATCACACTGTTTGCTGATAATATCAATAAGTATTTGTTGGGTGTGAATATGTTAAACCAGGCAGTGTATCCGCTTCTCACAAAGAGAGGAGGAGTGAGGGGAGTGAGAACATGGAGGAAAACTAAACCTTTGGCAAAACCGGCAAAGCATATTGAAATTCACTCTCTTTAAAGCCCAGAAGCCCTGTGAAAGGAGTGCCTCCTTATAAGGAGGAAAGTATCCAGGAATTGGACAAAGGTGGCCAGGTCACCTACCCTGTTAACATCTCAGTAGGTTTCAGGTTCCTGGGCACCTGATTTTCTCCTTTCTCAGGCTGAACTGCTTTTTACATTGACCATAGATTAAGGGAAAGTATCTTTTCTCTGTTTCAGGAATACCAAATTGATATATTTTTTGCTCAAACCTGGACAGACAGTCGCCTTCGATTTAACAGCACCATGAAAATACTAACTCTGAACAGCAACATGGTGGGCCTGATATGGATCCCAGACACCATCTTTCGAAACTCTAAAACAGCAGAGGCTCACTGGATCACTACACCCAACCAGCTCCTCAGAATCTGGAATGATGGGAAAATCCTTTACACATTAAGGTAAAATGCTGCATAGCTCTCTTTTGAGTTTTAAAAACTGATTGTTAGTAGTACCTAAGATGGTATGCTTGGTACTATACCAACAACCCAAAGAACACAGAGGAGAATAGATTTATTGAGGCCTGACTTGTGAAAAACCAAAGACATTTCTGGCCTCAGATATTCATCTTCTTGAGTCTCAAGGGTACAAAGTGCTTTCGTGGAACACAAAGGACTGCAGTACAACCCAAGATGGGAAATCCTTGCTGGGCAGATATTCTCCCCAGAGTGTTCTCTGCCACTCCTCTTTGAATGTCTATGTGGACTTCCTGGGAACTTAAATTCCAAAGACAGCATGTCTTCTTCATATTAGATCACAGGTGCTAAGGAAAGAGAGACCTTAAACAAGTTTTTATTTCCTTAGAACTCAGAACTCCATATGAATGGTCTGCCTCCTTAAAAGAAATGGAAAGGATTAAGGACCAGGAAAAGATGATCAGTCCACCTACCCTGTTACAGGTTTCAGGTTCCTAGGTACCTGCCTGTCTACTTTCTCAGGCTAAGGGACATTTCAGACTGACCATAGATTAAGGGAAAACACAGCTTCCTTTGACACATACTGCTTTTCCCAGGCTCCCGTAAGCATTCTTTCCTCAAAGCGTCTAAATTTTTCCTTCGTTCCATATTCATTATAGAGATTTTAATTACGAGTGATCATGGCACTGTGGAGAAATTGTGATGTCTAACACTGAAGTTTCCATAGCACCAGAAGACACATACTGACATCAAAATATGAAGGCAATATCAGAGTCCAAGGGAAGTAAATTTCCAGACAGGGACCAACAGAAAGAACAATAAAGACCCACCGCAGGGAAGTTTAGTGATGAAAAGGCTGAGTAACACGGAATTTGTCACAGGCTTCTCATCAATCATAAAGGCCTAGGAAAGAAACTCTGAAGAAAAGCTAATCTGGAACAAACCAGTATTGAACCTGGCTGGTCCTGGATCCCTCCTTAGAATGTTGACCCACATGTCACATGAAATGTGTTCACATAGTGCAGCTGCCACCTGCCTGGGGCAGTGGAGAGAGATGTTCAAGAAATAAATGCTATGGAAATAGATGAGTTTGACCTAATTCCTGTGTGGACCGACATACCAGTTTCAAGTGGAAGTTTTATTAAGACAATTTGAAACAATGGCTTAGAAAAGAGCAGTTACTGTTTTTTCTCCACTATGACTTGGCTTGTGTTTCTAAGCACTGTTGGAGTTTTGCTAAAATTCCCTCTGCTATTTGCTAGTTAAAAGCAAAACAGAATATCACAGTAACAATGCAGCCAAAGGGTCCCAGTGAGTGAGCCAGAGTGAGGGTGACACTGTGTCTTGGCATTACCACCATCATCCCCAAGTCTACTGTGTGATGCCTTACCTACCTTGGAGGCCTTGGCAATGCTGCTGCTGATCCCAAATGATGCTGGTCTCTTTCACAGGCTCACCATCAATGCAGAGTGCCAGCTGCAACTACATAACTTCCCCATGGATGCACATGCCTGCCCTCTGACCTTCTCAAGCTGTGAGTACACAGGCATTTGCACCTGGGTGGGAGCTTTGGAGCTGGATCTGGCCTCGCTGGGTCTGGTTTCCAGTGTATAGTCCTACTGTTGGTGACACAGTTACTAAACAACTGGAGAAAGCCAGTAACAGCTGGGTCTTTGGCCATCAGGATGGTTTAACTCTAGACTTCATTACACAGAATGTTGCAAAGCAGATAACTTTGGTTAAGGAATGAGTGACTCTGTTACTAATGGTGATATTGAAGGATTCAGAAGTTAATGTTGCATTCACTCTCCAAGGGGACCAATACTAATGGGCTCTGACTATTTATGGGGATCTTTTGTCACATTTATTTTTAGGTTTAGTATTTTAAATATTTGGCTTCTAGTGAAGAAGGCCAGATCTTCCCTTTGAATGTACTTGTTTTTCTCCTGGAGCAGATGGTGATTGATTTAAATGATTCCTACCAATCAGTGCATGAGTACATCTACAAGGAAATATCAAATATCAGATGCATTTGCAACCTTACAGAACTTTTAAGTAAAGGTCACTATGGAAATGTGCCTATTGGATTTATGTGGTTTATTTTAAATGTGTTAATCACAAGCACTTATATATGTATGGATGACTCACAAACATTTAAATAACTGTATCGGTTTTCTTTAAAACAGAATATAAGGCATGCTTACAAATTTGAGGGAATCTCAGTCAGATAAACTGTGGCATCAGGGGACAGACAGTTTAGACTTGGTCTTAAGTTCAGAGAAATCCAAGATGCAACACAGAATTTCACTGACCTCTAGGTTTGGTAAGAAAAGATCTTGTGTAAAGACTAGTTAATAACTAGCTGACTCTAAACTTCCTGTATTTGGGGATGGCACAAATGGCTGGTACCCAGCACTTGAATGTGCATGTCTTTGGTGTGTTAAACAAACACAAACATCCCTTTGGGACATTGTTTTCTGTATTTAAAAGTCAGAGGATGGCCAGCTGCCCTGCAGTCTTGTGTACTGTTTGGGCACATGTAGATTCCTTGAGTGATTCTCAGTGATCTCTGCAGGCTGTATGTATCACTGGCCAGCTGTTTCTGCTGTTCTTTCCAATGTGTCGACATGCTGTTAACTCATCTATTTAGTTTTTAATTTAAGTGCTTATTTTATACAACCAGGCTTTGTGTTTGTTCCTTTTTCTAATCTCCTACTCAATTTTGGATTTCTTTACCAAATTTTCAATGACATCTATTTTCAAAAAAGAGTAAAAAATAATTCATCTCTGTGGGACACATTTGCACAATTACTTGCTGAGTCATTCATTAATTTGAGTTAATGTTTCCTAGGAACTCTTCTCAGAATGTCTTCAGGACTTTATTTGAGGCCTTATGCTTTCTAAGCATATGTTGAGCTGAACTCAACCTGCACCCAGCTCCACATCTTTGCAAGTGACTCCTGTCCCCTAGCCCATGGTAACTATTGACCTGGGTTGTATCACTATGGTTAGGTAGTTAGTGTCTGGCCTCTTTTACTCAGCAGGATGTCGCTGTGACTCATTCATGTTGGCTCATTAGTAAGTAGTTCATTTTTCTATCACTTTAAAGTTTAAGCCTGAGAAGCTGGGTTATACATATGGTGTGAACTTAGATCTATACATTCTTGAAATTTCAGGCTCCAGAGTATCAGTTCCTAAGTTAGAAAAGCATGGTTACTCTTCCATTCCTTCACGGGCGGGGTGGATCCGAGTCTCCTTTTAGAGAGTCTTCAAAAGACCTCCAGCTGAGGGCTTTTGTCTCTGAAATCTTATTTTCTGCCAGGCTCTGCCCTGATCCTGCTCTTGTTGCTAGCCTAGGTGGAACCCTCAGGCTCCCAGAGGGAAGCCAGCACAGATGGCAGGCCCTGAGCACTCCAGCTGGGGCATCCCCATAACATTCTTGTTTCTTCCTCTTTTCAGTTTCCCTCACTGCCAACATGCTTTAAAAACCTATTTAACTATTTTGCAAAAGCATTTAAAGCGTCCATTCCGGAACAAGATTATCTATGCATGACACTTGCTCTATTTCCATAGAGAAAATAGCTTATAGAAATAAAATAGTATGTAAAATAACAGATATACATATGTATATATATTCTTTTTACACACACACACACACCACACACACACCACAGTGTGTGTGTGTGTGGTGTGTGTGTGTGTGTATTGTCCCTTCCGACACTAGTTAGTAATTACAGGAAGCAGTCTGTTATAATTTGTGAGGCAAGCGATAATTATTCTGTGTCTGATATAGAACTATTGTGTAAGGTGGTTACAGTGAATGTAAAGGATTCTTGACTAAGATCATATAAAAGGATATATACTTCATATATATATTAAATGTTTTAAAACATTTATATAAAAAACAGTTCTCTGTGTGTGTTTTGACTGCTATGTTTATCTACAAACCATCTGGTACCCTTGAAGGAGGTCAGAGAGTGACATATATCTGTCTGGAGCTGGAGTTACACATGGTTGTGAGCCACACCTTGTGGGTTCTGGGAATTGGACTTTGGTCTTCTGTAACATCAGTATTCATTCTTAACTGCTGAGCTGTCACTACAGCCCCTATAATCTCTGTCTTGGGCTGTTTTGTAGAAAACAAGTTAAAAGACAAAATATGCAGAAGTTGCTATTTTAATTCTTTCTTTATAATTATTTTGATATAGTTTACTTCCTTATTGGTTTTCTCTTGGTTAAATATCAGCATTATGAGAAAATCTTTTCTCTATTTGGCTGGGTGACCAGAGTATATTACTGTGAACATTAGTTCTTTTGTGGTTTAATTTCCAGAACTTGTATGGCTTTTGAAATGTTGCTGGAGCTGATATTTCACAGCTATAATGTGCAGGGCCTCGCTCATCAACTCACAGATTAAAATATGTCTAGATGTATGCATTATTAGCTTAAAAACACCTAGGTAGCAGGAATATTGATTGCAACTAACATAGTGAGCACCATAGCTCAGAAACCTCAAATCACTTCTCAGTTGGAGCCTTACTGGTCACATGACTGGCTGGTTGCTTTGGCTGCTGCTGTTGCCCAGTGCTACCAGAGAGATCCATGTGGATGGATGCAACTGCCTGGGGAAAACCCAGAGATTTCTGGAAGGTGTTTTAAAATTGTATATTGCTTAATCAGTATTCTGAGGTACAAACAATTTAAGTCTTACCATCATAAGATGTGTGTGTGTGTGTGTGTGTGTGTTTGTGTGTAGAAGAAAGCAACAGCAAGTGAGTAGAGTCAGTTTTATTTCCTTTGCATGAATTGCTTATTCGCTGATTCATCTCATCAATCCTCTGTGTATTTGTTATTACAACTTAAAAATGAAACAAATGTTATAAATAGGTGATAGACAAAGGGAAAATAAGCACATAAGGAAGCTTTGAATCATTAATGGTTAGTGGATATAATGATTGGAATGGTGGAAGAAGACACTGCACATTCTGTTGACGGGGATATGAAATGTCAGAATACAGAAAGCCATTTAGAAGTTTTTTTCTAAACTAGAAGCAGACTAGGAGAACTAAATAGTGCATAGTTAGAAACCAAGCCCTGAAAACCAAAGTACATGATCAAGTATTCCTGAAGAAGTCCCTATGGTTATTCCTGAAGACCCACCTATGGATTTTCAGAACATTACTGCTTTTTTTTTTCCTGGACACAGATTCTCTGTGTACCCCAAGTGTCTCAGTGCTGGGGGAATAGGCATACATCATCTTGTCTAGCTGTAACCGATCCCTAGTGGAAAACACCCCCATGCCTGTCAGAGCATGGATTGGTGAGAAAGTTGCCCTCGGAACCTTAAGCTGGACTCCCCAACAACCAAAATAAGCCAGTCACTGATTTGGGCTACAAGCTGGTTGTGCTACCACAGAATGTAAGCTGAATGAAAATCCTCAAGGCCCACTCATGTGTGGTCCTATGGATTCTTGAAGTGACTGGGAAGTGAAAGCTGAAGGTGACTGAATCTAAAGAAAAAGGGGCTAAACGAATGGGAAGGCATCCTGTTGCTGGATGTAAATCTTTAATTGTATCAGGAGGATAATGCCTCACAAAGCTTCAGTGCAATCCATGTGAAAACTCCAGCTAGACTTCGGCCTCAAAATTGGCCAGTTAGTCCTAACATCTTCAAGAAAACTGCAAAAACTCCAGAATGACCAAATTACTATTACTATTACTATTACTATTATTATTACTATTACTGCTGCTGCTGCTACTACTACTACTACTACTACCACTGGTGTTTTTAGCAACAAGGTTTACAGGCTGGCCTCGAACTCAGAGATCCACCTGCTTCCACATCTGCCTCTGCCTCTTCCTCTTCTTTTGCCTGTTCTTCTCAAGTGCTGCAATTAAAGGCATGTACCACCACTGCCCAGCAAAATATTCTTTTTTGAAGAACAAATTTATGTGCCTCATGCTTGTGATTTCAAACCTACTAACCTGCTACAGTCACCAAGTCAGCACACTGGTCCCGTCAGGATGATACACATACAGACCATGGAATGGAAAGGAGAGTCCTGAAATGTAGACAGTGTGTTCATGGCTAGTTAATGTTTGATAAGGGTACCACGATAACTCAGCGGGAAAGCATGGCCTTTTCCACTGACACTATTGAAATGCTGACATATGTATGTGCCAAAGAAGGAAATTGCACTCCAAAGCCAAGCTAAGCAGCCTTTGGAAGATAACAAATGGGTCCTTGTGATGGAGGGTCAGCTGATGGCAGCTTAGCTGCAGAACCAGAGGTACAAATAACAAAGGAAAAAATAGACAAAGCGGGTGCTGTGGTGTTGAAAACTGTCACATCTCAAAGGACACCATCAAGATAGTGAAAGGTCAGCCTCCAGAGAAAAGGGATGGCTGTATGTCATACATCTGAAATCTCATTCCATTAGGGCAGCTGCATGCCCAGGAGAAATGGCGTCTGGTTAGTCATACCAGGTGCTCAGTTATGAGAAATTTTGATAAAAGAAGGAAATATGTTAACCTGTTATTAGCTGGAAATTAATTTTCCCATCCATAATAGTTAATCTCACATTTATCAAAATTGTATGACTGTTACATGTATTTTGTTTTCCTCTTAAGTATACTTCAAGAAGAAGATACATATGCTTAAAAGTAGTAAATGTCAGTCAGCATTCAATGTTAGCTCCAGGAGATGTCAGGGAGTGGAGGGGACAGTGACCAACGTCTTATTATGATGGTGAGGCAGTGGCTCTTCAATGTTAGCTAATTCCAGCTAAGACTGAACGTTGCTGTGAGCTTGTGTCTCCCAGGAATGCCAGGAGCTACACCCATAAAGTTTCATTATTGTGACTGCCTAAATATGAGCTGAACGAAGATGAGGCCAATAGATGTGCTAACACACATGGGGAAGGCTCAAGAGGCCGCAAGCCCACAGAAAGAACTGGAGCAACCGTGGAACGCTGAAACAGGGAGAAACATTCTTCCCCAGAGAAATGCACACCAACTAGTTATCCAATGCCAAATGGTCAGCTCTGAAAACACACAGGTAACATTGTAAAGAGTGAGCAGGCTGTATTTACACATGTGTGTACACATACATATACATTTATAAATATGCATTTAATAATAACTAGTGAAAAAAGAGGCCAGGAATTTTAAAAAAAAAAACAAGCTAGGATGGGTATATGGGAGGGTTCTGTTGGAAGAAAGGGAACAGAGAAATGATGTAATTAATTATAAGTTCAAAAAAAATTGAAAGAATAAAGATTAAACCTATTTTGCCAGATACATTTAATTTTCAAAAGAATATTATATTCTGAGTTTTTCTAGGAATGCTTTCAGTATTTTTAAAAATTGGCAATAAACTTAGGAATATTCAAAGCAGGACTGAAACATTTCCAGCTTAAGAACCAGGCTCACTCCTCCACACTCTCTGCCAGTCAGGCACTCTCCATTCTTCTCTCAGATATATCACAGTCTCTTTACTTGTAATTCCTTGTGTTCGCACTTATATTCTTTCACAATATGCCTCAGGCCAGTGCTACCCCTTTAAGATGAGCTGCAAGCCATAGGTTTGCTCTTAGAATGCCCAAGTTAGAGACAAGTGAAGTCGTATGTATGTATGTATGTATGTATGTATGTATGTATGTATGTATATATTTCATATATATATATTTCAAATTATATCCCAATTGTTATTCCCTCACTCATATCCTCCCTCCTTCTTTCACCCTGCTCCCCTCTCCTAGTGCTCTGACAAGGACACCTTCCTCCTCCACCATCTGACAACAGCCTGTCATGTCTTGTCAGGATAGCCTGTATCCCCTTCCTCTGTGTGCTTGCAAGGCTGCCCTGCCAAGAGAAAGTGATCAAATCACAGGTACCAGAGTTCATGTCAGAGGCAATCACCACTCCACCCTCCCCTCCATGCGGAGAATGAGCTATCCATTGGCTTTGTCCTGTGAAGTCAATTTTAATACTACATTTTATTAAATTCATCTACCTAAGACATCATTTTGATATGGAATTAATATGAAAATATTGATATAGTCTAATATACTACAACAAGATATATTAATAAGAAATCTTGGAAATCAGACCCTGATCCACACTCTGCACCCTGCAAGTCACAATTACAGGTTACTCTTAAAGAGAGGCAGCCTGTGGATGAAACTGACCCATCACTGCACAGTGATGGCATATTTCCATGTCAGCTAGCAATATTTAAGTTCCTCTGTAGCCTATGCTTGGCTCAGGCTGCCATGTGGTGAGTGAACAGTCTGAGATGACACAACTGTCACCAAACAAGCCATGTAGTTTCCCACCTGTTTATTTAACATCAGTTCTTAATTCTAATTTTCCACATTCCTCCCTATATTTCACCATCCCTCTATGAGACTGGTCTTAACTAACACTGAAAAAATGATGCACATAAACCCACATAAAAGTTGATGTGTGTGCATGTGGTTACTGTAAGCCTCACATACCTGCAGGAAGCCTTCTGATTTTGTTTCATAAATCCTGTATCCTCTTTCACTATTGGAACTCAGGCTAACAGGATGAAAGTAGGGTGTGCAAGGCAGAGCCACATAACAGTGCTCTTGCATTACGGCAACTGACATAGATATTTTACTAAGTGTGATAGTTAGATACCCCTGAGTATCCACAGAGGATGGTTTTAAGTGCCTCTCTCCATGACACCTAACACTATTCTGCTCACACCGCCCATAACACGGCACAAGAGGAGCACATCAGCAGAGTTCATCACTCTTCATTCTTTAAGCTGTCAATAGATTACTTGTCGTCACTACTGTTCTCATTGCTGTTTGTAACAAAATACCTGCAACATAAAGAAGGAAGGCGCTAGTTGAGCTACGGTTGTAGGATGTAGCCTATAATGGAAGGGAATTCGTGGTGGCCAAGCATGCGGGGAGTGCTTACACTGGATCTGTAGACACAATGCAGAGATGGAGGCTGCTGCTTAGGCCACTCTGCAATCCAGGATCTGGCCTATTGGATGGTGCTGCTCAAACTCAGGACGGGCCTTCCGGCTTTAGTTAAGACTCTCTGGAAGTACAGCCACACCCAGAGGCTCATCTCCTAGCTGATTCTAAATCCTGGAAAGTTGACAATCAAGGTTAACCTTCACAAGTCCGCTCTGCCAAATTTGACACCCAAACATCACCTTTAAACCATAAGCTCCCACCTCTGGTCTTTGTAGGCTAGTAGCCATCTTTTAGTGCAAATTGCACTCAATCCTGTTTCAGTCTCCAAAGTCTTTAACAATTCCAATAATGTTTGAAAGTCCAAAGACTCTTCTGAGACTCACAGAATTGTTACCATGAATTCTGACACAAAGAAAAAGTTAGCATACTGTCAATATACAGTGGCACAGAGTAAACACTTCCAGGCCTAAAGGGAAGAAGGGGACATAGTAAGGAAAGGTCAGGCAAAAGCAAGATTATAATACAGCAGGAAAATCACCAAACCCTACAGCTCCGTGCCTGGCATCTGGGGCTCCAATCTGCTTGGGTAGTCCTACCCTTCCTTTTTTTTTTTTTTTTTTTTTTTTTTTTACAGCTGGCAGTACTTGTAAACCTTTTGACTTCTTCGCTTCATGCAACGTGATCACAGGGCCTCCTTGCAGGAAATCAGATTGGGCTACGCATTGCCTGACCTTAAAAGTTTTCTAGAAGCTTGGGGAAAAAGCTTCAATGGCCCTGTAACTAAATCTTTCATGCGAGTCAAGTACCGTGTGAATGATGCTGCCGTGTTCACATCTCTTCATGACTCTGTGATGAACGTTAGCTTGGGAAGTGTTTCTCAAATCACCTCAAAGCGTTTATGGACTAAGCAAAGTGCCTAGTACCCATTGAGGCGAGCCATCAATGAGATTGCGATTCCCAGCAAGTGGGCTCTCCCTCTTATGCTTGCTGACCTGGGAAAGAGAAGACAGGTGCTCTGTGGAAACTCCTGCTCTGCAGTAGAGGAATTAATCACCAAATAGCAAATGATACCCCATGCCAGCAGAGACCCTGTATCCTGGAAAGCAAATACTCGGGTAAGAAGAAAGGCATGCATCTCTTTCATGTGCAGACTGTCTTTCAAGTAGAGTGTTCACTAGCATCAGAACCTTCCAGACAAGAAGGCTCCAAAGTCCCAGTATCAGGAGCATCTGTTTACATTCTCAAGCTCATTTGCATTGGGGAAGCTGAAGAAATACTTGAGTACATTTCAGAGATCTGGCAGAGTTAGCTGGCCCTGTGCATGAGGCCTAATATGCTACCCAAGTTTCCCATTAAGAGTTATACTGGTCCAACCTGAGTTATGGGAGATGTAGCCTCAGTCATCATCTCTGTCTGTCTCCCCATACAGGACTGTTTTTCCAGCCATTCCTTACCCCTTTCTCTTCTTGACATGCCATCCCTGTAGATGTGCATACGTATCTGATATGTCAGTCCAGCTTCAGCGAACTGACATGCTTGTGGCATGGCTGAGAAGAAGTCTGATGCCCGCAAGTCCCCTAAGAGAGGCAGATGAGCCTTCTTGGGGAAAATGGCACAGGAGCCCAATGTGAAGGGCATAGCGAAGGTTGGTTGCTTTCTCTACCCTACAAGATCATCCTGTGTAGCCCAGCACAGCCATACAGTCCCCTGGGAGAACCCAACTGCAGAATAGAAACTGCCAGAGTCAGTCACACTCACCCCCATGTGTGGCACAGATAGCTACATTGTTGACTATTGTAGAAGCCTGTAAGGAGTATCTCTCCCTCACTCACTCACTCAAGTTCCTTCTATCAAGGTCTGTCTTCTGCCCCTGAAATGAAAGAGGGAGTTTAAAGGGATTTTTACAGGTGACGAAAGTTTACTGACTTAAATTACCAATTATGTATGCTCAAATTAGTGATGCTAAAATGTCACTCTCTCCTCTTTGTCACTTTAACCCCTCCTTCAACATAGTATTATTGACAAAGAGGAGGGATACCTGTGGTACCAACTACAGAAACAAGGCTGTGATTGACACTCTGTTTTCCACAGAACTGATGACAAGAAGGAAACACTGGTCATTGAACTACTGAGACACTTGATCCACCAAAGTCAAATATTGCAGAATTAACCAAGTCAGAAAACATTCATGGTTCTAATACTACATAAGTAAAGACTAAAGTACGTTTAAGAAAAACACCAGATCTTCAGCAGGCAGCAAAGGCCACAATTATTATAAGTTCCTTGGGTTTGCAGTACTCAGACACTTTCTGCTCTTCATCCAGACAAATCCAAACAGTGCTGAGGACCCCTGGGGAGTATAGGAAAGAAACCAGGCAGGAAAGGCTGTTAGGATTCTGCTTCAGTCCACCTACCTGTGATGTCACTGCCTACCTGCCACGGGGGCGTGGCCCTGCCCAGTGTATAAAAGGACAGACCAACCTCACCCCTACTTCTCTTACCTCCTATTCCCTTTACTCTCTCTCTTACTTCTTTGTCTCTGTCTCTGTCTCTGTCTCTGTCTCTGTCTCTCTCTCTCTCTCTCTCTCTCTCTCTCTCTCTCTCTCTCTCTCTCTCTCTCTCTCTCTGGGCTACCCCTCCTTCCTTTCTTTCTCCCCTCCCCGCCATGCTCATTTAACAAACTCATCTAATATCATTTCTGTTGCCTGGCATCTTATCTTATTTCTTATTATTAATTATTTTAAAAAGGCTGCTTGTCTCTTCTAAGTTTTCAGAGTTCCGGCCGCCATTTTTACACTGTATTTGTCTTTGAAAAGCTTTAAAACGAGGCTCATCAGCATTAGGGAAGGCCTGGAGAGAGTGGATGCAGCAGGCAGAGAGAAAGAGAGTTCAATTCCTGTGCCTAGAGGACTCCTTTTTAAAAAATCCATTGATTTATCTATTTAATCGCTTTACAGCCTGATTGCAGCCCCCTCTCTCCTCTCCTCCCAGTCCCTCTTAAGCCTCTAGGTAGGAAACTGGCCAGAACTCCCGCTGAGCACTGACTGTCTGACCAGTGTTCTTGTTCTGTTTTTTATTATTCCAGTAGTGTGATAGGAAGGGATTGGAGAGGTTAAACCACAGCTTAGGCTCCATGGAGGGGAAACATAGTTTAGCCTTTCTAATTCTTTACAAGTTTTGTCCTTTATTCCTTGTTCTCTTTATCCAAAGTCTTACCAGGAAATGTTGTTGTAAAGTAAAAATGGATAATCTCTAGCTATGCTGTGTCTATTTTCTTTCTTTCTGATTTTTCTGTTTATATGTATGTATTTTCTAAAATAAAATGAATGCGTCTTTAAAATAAAGATGGAACCAAGCACATTGTCCGGAGACCTGGGTCAGCCCTCACTACATCCAGGACTTAATAATAAACTCAGTGCTAGAACCAAAGCCCTCTGTTTCCATCTGTGTGTAACCAAGTGCCTCTAGAAAGTTTTAGAAACTACTTTTCCCACCCAATCTCATAATCATCAGTCATTTCGTTCTTACAAATTACCCTGGTGCTGAACTTTCCTTCCTGGAGAGGCAGGGCCATCCAGGTACATTTCCTTTGGCCAATGACATTGCTGGCAGTTGGATGCAGCAGAGCAGCATACGATAAAAA
This sequence comes from Acomys percivali, assembly GCA_907169655.1. NCBI lineage: Eukaryota > Metazoa > Chordata > Mammalia > Rodentia > Muridae > Acomys > Acomys percivali. The sequence continues at coordinate 79,659,360 of OU015752.1, read as the reverse complement.
AGGGGAGGCCGTAGATGATGATATTATCAAGGGAGGACAATGGAAGCAAAATGAAATGCATCCATATGATACGCATGCATTTCACTGGCACAGCTCTGCTGCAGTACTCCATTTAGGTTGAAAATTTTAAAATATGCTCTTTTATGCTTGATACCTATGTCATTTGTAACAGTGTTCAAATTGGAGCAATCATCAGGAAAAGACCATTGCTACTGCAGTGATGTCACACAAATCTGAAAAAGTTTGCTGGCTCTCAGAGTTTCCAAAGTACTCAATGGAGGAGAGACGTAAATGTTAGTAAATCTCAAAGTTAGCATATGTGGCCTGGCTGCTGCCTTGAGGCAAACTGCTTGATTCTGTCCTGCTCCTGGCACTGGCTGATCCTGGCATAGTGCCACACACTGAATAGAGAGCAACAACAGTCCTTATTTCTGCACATGAATTTCCTGTCAAACTGCAAGAAGACGCAGCCCAATGCACCCCTAATAGATGCAAAAACTGATCTCATGGACAGAAAGTGAGCCTGCTACTAGGTCACTAAACTCATGGGGTGGAGAAGCTCTGTGAGCTCAGCTCTTGCTTTCCCAAGTCCACCATTTTCTTATCTTGCCATCCTTTATCTCCAGGTGTATATTTGATAAGATGAACCAATAACAAGGCCAATAATCTCATCTAGGGCTTTCTAGAATATGCTATGTCATCTCCACTCTTACTCTAACCACTGCCTCCTTTATAAATGAACAGAACACAAGGACAACCATGCAGGAACCATCACTGCTACTCCTGTGTTTCTTCTTGCTATAGAAAGAAAACTAGGGAAGGCAAGGATCTTCAGATTCCTGGAGCTTCATAAGAAATCATCCCATCTTTCCTGGGGGGGAAAGGGACCAATTCTCCATCAAAGCAGTGTGGTCATTTTTATTTTTCAGGTAAACAAATTATCAAATTATCCTTCTTTGAGCCTCTCCCTCTGTGTAGTCCTTGTTTAATTGACTAGGTGGCGTGGTAAGCAGGGTGGGAATTGTCTCTTGGATCCTTATTCATCAGGGGACACCTGAGGCAGTGGTCTCTGGAAACAGCGGCATTCCTGACCCATTGGCAGCTATAGTGTTGTCTGGGCTCTTGAGCAGTACACAAACAGTGCTCAGTGCTTAATATCCATTTTAATAGAAGTCAAGGACAATGCCAGGATGACAAGCCAGGTGACACAAGGTAAACAACAATCACACATTACCTTAAAGATAGTTTTCTTTTTTCAAGAACTTCTTGTTTGTTTTCGAGATTATAATTTAATTACAACATTTCTCTTTTCTCTTTACTCCTGAAACACTCCCATATGCCCTTCCTTGCCCTCCTTCAAATTCATGGCCTCTTTTTCATTAATTGTTGTTTCACATATGTATTTTATATGCATATATATTCCTAAATATAACCTTTTAAGTCCATATATTGTTATTTGTATCCTTATTTTCCGGGCTGGCCATTTCGCACTGGACACTCAATTAATGTGCTTCTTCATAGAGATGACCACCCCTTCCATTTTCAGCTTTACTACGTTGCTTGTAGTTCTTTGTGTAGTGTTGAGGCCTCATAGGCTTTTCTCTGTCCATTTTTGCATGTTCTTTGCTTTCATGCTTGTTCAGCTCACATTTGGGCAGCCATTGGTGAGAATCTTTGGATGTGAATTCTGATGTTACTAGGAGACACAATCTCACACACAACTCCCTGATCCCTTGCTTCTTACATCTTTTTTCTCCTTCTTCCACAATATTTCCTGAGCCTTCACTGTAGCAATGTTCTATAGATATATCCATTGAGCATGAGCTCCACAACTCTGCATTTTGATTGGTTGTGGTTTTCTCTAATTGTCTCCATATGTCACTAAGAAAAATTTTCTTAACAAGGGGTGAAGATTACACTTATTTGTGGGTATAAGACAGATTTTTATAAATTATTGTTAGGAATTATGCTGACCTAGTAATTTAGTGGTTTTAGATTCCCCTACAATAACCATGGTTTCACTGACAATAAATAGTTCACTAGATTTCCAGTACCAGGTATAGTCTCTATTTTGAGTGGGTCTTAAGTTCAGTTAGAGAGATGATGTTAGTTAATGCCAAGGTATGTGTGCCTCTACTGTACCTGTAGGGCCATTGTACATAGTGGTGGCTGATGTAGTTCATAGGTGTCATAGTTGGGTAGGGCTGTTGGTTCCCTCCTGCCTTTGGAAAAATGCTTGGTGCCTTCTCATTCCATGGAAGGCAGTCCTCAGGGAAGGGGCATTCAGAGAATTTCCTGTTCATGGATCTCTGGACCCTGTTTCTGAATGCATGGTGTCTTCAGCAATAGGGACTTAGAGAATATACAATGTACATTTCTCCTTCTGGGTCTGGCTACCCCACTCAATATGATATTTTCTTGTTCAACCCATTTACCTAAAAATTCCATGCATTCACTTTTCTTTACAGCTGAATAGTATTTCATAGAGTATATGTACCACACTTTCATTATCTGTTAGTCTCTTGTAGGATATTTAGGTTGTTTTCATTTCCTAGCTATTATCAATAGAGTAGCAATAAACATGACTGAAAAAGTATCTGTGGAGAAAGAATCCAAGTCCTTTAGAAACATGCTGAGTAGTGGTATAGGCGGGACATATGATAGATTTGTTTTTAGTTTTGTTTTGTTTTGTTTTGTTTTGGGAATTTTCTAAACTGATTTCCATAGCGGCTGCACCAGTTTGCAATCACACCAACAGTGAATGAGGGTTCACTTAACCCCACATCCTTTCTAGAATTTGTTGTTGGTTGTTTCATTGATTTTTGCCATTCTGACTGGGATAGAATGAATCTCAAAGTTGTTTTGATATTTATTTTCCTAATTGCTAGGGATGGTGACATTTTTATAAATACATATAGCTCTTAGACACTTTTTCCTTCTTTTGGGAACTCTGTTGAGGTCCCAAGCCTCCCCTTCCCCCTTTTTTTCCTTATTGAACTGGTCATTTGTTTTTTTGTTTGTATTTTTTTTTTTTATTTCTTTACTGGTTTTGACTGGTTGTTTTTGTTATTGTACCTTTTATTGTTGACTCTTCTGATTTTGAATTCATTGAATATCCTTAGTATTAAACCTCTGTGAGACATATAGCTGGCAAAGATTTCCTCCCATTCTGTGTCTTCCTCTTTGCCCACTTGCTTGTTTCTTTACCTGAACAGAAACACTTCAGTTTCATAAAGTCCCACATGTCAGCTGCTGACCATAATTCTTGGCCAAATCAAGTCCTACTGAGAAAGCCCTATATCATGTAGGGCTAAGTTTTCTTTTAGCAATTTCAATGTTTCAGGTTTTAGATTTAGATCTTTGATCCATTTGGAGTTTGTTTCTATGGAATGTGGTAGATATAGGTCTAGTTTCATTCTTCTGAATGTGGAAGTTCAGTTTTCCCAGAACTATTTATTTAAGATGCTTTCTTTGCTCTAGTTTATGTGTTGGCATCTCTTTTGAGTATAAGAAGCTGAAGTTACAGATTCAGATCTTATATTTGTTCCATTGGTCTGTACATCTGTTTTTGTGCTATACCATATTATTTTTCTTACTACTTTTCTCTAATATATTTTAAGATATGGAATGGTAATACCTCCAATACTGTCATTTTTACTCCAGGTTGTTTTGGCTCAGGGTCTTTTGTGACTTAATATAAACTTAATGTTTTTTTCCTATTTCTTCAGAAAATGAGGTAGGAGTTTTGATTGGGATTACACTGAATTTGTAAATAGTTTTCGGAAGAATGGTCACAATGTTAATTCTACTAATCCGTGAACATGGAATATTAAATATATTTAATTCCTAAAATTTTTTCAAAGACCCACTTTTCTATTCTAACATACCTGTTCTGGTCATTTCTTTTGTAGACTAGGAGTCATCTAGGAAGACAGAACATTAACTAGGAAAATATCTCCATCAGACTGACCTTTAGGCTTGTCTGTTGGACATTTTCTTAACTGGTGATTGATTGAGGAGCTGTGATGCAGGTTCTTAAGAGGTAGGCTTGGGTTGCATAAAAACCCAAACTGAGAAAACCATAAGTATCAAGCCACTAATCAGCAGTCCTCTGTGGACTCGGCTTCAATACTATCTCTCTGTTCTTGCCTTGAGCTTCTGTCCTGACTTTCCTCTGTGATGGACTACAACCTGTGAGGTGAAATAAACCATTTCTTCCCCACGTTGCTTTTGGTCATGGTCTTTGTCATAGCAATAGAAATTGATCTAAAAGAGAAAATGATGCCAGGATTGTGATATGACTATGTGCAGTCCTGACTATCTTGTTTGAGGGAGAATTGTGGTAGCATCTAGAACTTTGGTCTGGAAAAGTTGCTAAGTGCACTGAGCTTACCGGGCACTGGAAGATGAGAAAGCTGCGAGCAATTCAGGCAGTAGGTGCCTGCCTTGTAAAGTTTTAGAGGAAAGCAAAGGTTGCATGGGACATTTAGGTGTTGTTTTGAATTAGGAGTCTTTTCTCTGGTCTGTTGGACTTGAGGAATGAACTGTTACTGATGAGAGACCAGCATAGATAAAGTGAAACCTTTGCTCCATGGAGGTGATTGGATCTGGTACTCTCTAGTTGAGAAGTTAGCAGTGATTAACTCTCACTGAGGAGAATCTGGGATTATTTGCCTGGGGCTAAAATACAGAAACTGTGGTGTAGAGGAGAACAAGGGTGCATATCATGCTGGCAGCTGAACTTGGTAACATACAAGAGTCTCCCCCTGGTTTTGGCACAATGAAAGATACATTATTTAAGGAATCACAAATAAACACACACACACACACACACACACACACACACACACACACACACACA
>OU015752.1:79641949-79654489 GCA_907169655.1 Acomys percivali | reverse complement strand
CACACACACACACACACACACACACACACACACACACACACACACACCCCTAAGGCTTGGTAACATATGACAAGGTTGAGTCCTGGAAAAAGGTGAAGGAGGACATTAATAAAGGTGCAACCTCTTAAGACCCAAGAATATTAAAGTTACTTATACCATGGGATGACCACCAAGGACATTGGGGTGCATGTTGTGGAGCAAACCTGAGCCTACAAGACAGGCTGTGTATGCTACAGGTAGCAGAGCTGGGTCACTGGAGTCTTTCAAGCCTTTTGGGAGCCAGAAGATTATGAGTGAATCCCACATGTCTGACATTGAGCTTTGCATAGGGTTGGGCTTTGGTTTGCTTTCCTTGGATAGTGACTGATAGAATAAGAAATATGTAAATATATTGGGTTTTATAGGCACTCTCAGTTGGGGGACTTTCAACTTTTGAAGAGATGTTAGATATTTTAAAGAGATTGAACTTTTAATGTGTTTGAGTTTTTTAAAGAGGCAATGGGCCTTTTAAAAGTTATATTATGTTTTATGTTGGGATATTAGTATTAGATCTTAGTGATAACTCAGAAAGGAAAGGTTCTTGGCTTAATGGTGATGCTTGTGTTCCAAGTTAACAATGGATCAGTTGTTTTGCTTAGTTTTTGTCATTGTGCCACAAGTTAATGTCATATTGGAAGAGCAAATTAGGAAACATCATTTTCTCCCTTAATCTCCACTCTTTTCTCAAAGGCTAATTGCTTAGTGCCATTAGCTTATTTGACAGTTTATAGTTAGATATGAAATCAAGACAGAGGTATTTACCAAGAGCTTTGCTTTCCACACATTAGAAGAAGCTGCCATAGCACTGGCTCACTCCTGAGCCAATGCACCTGACATAGCAGGGTGCAAAGGCCACAGGGAGCAAAAGACTGTGCTACCTTCCCTGTTGTGCTTGGGTCTGTGATGAGCTATGAACAGTGCAGATGGACAAGTGTGCTGCTGTTAATTTAGCAGCATGAGGTGATGTAAATGAGAAATCTGTAGACTAAATCATGTCTTCTGCTGGGTGCTGAACCCCTATTATAACAGGGAAGAATGCCTGTCAATGCATTTTGATTGTAAATGATTATCCCCACCTCCACTCCATCACACTTAGTCAATATTTTCAAGAAAGTTTCTTTAGACTGCTTTGGAGAGATCAGAAAGTCTGCTCTGGATTCCTAAACACATTCACAGTAGGCACTTAATAGCTGTTTATTATGTGTAGGTGGCTGCCCAAGACACAACACCTGTATTAATAGCTTGGGAAGGTACACTCATGCAGTGTCTCATTTTGGAGAGCGACAGTTGACTAAGCATGTGGCTAACTTCTTAAGAGAACACAGTTCATTATCTATGCAGCATTCTTACATCCGCAAGTTCTTGTCACATTTTAAAGTGAAGAAAACAAGGAAATAAGAAAGATGCAGTTGAAGTGCAGTCTTTTTGTGTTTTGTTTTGTTTTGTTTTGTTTTGTTTTGTTTTGTTTTGTTTATTGGCGATCATGTGAGAATAGAGCCCCAGTAATCCTGGTAGGGTATTCTGCTAATGTGTGGCTATATCAATGTGCCTAGTGTACCCAGTCCCTACTTTTAGACACTTTTGTCTTTCTTTGGTGATTGAAGTCTGAGAAATGACAAATCATTTTTATGGAGTCATGCCAGAAACCCCAATACTCTGTGAATGGATGCTCAGACTTGGAGCTTGAACAGAAAGAAAAGAAATGGAGATAGGTATCACTTTTCCTCTTTGGGTCTCATAGACATGTTGAGCAGAGTGTTTCTAGACTCGTTAATGAGTGCTGGAGTCCTAGGCCATCATCTTATGGATAATGACAATCTGCTCTGCAGCAGTGAGGAACAGTATGCATTTTCTCAAATTATTAGATCTGCTCATTCTTGTGTGAGCACATGTGGAGGTAGGAGACCTTGGGGCCTAGTTTAAATGAAGAATGTTTCTAAAAGTCTTAACACTTAGTAAGATGTTTTCATTCTTATATCTATTGTGTAGGCTTCGGAGGCCAAAGCAAACTGTGCTATTTAGCATGTATCTAATGGAACTCATCCTGTCATCTACTCTTTCTAAAGAAGGCTCATTAGGTAGGTAGTTGCATTGCTTCATCGAATGAATCTGTAATATGAGAAAGGGTCAGGGAGAGAAAAGGAAAAAGAAGTTTCATTGTAGTAAAAAGTTAGCATTGGACAGAAATTAGTATCTGAAAATTTTTCTCAATATGGATATATTAGTACATTAAGCTTTGTAATGGTATATAATTTTAATTAAAAATTTTAAACATGCTTATTAATTAAATTTGTTACTTGACAAGTTCAGACATGTATGTAATACCTAATAATCACTCTCATTCCTTCTCCCTTTCTCACGTCCCTCCGAACCCTTCAAACCTCTTCCTCCTCCTGTCAGGTTCCTTTCCCACATCTGTGTATTTCTGTTTTGCTTTGTAACCTACTCAGTTTAGCGAGAGTCATCAGTGTGAACATGGATATAAAACTATCCAATGGAGCCTGGAGGATTACCAGTAAGTACACATCTAAAAACACCAATTCTTCCCCCAGAATCTTTCAGGAGCCAACACATCAGCAGGGATGGTTAGGACCTGGTGGGCATCCCTGCTAGGTAATACTGGCCATTTATTGAGCCATCTAGTCATGCGCATGTTTAGTGTAGGAAACCACAGCTGCCATGCATTCATGATTGCAGTAGGCTGGTTTGTCGTGCTCAGAAGCATTGGGCCATTACCTTTCTCCCTGTTTCCTAGCTCTGGCATTCTTTCTGCACATTCTGTTATAGTCCCAGAGTTTTATAAATACTGTAGTTATGGCAGAGCACTTAACCAGCACCTTGAGCAGCAGAGCGTCTCTGAATTCAGTGCCATTCATAGTAAAGAAAAGCTTTTCTAATTCAGGTTGATGGTAGCTTTTGTCCATGTGTGTAACTATGGATGTTTAGAAGGTAAAATGTCAATTTAGCTAATGAATAGTACTGTTTCCCCCTAAGGCCTATGATCTCCCCAGCCATGAGTTTCTGACCAAGTTGATAGTACCAAGCATAGAATACCTTCTGCAGTGTGGGCTTCACATCCAGCCAGAGAGCAATTGGTTACCTCTATAATAATTCTGGCAGTATCGCACCAATAGCCACATTTTGTTTAATGATGTGGTGTTGGAGTTCCTAGGGTTTATTGCTGGGTGAAATACCAATTCCTGTTCTTTCTCCGAAGTCTAAGTAACACTTTCTGATATTTTAAAAGCTGGTTAGTAGGAAGAAACTTTCAGCTTAGTTCCAGCAGGTTTTCTCTATGTCTTGAGATGAAAGTGTCTTTAACAATAGGGTCTTACAAACTAAGAAGTCAATGGAGCTTAGCTTAGGATTTTACATTTTTACCATCAATCACATTTTTATATACTTATCTACCACAAAATGAAAATTAACTTAACGATAAATTTGAAAGGAGAAAAGATAGCTTTATATTTTCTCTGATGACTTGTGTCCTTTAGCCTCATTCCATTCCTCATTATTTCTTAGCATTAGCTTCTTTTGGTCTCCTAGCTAAATGTTATATTACACACACACACACACACACACACACACACACACACACACACACACCCTTTTATTTGTATTTATAATGTGCTTACAAGATAGCACAAGTCCACATTTTTTAATATGGTGATTTTTTGTGGGGGGTAACCTTCCTCCACCTCCATCCCTACTTACTATCTTATTTACTGTGTTACAAATTTAAAGGAAAACATTATAAAATATGGATTTATTAATTCATTTAAAATGACAAAGTTCTACCTAAATAATATATTTCTATGAAAATAACTATATTGGTTAGAACAATGACACTGAGTTACATTTTATAGGTGTCTTTCAATGTTGGCTTAATGAGAAAGAAATGAATTTTGTATCTGTGTCTATATTCAATCTGTTGTTATAGGCAAATTTTGTTGAACTAAAACATATCTGAAGTGAAAACTTTTCAAACAATTATGGTTAATTGTCCTTGATATCCTATCAGTCATAACTAATAGCACCTTGGTATTCACTTATTCATTTTTTTATATTTTTGCTTCTTTGTATTACTTTTATTTTATTATGTTTCTTTTTAACATACGCAGTTATATTATTACACAAGAATAAAATGAACTACATATAGCACAAAAGCCATGAGACAATCATGACTTACATAAATGTTACATTCATAGTAATATGGCTATTTGTATTTGTCAAACATGAAGTCTTCCTGGGACTAATTTTATAAATAAAAATCAATATCTATCATATCTCATCTCTATTAACTTAAATTATCTATCTTAATCTAAAAAGATCTTATTTCCTAACCAGCTAAACTTGATTGTAAGACTAACCTATCTGGTCTTCAACTCCCATCAGAGATGTGAGAAGGAATAACCCTTAAATGCCTGAGAGAACTGAATTAAACTGAAGGGTGAATCAAGAAACAACTCATGCACTGTTTCCTTACTGTTTCCGTGTAAATTTCATTTTTGGAGAACAGCTTTTACACAGGCATGATTTTCTAATATCCATCTGTCCTTTGGATAAACATTGGTTCATACAGTTATACAGATCATGCAAAAATTAGCACACTGTCTTAAAGCTACAGTTGTTTAATATTCCCTGTCAATTTTATCAGAGTATTTAACAGTTAGGAGTTAGTAAGCCTACTAATGGTAGATGTGTTTTCTGAATCTCCAATTTCTGTTTGGTATTTCCAGTTTTTGTATTGGCAAAACTATTGTCTTCATATATTGTTATATGCCATTTGTGTCAAATAAAGTAGCTGCCTCTATGTAGAGCTAATCATAGTGTGCTGCTCTTACGAGTAGAAATGCTTTTCCACGGGCAAGGCATTTTCTTTCATCTCCTTGGATTTCAGGTCAATTGTTAAAGAACATCATTTCATGGTCTGTGCTGAGGCAACAGACACTTGAGACTGAACAACTGTAAGGACAATATTCATTCTGGAAGGTGAGAAGTACAAATTAAGGTTTGGTATGTGTGAGGAAAGAAGGCAGAAGGCCTTGTGTTCTCAAGCTCCTTCATCATGGACGAACCCACTGCTGGGTGCAGAACTCTTAAGCTTGCACCCTCAAGCCATTTTATCATGCACACGACTCATTCCTGGGTGTAGGGCTTGCTGGGCTCAACACCTCTCTCCAGGTCTCACCACCTAACACTGTCACACTCGGAATAAGGGCTCCAAACTGTGCTCTGAGGGATACACTTAAGTCAAAGCAAACATTGATCATTTCCTCTAAATCCTTTGATAAGGCTTTTCAGAGAGACACAAGATTGGAGGTGGGGAGGGTCTTTTTCCAAATTCTTGGCAGTATTATATGGTAGGGAACATTGAGAGTCAAGATGATGACAGAAATATAGAATAAAGAGCTGTAGTTTGTGTGTGAACAAGCTGGGAGGCGAGCACCTTCTGCATACCTCCCCATGGGAGTTGCCGCTACACTTCTATTCCTGCCTCATTTCACTGAGATCCAAAAAAGAAACAGTGTAGGAGAAGGGATACGTGAGACAAAGATGTGGATAAACACAAAGACTGCAAAAAGAAAAAAACTGCATGAGAAAAGATTTGCCTCCTGGTCAAACATATCTCTATTTCTTAAAAAGATATATCTTTTATTCTTTGAAACTTTGATACATTGTATCTTCATCATACTCATCCATCACTAACTCCCTGCAACTCCTCCTTGCGCCCCTATCCCATCTCTATCCCAATTTCATGTTCCTTTTTGCTTTCAGTTTTATTATTAATAGTCCTCTGGGTCCAGTTAGTGCTGTCTATGCGCACGTCGGTATAGAGTCATCTACTCAGGCATGGACAATCTACCAGTGGCCACATTGCAAAGGAGAGTAACTCTTCCTCCCTCAGTAGCCACCAACTGCTACACCTCCTCCAACAAGGATGCACCTTTGGGGCTCTCTTTACCATTTGATTGGCATAATCTAGTGCAGGTATCCATAGGTGCTGTAAGTTGATGAAGAAAACAATTGTGCTGTGTCCAGAAGTGAATATGTCATAGCCCATCTTTCCATCTTCAGATGGTCATATTCTCTCTTCTACTTCTGCAAAGTACTCTGGCACTGAGATTTTCATTTAATACCAGATATCTTTTGGGAGTATATTGTTTAACCATGCACACCTGTTCGAACTCCCTTATAAAATACATAGTCTTCTAGCTTTACCTTTTCAGCCCCCTATCCTACCTTAGCCCTTTCGCCTAGAGTATATAACCCTCTTCCATCACGTTGCTTCTGTCCTACTACTCCTGTAAAACTTATTAGTGGGGAAATTAAAGTGGATTCGGCACATTTCATAAAAATGAGGAGCCATTGCTATGTTAAGTCATTACTTTTTAAGGCATTTGTTGTTAACAAGTCCTAACAGGAAAATAAAACTGAAGAATAAATTAACTAATATGATATGTGGGGTTAACTTCAATATAGTGCAGTTGGTTTGGAAAGCCAATGAAACAAAGTTGATTAAGAGTCGATTGTTTCTAAAATGTGTGGTGGGGCCAGGGAACTCTCTCTTCCTGACACCCAGTTGGAGACTCCTATCCTAAAAACATTTGATAAACACCTTCAGGTGACCCATACTTGTAATCTCAGCATGAAAAGGAGAGAAAAGAACCCTGAGTTCAAGGCAAGCCTGAACTATGTGGTAACACCCTGTCTGAAACACACAAAACAGAAAACAAACCCAAACCCCAACATAATGCAGAATATATTCCTACTATGAAGGGAGTTTGTGTGATCAAATAGCAAAGGCTTTTATGCTTTTTTTTTTTTTAATGGATAATAATGTAGAAGGGCCTGGTAGTTGTGTGTTGGAACTCTATTGGTTATCTGCTCCTGAAAGGCCAGCTCTGTACCAATTGTACAACTTCCTTTGGGGGTCTGGCCCAGCTTCATTGTACAGTGAGGGCCAAAAAGAGACATATTCCTAACAGGAGTGACAGTGACACCTTCTGGTGGCTTGCACAGAGTGCAGTTTCCATTTATGAATATTATCTGAAAGTGAAGCCACAGAGGTCCAACCAAAAGTACTCTAATCAAATCTAAGCAGAAAATAAGCAGGCGTTTCTAGCCTAATATCTGACAAAACAGACTTCAAATGAAACCAAACAAAACAGGTAAGGAGAGACACTTCATTCTGCTGAAGGGAACAGTTAGCCAACAAGGCATTACTTTCATGCACAACACATACACACACATGGAGGGGGGATGGAGCAAGAGGGGGCGGGAGAAGGAGGGAGGGCAAGAGAGAGACCGGTGCATCCAACTTCATAAAAATAAATTACTGGATTTAAAAATACAAATTGACATCAACCAATTAATGGCAGGTGATTTCACTACCTCATTTTCTCATCAAGACAAAAATAACAGAAACATGGACTTGCCAAATAGCTTCAGAATTTTTCAAACACCAAACAATATACATTCTACTCAATAACACACAGAAGCTTCTCTGAAATAGAACACATCCTGGAACACAAAACAAGTCATTACAAATTCAAAAAGATTGAAATCACTCCTCGTATCCTATCTGACCACCATCCAATAAAACATAAAATTGACAACAAATAAATCTCTATTAAACACAAATTTATGAAATTTATTACTGAATGATAAATGGATCAAAGAGGAAATCAAGAAAGAAATAGTTTCCCGGAATTAAATGAAAATGAAAGCACAATAAAACAAAACCTCTGGGACACATTGAAAGTAGTCCTACGAAGAAAATTTATAGCTCTGAGTGCCTACATTAAAAAATAAGAATGATCACAAACAAATGACTTAATGTTGTAACTCAACAATTTTGAAAAGGAAAAAGAAAATTCAAACCAATTGATGGGAATAAATAACAAAATCCAGAGCAGAAATTAATGAAATAGAAACAAAGAAAGCAACACAAAGAATCCAAGAGCTATTTTTCTTCCTTTCTTCCTTCCTTTTCTTTTTTTTTTTTTTTTTCTTTTTTAGAGAAGATGAACAAGATTGACAGGCTTTTGGCCCACTAATCAAAAGAAAGAGAGGACTCAAATTAATAGAATCAGAAATATACTGGAAAACATTATAATAGACACCAAAAATTCACAGTATTATTAGGGACTATTTTAAAAACATGTACCCCATTAAACAAACAGAAAACTAAATGAAATGGGTGAATTTCTAGATTTGGCCAAACCATCAAACTTAAACCAAGAAAAAGTTAATAACCTAAACAGACCCATAACAAATAAGGAGATTGAAATAGTAATGAAAAGCCTTCTAGTTAAAAGAAAATAAAGTCCAGGGCCAGATGGACTCATAACAGGATTCTACCATACTTTTAAAGAAGAACTATAGCTGATTTCTTTTAGGCTATTCAAAAAACAGAAAGTTAGAATATTCCCAAATTCCCTCTATGAAGTCAGTATCACTCTAATCCAAAAGCCAGAAAAAGAAAAGACAGAAAAGAAAAACTACAGGCCATGAACATCAATTTAAAAATAGTTAATGAAATATTTGCAAACAGAATCTATACATATATCAAAGGATTACCCATCACAACCAAGTTAGCTTTATCCCTGAAATACAGGGATGGATCAGCATACAAAATCAACAAATGTCATAAACCGAATAAATTATCTTAAAACAAAATCACATGTTTATCTTAACACATGCAGGAAAAACCTTTGAAATAATCTGACCTCTCTTCATGATCAGAGTCCTAGAGAAATTAAGGATAGAGGGATCATACCTCAACACAATAAAAGCTTCCCATGAGAAAAACACAGCCAACGTCATCCTAAATGGAGAGAACCGTGATGCAATCCCACTGAAGTCAGGAATGAGACAGGTTGGTCCACAACACTTACCCATTTTCAACACTGTGCTTGAAGCATTGGCTGGAGCAAGAAGGCAAGAGAAAGAAATCACAGGGATATAAATAGGAAAAGAAGTCAATGTAATCTTATTTGCAGATTACATTAAAAAGTCTATCAAAAATATCTGTAAATGATGAGCAAATCCAAATGATGGCAAGATACCGAACCAATTGTACAACCAGTCACTTTTATGTACCCTAGTAACCAACAGACAGAAAGAATTCATGGGAACACTCCCATTTACAATACCCTCAAAGAAAATAAAATAAATAGGAATAAGACTAAACAAGAAAGAGAAGAACCTCAACAGTGCAATCTTTAAACTTCTGAAGAAAGAGATAGATAAAGATACTAGAATATGGAAAGACAAAAAAAAAAAAAGAAAAGAAAAGAAAAAAGGAAAAAAGAAAAGAAAAGAAAATGGAAAGACCTCTCATGCTCATGGATTTGTAGAATTAATACTGTTAAAGCGAACATTTTACCAGAAGTTATTTACAGATGAAATGTAATCCCAATCAAAATACACATTTCATTCTTCACAGAAATAGAAAAAAACTGTCCTAAAATTCATATGTAACCACAAAAGACCATGGATAGCCCAAATAAACCTGAGCAAAACTAACAGTGTTAGAGGGAAAACAATTCTAGCTCTCAAAATATACTAGAAAGAAATAGTAATAACAGTATAGAACTGGCACAAAACAGATGTATAAACCAGTGGAATGAAATCAAAGTCCCTAGTATGTAACTTCAGCCACTTAAAGTTTGGCAAAGATGCCAAGACATAAGCTGGAGAAAAGAAAGCATCTTCAACAAACGGTGCTGGGAAAACTGGATGTCCACATTCAGAAAAACAAAACTAGACTTGTATCTATCACCTTACACAAAATCTAACTCCGAATGGGTCAAAGACCTAAACCTGAAACACGGAGACTGCTAAAAGATAATGCAGGCAGCGCCCTACGTGATATAGAAAGAGGAAAAGACTTTCTGAATGGGACTCCATTCATCAGGAATTAAGATCGGATATTGGCAAGTAGGACTTCATAAAACGAAAGTGCTTAGGCATAGCTTAAAAAAAATCAGCTGGGTAAAGAAGAAGCCCACAGAATGTGAGAAGGTCGTTTTCAGGCAGACAAAGATAGAGGATCGATATCCAAAACATATATTTTAAAACCTCAAAATAAACACACAATTAACGCATTCAAAAACTGGACCTGGGACCTGGACAGAGAATTCTTAAAATAAGAAAAAGAAAAGAGATTAAAAGTGGCCAAAAGAATTCCTAAAATTTGTGGATAAATGGATTGAGCTAGAAATGATCATAATGAGTGAGTTAACCCAGAAGCAGAAAGACTCAAATGGTATGTACTCACTTATATCTGCATACTAGCCCAATAGGCGTGTCCCACGAAAGCCTTCCCTTACCAGGAAACTGGGACAGAGGGGAGGACATCCTATTGGGACTCTAGATGAGAGAAGCATGGGAGAATAGCAAAGTAGAAGGATCCAGAGGGTCCTAGAAACCTACAAGAAGAACATTATGATAGGCAGATTTGGGCCAAGGGGTCCTGCTCAAACTAAGGCACCAGCCAAGGACAATACAGGCTGTAAACTTTAAACCCCTACCCAGATCTAGACGATGGACAGAACATTCTCCACAGTTGAGTGGAGAGTGGGATATGACTTTCTCATGTACTCTGGTGCCTCACATTTGACCATGTCCTCTGGAGAGGGAGACCTGGTGGCACTCAGAGGAAGGACAGCAGGTCACCAAGAAGAGACTTGATACCTTATGAGCATATACAGGGGGAGATAATCCCTCTCAGGAACAGTCATAGGGGAGGGGAATAAAGGGAAAATGGGAGAGAGGGGAGAATGGGAGGATACAAGGGATGGGATAACCATTGAGATGTAACAAGAATAAATTAATTTTTAAAAAAGTTTAAAAACAGAAGCTAATATCATGTGTGAAAAGGACAAACAAATTTTAAAAAGGCATGAAATGGAAAAAAAGAAAAAAGAAAAGAAAGTACCCAGCTCTGAAATATCTGAGAAGGAAACAGTTCTCGTTGGCTTTCACACCAAAGCCATAATCTCTGTCAGAGTCTGTTCTTTACTTACATAGAATATACTTACTTACAGATAAATGACATGAGGCAAGCCATTGCTAAAATGTGGAGGCAAACCCTATAAGGTACTAGATTGTATTATCTCAAGCAAAGTCAGTAAAGGAGAACTTTGTTCTACAGAAGGCGCATCGTTGGATTGTAGCAATGCTGGAGTCGCACCATCATTTCAGCGAAATCTGAAGTTGACTGGGTTGTGTACCTATTCTGTACACTAGGGACCCCATGCGCTCTACGCGTGACTGCCATTTTCTCCACAGTGCTCCCCAGTTTTTAATACCCTCTGTTGTCTCAAAGTTCAAGTGATTTGTTAAAAAGACTAAAAGGCAAGTGACAATAGTTTCGGAAGAATAAAGGAAACAAAATAACTTTAGGTCTCTAGAAGGCAATGGATTTTTATAAGAAAGGAAATGTGGTACTGCGAGCCTTCTTGTTGAAACTAGAATACGGACAGCTGTGCCTGCCTAGTTTTACAACTAAAATGATTGTCAGATTGCAATTAAAATGTTTTTTTTTAAAAAGTGGCCAAAAGACACCAAAAAAAAATCATTATTCCTAGTAAAAAGGGAAATGTATGTTAATCAAAGCAACTTTGAGATTTTTATTTTATCCCTGCAAAGATCAATGGAACAGCCAACGACAAATACAGGAGGGGATGCAGAGAAAAGGAAATCCTCATTCACTGTGGGTGGCATTGCCAACGGGTACAGCCTCTATGGAAATCAGTGTTGAGAATTCTCAAAAAGCAAAAAGAAAATAAGTCCAGCTATACCACTCTTTCAAACATGCCCAAAGGACTTGACTTCTTACTCTACAGATACTTGCTCAGCCATGTTCATTGCTTCTCTATTCACAATAGCTTGAAAATGGAAACAGCCTAAATGTCCTACGACTGAGAAATAGATAGTGAAAATGTGGTACATATATACTCTGGAATACTATTCACTATGAAGAAAATTAAATCATAAAACTTGCATGTAGTGAATGGACCTTGTAAAGATCATATTGACTAAGGTATTACTGACACAGAAAAAAAAAAGCATCACATATTCTCCCTCCTCATTTGGCTCCAAGTTCCAAATCCTCAGATGTAAGGTATATCCTGGGGTAGTTGTAGATACCAGGAAGGCAAAACATGCTATTGCTGAGGTGGAAGTGGGGGCTATTGAAAGGAGAAAATCAGAAGACAAGTTATCTGATAGGGTTAGTGGGGAAATGTGAGCCTTTAATTATGAGTGGGAGTGTCACAGTTTGAATAAGAATGATCCTGTAGGCTTATATATTTGAATTGGTTGGTTCCCAGTTTGGGGAACTTCATAAGGATTAGGTAGTATGTCCCAGTGTTGTCCTCTGTTAATTAAAATGTGTATTACAACAGAAAGAGAGAGAGAGAGAGAGAGAGAGAGAGAGAGAGAGAGAGAGAGAGAGAGAGAGAGAGAGAGAGAGAGAGAGAGAGAGAGAGA
>OU015752.1:79574247-79641939 GCA_907169655.1 Acomys percivali | reverse complement strand
AGAGAGAGAGAGAGAGAGAGAGAGAGAGAGAGAGAGAGAGAGAGAGATCATAGGAAGAAGTCTTCCTGCCTGTAGTTTCTTTCCTTCCTTCCAAGAGTGCAGAGGCTATCTGGCCTGAGGCACATCTTTGCGAAGATGTCAGAACAAGGTTACCCAAAGCAGTAAAAGCTGCAAGAGGTTTGGTTGCCTGGGGCACCTGCTCAGCAGCAAGCTGGGCAGGATAACTTGTTGTTTATGTATCATTTTTTTTTGTTTGTTTATATTATTCCTCTCAGGTTTCTTTTCGTACTTTATTTACTTTTAGTCAGATTTGAATGTTTCTCAAAAAGATCCTTAGCTTAATTTAATTAGAGGAGGTAAATTTATTAGTGATTCACTTTTGTAAGCCGTGAAATTAAACATATAAATGGTAGGATAAACAATACCATTACTCATTAGTCAGGGCTTTCCAAGTTCTGACGAAAGAAGCATTTGCAATTCATCTCCGTGGTTAAAATGCAATAACACACACACACACACACACACACACACACACACACACACACACACGTTTCCATGTGTTAAGTGTATGCATTGACATCTGAATGGCTTTCTGAACCTTTCTATGGGCATGGATAGGAAAGAATACATGGTGTCAGGACTGTTTAATAGATGGTTTCTATTTTCATGCATCTTTTTTGAAACTACACTCAGACTAGCATTTTCTGTAAGACAGATTCAAAGCAGAAAGTTATGTAAGCCAGAGAAGTCGCGCCAAGATTATCTGAACATCTTTTTTTTAAACTGTTAAGTTTCTCCAGTTGAGTTCACACACACATACACTTATTTCAAATGTGTTCCTCCTATTTCTCTGCTTCCTCCACTTCCTCTTCTATATGTGTGTATGCATGTACATCTATACATATATGTGTATGTACACATATATAGTATGTGTATGTTTTTCTTTTTGTACCTCTTCCTCCTGTTTCTCTTTTATCACATTATCTACTTCCATTCTTCAACCTATCATGTGTTTCTTGAGTACTAACTACACCTTTGCAAGGTAAACCTGCAGCTTTGCCTCACAACTGGGCGTGGAGCTCTTTCAGGTCAAATGCACTGTATCAATACTGTGAGACAGCAGAGGAGCTAACATCCATGTCACATCTGAAGCAGCCTTGACCAGGACAGGCAACCTGATTTAACCACTGTGGCTGAGAGAGTCAGTGGAAACAAACGTACCCAAGATGCTGTTGAATTTACTTTTGTAGTCTTCAATACAGCATTGTTGTGCTTGGGATCAAAAAATAAACAGACCTTACACTGATTACTGTTCTGTGAACTTGGCACATGTTACGGAAGAGGGAACCTCAACTGAGGATTGACCTGTAGGTAAGTCTGTAGCCCATTTCCCAATGAATGAGTGATAAGGGATGGTCCAGTCCCCTGTGAGTGGTGGCCTCCTGGGCATGTGGTTTTTGGTTGTATAAAAAAGTATGCTGATGCTGGAAACAGATGCAGAGATCAACAGCCAAACAGTAGACTGAGCTGAGGGAGTCTTGTGGAAGAGTGGGAGGAAGGATCAAGGGAGCAGGAGAGGTCAAGGACACCAGACAAAGACCTGTAGAGTAAACTAACCTGAGCATATGGAACTCACAGAGACTGAACCACCAATCAAAGGGCATGCATGGACTGGACCTAGACCCCTACATAAGTGACCATATGGTCATAGTGGATACATCTACAGCTCCCACACCTAAGACTCAGGGAACATCACAGAAGAAGGGGTGGAAAGTGTGTAAGAGCCAGTAAGCCAGGACTACATGTCCTTTGCGATATATGGTCTTTTATACATAACAAGGAAGCCACACTCAGGAAATCTGAACAATATGGTTGCCTAAAATGGTTGCT
This sequence comes from Acomys percivali, assembly GCA_907169655.1. Lineage (NCBI taxonomy): Eukaryota > Metazoa > Chordata > Mammalia > Rodentia > Muridae > Acomys > Acomys percivali. The sequence goes on along the minus strand of OU015752.1, from coordinate 79,640,049 downwards.
ACATTAAAAAGAAAAAGTGACAGCTTAGTTGTTTAGGGGTTAAGATGTTTTTAGGTCTAGATAGATGTTTTAAGTTGATAAAGATGAGATATGATAGATATTGATTTACATTCAGAATTTTAGACACATCAAGATAGGAAAGATGTTTTCTTCAAGGTTGTCAAAAACAAATAGCTGAAACACTATGAATGTAACATTTACATAATTCTTGATTGTTCTGTGGTTCTTCTTTCTGTAGGTAGTTTAGTGTAATAATATAAATATATGTTAAAAATTAAAAATATTGAATAATAATAAAGTAACAGTATCAATTGGCATGCCAACGTGGGTGGAGGCATTCTTACCAGGCTTCACCCATAACTGAAGAGCTACAGTAAAATGACAGATGCTGAGAGAGGCAGAATCAATCTTCTCTGGGCATGAGTCCCCTGATAAGTTATCTAATCCCTCTAAACACATTTGAGCAACACTAAATGAGCTTGGCAGGTTGAGAGAGGAATTAGAGGCAGAATCGAGAGAAGAGAAATGACACAGATACACTACTCCTATATTTAGCAAAAATTTAACAATTAAAAATAAGGGCCTAGAGACAAAACTCAGCAGTTAAGAGTACTGACTGTCTTTCCAGAGGACTCAGGTTCAATTCCCAGCATCCACATGAAGGCTTACAACTATATAGAGGATAATTCAAGGGAATCTAAGGCTCTTTTATGGCTTCATGTGTATCAGACATAAGTGGTATACAGATTTACATGTATCCAAAAGACCTGTGCTCATAAAAAAGTAATACTAATTTTAAAAATTAAATAGATACCTTTTTAAAAAAAAGAACAGAGAGGTGTCTGCTGTGGTGTTTTTGTTTGTTTGTTTATTTGTTTGTTTGTTTTAGGTCTGATACCTAAGTCCAGCCCAACTTCTCCTTCTTGCAACTGCAAGTTAAGTTTATGGCCCTACCTGACCTATGGCCTGTATCTGTCACTTGGCATGTAGGCTGGGCAAGGCATGTGTTATGGAACATCAGCTTCTGAAAGTGTTTACAAGTCTGAAGCCTTATTTCTTCCTGAGATTTGAAGGCTCCTTTGGTAGGCTCCCTGCCATATTGCTACATGACAGCTACCTCTCTCAATGAGAGCTGCACTAATCTAAAGCCATAATGATAAGTTGTTAGGAGTCCATTTAGTGGCTTGTCCAGGTAGCAGAGTAAATAGTGGCAGTTTTTCCCCCTAGGGCCTATGACCTGGCTAGCCACAAGTTCGTGGCTACAGTAACAGTGTCAGTTATGGGTCAAACTGTGGACATGGGCCTCAAATCCTGTCATGAAGTAATTATTTACACTCATGACATTCATGCTACTGTCGCACTAGTGATTATGTCTTGCCAGATCAGTCACTGGTGTAGCGCTCATGACTCAGAACTGGGTAAGACAGGTGATTCCTTTTATTGTCTGGTAGTGTGCACAGCACTTTTCAGCACCATGAAAGCTAGACTCCATAGGGATGAAGCTTCCTGATGACTACCAGCTTGATTCTTCCAAGTTCCATGGCACATAACAGTATGTGCTGTCATGAGTAATGACATAAATTAGTATCAAGTTCTGGAGAGTAATCAAAAGCATTGCCAATAGCCTGCCGTATTTGAATGTCTATCAGACTTCACTTTCCAACAGTGCCACAGAGTTAACCTATTTCTTTCCCTGGGATTTTGTTATCCTGCAGTATCTAAGAAGCCCAGGACAAAATGGAGTCAGCACAGAAGCCAAAGAAGATCACAAATACTCTTCTAATTATTCCACAATATAGGGAATAGAGGAGCATGACCCTAAGACCCAACAACAAAAGATAATTATCTGCCAATATATCTGATGAAAATAGCTTCAAAAATTATCAATAAAATACTTGCAGACAGAATTTAAAAACACATAAAGACCAATATCCATCCAGACTGACTCAAGTTTATCCTGGAAACTCAGGCATGATTCAACATATGTAAATCAATAAACATAACCCACTACATAAATATACTAAAACACAGAAACTACATCATTATCTTATTCGATGCCAAAATGTCTCTGACAAAATCCAACATCCTTTTATGATAAAAGTCCTAGAGAATCTAAAAATACAGGGAACATATCTCAACATAATTAAGGCAATATATAGCAAGCCAACATATTGCAAAATAGAGAAAAACTCAAAATATTTCTACTAAAATCAGTATTAAGACAAGAGTGTCCACTCTTCCCACACCTACTCACTACAGTGCTAGAAGCCTTAGCTATGGGAATGCCAGTGGAGGAGACAAAGAGAATATAAACAGGAAAAGAAGGTGATAAAATGTTCTTGTTTGCAGATATAATTCTATACATAAAAGACCCTAAAGCCTCTACTAGAAACTCGTACAGGTGATAAACACTTTGAGTAAAACCAGCAGGATTCAAAATAAACACACATAACTTCCTAGCCTTCCTTATGCAAATGACAAGATCAGATAAATTTCAAATTGGTAGTTGCCCGAGGGGAACTATCTATTTGGTGTATTCTAGGGTTGGCTCCTTCATAATAGATGCTTGTCCTCATCTTGTGTGTGTGCTGATCCATCATGAAAGAAGTTACTGTTTCTGGAAGGCACGGTAATTGTAGGATTAGAGCAACAATTTACTTTAGAGCCTTCAGCTTTGGAGAGGGTGAGGTAGGTTAGGTGGGCAGAAGCTCCTATGTTGTGCCCTAAAATCCCAGAAGTTATGTTTCATGCTATTGTCGCAAGAACCAGCTTAATGAATACAGAACTTACTCTAGCTCATACATTAAAGTACAGTTCGTCATGGTAAGACCAAACATGGCAAAACAAGCAAACAATAAAATGTGGCTGTGGTGGTCCCGGCATGGGGCTGCCTGCTCCCATATGGGTAGATCAGGAAGCAGAGCTCTGATCCAAAGCAAACAAGTGCAAAGAGGGTGCCAGACTCCACGTTACTTGTAGACCCAAGTGACAGATGGAGCTTTTTTTTTTTTTTTTTTTTTTAAAGTAAATCTGGCTTCTAAGCACCCGTTACCGTTACCACCTTCCCAGCATGGCTGCATAAATGCCCCTCTGCAAGGGACAGCTGCTTTCTACTGAAAGGGGGGAGGGGTCCCTGCTGCAAAGATGGCCCATGAGAGGGTCAGAGGCTGCTGTGGAAATTCAGAACCCCCCTGGTTGATTCTGGACAAAGGATCCTGTCATGGCTAATCTTGATATGCCAATTGACTGGGTTAAGACATCTCTAGGGCATTAGTGAGGCAAACCTTTGAACTGAGGCTGTGAAAACCATTTCCTGACAGGATTAACTTATGAGAGAGAAGGCTCACCCTGAGTGTAGGCAGCATTATCCCAAGGGATGGAGTTCTAGGACCTAATAAAACGGAAAAATGAGAAAACAAGCCAGGTGCCATTTCTCATATTTCATTGCCTTCTGATCTGCTGTCATGTGAGCACGCAGCTGCATGCCACGGCTACCACACTTTTTTGTGTGTGTCATCCTTGCCCCTTTCATGAAGGACTACACCTTCAAAGTGTGGGCCAAAGTAACTTCTGTCTGTATTAAGCTGGTTCCTGTCCAGTATTTAGTTTAGCAGCACAAACCGTAACTGCTACGATTTTACGAAGCAAAAGAAAGAAAGGGTAGGTCCAGAGAAATGTATTGAGAAATATGTCCCACACATTAGAGTTCTGTTAAGAGAATTATTATCATGGTGAGCAGAATGGTGACGATCTGAAGGAATGGGCTTCGGTCCTACCAGATAAATCAAGGTGTCCATTCTTAAAAGTCGCCACAAGGATGGGAAGGGGGTCTTTGTACCACAAAGAAGTGGGCTTCCTGAGTATGTTACCTATGATAGATGGCAAGAATAAGACTTATCCTGAGTAGAGGAGGGAGTTAGTTAATGTAGCTCCATGATCATAAAGCTGCCTTAGACTCCAGTGGCAAGGGGTTGAGTTTGCTTTTTTGCCCTACCTAGTCTTCTGTTCTTAAAGTCTCAAGGGTCCAAGTGTCTGAACAGTAACTGGTACATTGTTTCTTTGCTTCCTAAGTATGTTTCTGGGATGATCTTTCCCTCTTTGTCAGTGACACAAGAACTATAGAGTTTCAGCTATTAGAGAAAAGCTGAGTTCACTTTTCATGAGCAGTATTAACTTGGGCAGTAGTTTGGAATTGACTAGAGACCTTACCTGCCCTGGAACTGGAGGCAGTGAAATTAAATCCCCTGTATAAATGCTGTAGCCCAGTACTAAGAAAGGCTGAGCACACTGCACCTGTGGTGGAGTATGGCTGTGGTATTGTCATCCTTCTCACTGGGCTGGAACACATGCAGGCAAATCCTTCTTCCCATGATGTGGGGTTCTAGGAAACTGCAAAGGACAACTGTGTGCTTTTCTTAGCTAATAAGAACAGTAGCTCCCAGATCTGTGTCAGAATCCAATGTGATATTTGAGGTCCTCACAAGTATTGCACTTCTTGATACAGCACCTTTCTGAGTCGTGAGTGCTAATGCCTGAATCTACTTTGTTTCTTTGTGTCTTTCTTTCTTTCACCCTTCTGTGCCCCTTCACTTCTTCCTTTTCAACCCCCTAACACTAGATAGGAGAGGAAAAATAGGATAGAGAGGAAAGGGGGCATCTTTTAAATTTTTAAAAATTGAATTAATTTATTCAGATTACAACTAAATAGCCTTCCCATCACTTGCATCCTCTCGTTCCTCCCTCCCTCTCACTTTTCCCCTATTACCCTCCCCTAGGTCTGTGACAGAAGGGGATCTGCTCCCCCACCATATGGTCATAGGCTATCAAGTCTCATCTTGGTAGCCTGTCTATCCTTTCTCTGAATGCCACCAGGCCTCCCCACCAAGGAGAAGTGGTCAAATAGGGGGAACCAGAGTTCATGTCAGAGTCAGTCCCCACTCTCCACACAACTGTGGAGAATGTGTCCATTGACTAGATCTGAGTAGGGATTCAATGTTTACTGCATGTATTTTCCTTGCTTAGTGCAGTAGTTTGAACAGACTCCCCCCTGGGTCCAGATCCTCCTGTCATGATGTTCTTCTTGTAGGTTTCTAGGATCCTCTGGATCCTTCTATTTCCCCATTCTCCCACAGTTCTCTCACCTAGAGACCTCTCACCTAGGTCCTTGCATCTATCTCAATCTCCTGGTAAGTGAAGACTTTCCTGGGACATCCGGAAAGGGGACGTCTTTGTCGTTAGACTATTTCCTACCGGGTAGGGGTGCCAAATTTCTCTGTGCAAGTTTGATCTTTGCCATCCAGGTATCTAATTTATTCTTCACATTTCTTTGCACATGACTACTTGACAAACCACAATGAACAGCAACCAACAGCATCCAACACACATCCATTGGGGCTCTAGCATTTATATATCTTCTGGAAAGTTCCCAGAATTCCAAATGTCATATACTTTCAGAAACTATCTGCAGCTGCCAAAACCACGCCATGCCAGAGCATGAGGCAAATCATAGTCAACTGCTGTGAACCATCCCCTTGTCTCCACATCAGAGTTTAAACCAAACCCGCATTCCCATAACATTTCTCTCTCTCTCTCTCTCTCTCTCTCTCTCTCTCTCTCTCTCTCTCTCTCTCTCTCTCTCTCTCTGTGTGTGTGTGTGTGTGTGTGTGTGTATGTGTGTGTGTGTTTAAGAAACCAAAAATCCAAAATTCTCACTACAAATGCCTGCTTATGTAAACGGTGCCTGCTCTGTATTGCATGTGGTTTCAGGATACACCGCAAAAGGCCATATGCTGCAAGCTTGGTTCTCAAGGGTAGTAATGGCAGGAGGTTGTGGAGCCTTTAAGTGATGAGGCCTAGTGGAAATTCATTAAGTCAATGGGGCATCACACTTAGAAGACACTAGTGTAGTTCTCCTGCTTCTGGCTACTTTCCAATAGAGTGAATTATTTAAAAGGGTGGGATGGGTGAAAGAAAAAAAACGGGAAGAGAAAAACTAAGCCTAGTCCCTGAATCCCTCTGGCATCATGTCTTGCCATGTGATGCCTTCTGTAAGCACTCCTTCCATTGTGGAATCTGCCCAGGAGACGCCCCCCAACAGAGAGTGAACAGAGGCAGGCTTTCTTGGTCTCTCACTCTCCAACACCATAAGCTAAGTAAGCCTCTCTTTTTATGCATTACCCAGTATCAGGAACTTTTAACAGCCACAGAAAACTGAACAACCACAGATCCTTAGAGGTAGAGAAAGACTAAGCAGTCACTTGGGATACTGAATTTATTTTTTTTGGCGTGGGGGATGCCAATACTTGAGACTTGGGGCTTGATCAGTATGTTCCTCAAATGCCATTCTATCGTGGAGAAAATGGCTGAAAGAACCTCTATTGGTTAGCTTAAACTATTGGCTTGACTCACCCTACTATCATCTGAGAGGATAACTGAAGAATTGCCTAGATCAGATTGACTGATAGGCATTTCTGAAGGGAATTGTTAATTGATACAGAAAGGACCAGCCTACTATGGGCAATATCATTACCTGAAAAGAAGATCCTTGGTTGTATAGAGAAGCCAGCTTATCATAACCCTGGGTGAATCAACAAGCAGCATCTACCATGATTGCTGTTGTACTTATTTGTTTGAAGCAAGTTCATTGGGCAGAGAGAATGCTATATGAAATAGCAAGCAGGGCTGCCTTCAGGTTCCTCCCTTGAATTTCTGCTTTGATTTCTCTCAATCATGGATCATAAAGTGTAAGCTCAAATAAACCCTTTCATACCCCCACTAATTTCTGTTCTGATTGCTTTACTACTACAGCAAGGAATAACAGAATCACAGAACTTCCCTGTATAAATGTCCACCTAACTGAATTTTACTACTGGCAGACAAATGAGATGCTTGTATCTATCACCCTCACAAGCTCCCCTGTAGGGACAGACAGCACACTTTCCCTCTGTCTGCAGAGTGTGGGGGTGTCCCTAGGTCAGGCATAAGCAGGTGGTCCTTTAAAGAGGGCACTGGTCTTTGGTGTGCAAGGAAAAGGCAAGCTGTTCCTTTAGGCTAATGTACTTTATAGAGATGTCACTTGCATTCTATTATGTTCCTGGGTTCAGCCATCAGCTGAAGTCATGCTAACTGAAGATGATGTGTCAATTAAGCCTCTTTACAAGATTTCCCATTCATCCTATCATTTGAACATTTCTGAAATGATTATAATTCCCCATCTTTAATTCCCTGGCTTATCTAGCTGATGTGTTCCAGTATCCCCTTTGAGAATAAGCTGACCATCCCTTTCCTTCCCTTTTGAGAAAAGACCAACTTTAATTGAATATGCATGTGTATATTTTACACCTTGTCTTATTGTTTTTACACATGCTCCTTTTAATGATGATGACCATACATATTAATCATTTGCTATTGGCTCACATCAAATTGGTGCTAGATTAGATGACCTTCAAAGTGTGGAATGCCTTTCAGTGGCTCAACTTTGCTAAGCTAGTGTGTATGCAAATAGTATTACAAACACAGAAATGAAGGGCAAATGCCAGCTTCCACTGCTGCCATTCTGTGTTGATCTTCATTGTAACCACCTAGAAACAATGAAACTTATTGTCATGCAGAAGCTAGATTGGAGTTTCATCAAGACCAGCTTTGCATGAGCAGGTGCCCAACAGGTTTCATCTGTGAAGTTCAGCCATAAAATTAAAGATGTGGTTGGAGTTAATTAGGCTGGGAAGATGGCAAAATGATGTGATATTGCAAGCAAAGAAGCTCTTGAGCCACTAGTTTGGGGCTAATAAAAAAAAAAAAAACAATGCCTCAGGCATAAATAGGCAATTCATAGATTTTTATACATTAGGAATCTAATCTGATGATATAACATTTTAACTTTATAACCAGTATATAAAAGTAGTGTGTAAGTGTATAAAACCAGTGTGAAAGTAAGTTAAATTGGGTTTTCCTTTTGGCAATTTTATTATGTAATAGGTAGTGGAACTGTCACCCAAAGCTTCTTGCTCTGCTGTGTGCTCTGTTCAGCACCTGTTATTAATGCCAACATCCTCTTCAGGTACTTAATGCCAGCATCCTCTTCAGATATTAAATGTCAGCCTCTCTTCAGGAATAAATTGTGGTCACTGTTGCTAGCTACCTGGGCTCCCCTCTTCACCCTAATTTTAGTGCTTCAAATAAGCATCTCTACAGTGCCACATCAGAACTGTTGTCAGATATAACCTTTGACCCATTGAGTTTCCAGGGGCTGGACACTAGATGTAAGTAAAGCAAGTAATTATCTTGAAAATCAATGATTGAGAAAAATGTGAACTCATGTCCATGTCTTCCTACAAAATTTAGAAGCATTTGCAATAACCTTGGTTTTAAGGGCTTATGAACTCATTCATAATTCATTAATAGTCTGTATTTTGCTGGGGTTCCTGTGATCATTCTAACAACTTCAGGCTTTTTTTTTAATCTTATAGCAAACCTCCACATTTCAGAATTTCTTTGAAAATATCAGTATCATCAGAACTCATGTCCATCTAGTACTGACTACCCTGAGCTCTGTCTTGCAAAAATGAAACTATCCAGGCAGAATTCACTGATTGTCTCATTAAAAAAAAAAAAAAAAGCTGTAGAAGATCTCTATGTATAAAAAGGTGACAACTGTAGAGGGAGGCTGCTACCTTCTATCAGGAAGTCCAGTCTGATGGGATTCCAGGGCCACTGGGCACAGGAAATCAGTAAGGACGCCTTAAAATATGGGGCCTGGTGTGGTGGCCCAGCAGTTATGAGCATTTGCTGTATTTGCAAAGCACTAGAGGGAATTCCCAGCACCTATGTAAGGTAGTTCCCAGCTGCCTGTAACTCCTACCCACTCTTCTGGTCTCAAACACACACACATTGTGTGCATATGTACAAGTGCATGCTCACATACATGCATGTGTGTAAACATGTGTGCACACACACATTAAAAAAATAAAACAAACTACAGAGTATAGAGCAAAAAGGGAAAATTATCAGACTCAAAAAAAAAAAGAAATAAAAGAAAAACAACAGCACAAACACACACCTCTGCTGTGACTGTGTTGCTAAAAACCCATTGGGTTAGAGTCGCAGGGAGAAGTTTGCTGGAGATAATGTTTTAGAGATACCTTTAGGGAGTTAGGAAAGCAAGGACAGGCAGAGGAAAAATGGCCCAATCTGTCCTAAACTGGTAGGAGCAGCAGGATTGCTTTGGAAGAGCCCAGAATTGTGGCAATGAGACCCACAACTTGTGTCTGTGGGTGGTAGGTCACTCAGTTCAGAAGCCTCCTGCAATTTAAACATGCCAATGACAGACACACTGGGAGCCAGTGTCCCTACTGTTGGGGATGTATCAGGTCTCCTATTGCTGTGACATCATACCTAACAAAAGCCACTTAAGATATATTGTTCTTTTGGTTTATTTGTTTGTTCAGTGGTGGGGTTGACTCATAGTACAGTCTGTCATGGTAGAAAAAGCATGACCGCAGGACTGAGGCAGCTGGTCACATTGCAGTTGGAGTCAGGATACAGAGAACAGTGAATGCTTGATCTTAGTTCTCTCCAGAACCCCAAACCATTGGATGGTGCCACTCATGTTCTGTTTTCACTCAGACCTCTCTGGAAGAAACCTTGCAGATACATCAGAAGTAGGGTTGCCATGGTGATTCTAAATCCAGTCACATTGATAGAGATGATGGGCAGCAGCATCCCCACCACAGAAGTCATGTCCAGTGAGAGATTGGAGGGAGGGCCTGCCAACATTCTCTTTAGTGCTGACCTGCTTACAGCTAGACTTTGTGCATATACAAAGAAGCCAAACTTTGGCAACATGAGGTCCAGGAAGTAATTAAGATTTTAAGATGAGAAGATCACCATGAGTATGACAATAGCTGGTGAAGATGTGTGAGGTTTAACAACAGAAAAGAATTTTCTTTGAGCTGGAACATGTTAAATCTTTTAAGCATAATAGAAGCCTTTGTGAAACCCTGAGGATAACAGATTTAACCAGGAGGACATCCAAGATGGTGGCACTGAACACATACACTGTTTGGTCAGCAGGACAGCAGTGACTGTACAGCAACCTCAAGACTGAACTGAGAACTACAAAACACCAGTGCTGGTAATCCCCAGGGAAAAGTGGTCCAAACTGTGTGGAACACAGGTGGGTACAGCCTCAGGCCAGCCTCAGAAAAGTCCCTGGGTCCCACTCCAAGCACTGGCAACATGCCTGGTGGGTGAACAGCTTCTGATCTCTGTGGCTCAGAGCGAGCTGTAGGTTACAAAAACACCAGCATCTGGGGGCTTCTGGTCCAGAAGAGATACCACAGCCTAGAACACAAATGAATCTGGCCTCAGGTTATCCAGTCAAGCCAAAGAAAGTCCCCATGTCCCTGCAGTCATGAGCCAGGGTTTCAAGGACTCGCTGCACACCTGGTGGGCACAGAGCTTCTGACCTCTGGGATTCAGAGGGAGCTGTGGGCTATAAAAATATCAGCATCGAACATTGTCCTCTGCCCCCTAGGAGGCAAAGCAACAAAACCATGAGCTGGTTCTTTGAGAAAATCAACAGGATAGACAAGCCCTTAGCCAAACTAACTAAAAGGCACATGGAGAGTATTCAAATCAACAGAATCCGAAATAAAAAAGGAAATATAACAACAGACATGGAGGAAATCCAAAGAATCATTAGGTCTTACTTCAAAAGCCTATATGCCACAAATTTTGAAAAACTAAATGGAATGGACAGCTAACAATTACCAAAATTACCAAAATTGAATCAAGATCATGTAAACAAATTGAATAGTCCTATAACACCCAAGGAAATAGAGGCAGACATCAAAAGTCTCCCAACAAAAAAACAGCCCAGGGACAGATGGAGTCAGCACAGAATTCCGCCAGACCTTCAAGGAAGAGCTAATATTAATTCTTCTCAAATTACTCCACAAGATAGAAGCAAAGGAACATTACCACATGATCTTCTCCTTAGATATCAAAAAAGCATTTGACAAAATCTAACACCCATTTATCTTAAAGTCTTAGGTCAGGCACATATCTCAACATATTAAAGGCAATATATAGTAAGCCTATAGCAAACATCAAACTAAATGGAGACAAATTAAATCAGTTCCACTGAGATTAGAGACAAGACAAGATTGTCTTCTCTCTATATACCTCTTCAATATAGCACTTCAAGTCCTGGCTAAAACAATAAGACAACTAATGGAGATCAAGGGGATACAAGTTTGGAAAGGAAGAAGTCAAATTATCACTATTAGAAGATGATATGATAGTACACATAAGTGACCCCCAAGATTCTACCAAGGAACTTCTACAACTGATAAACACCTTCAGCAAAGTGGCTGGATACAAAACCAACTCAAAAAAATCATTAGCCCTCCTCTACACAAATGACAGATGGAGCTGAGAAAGAAATTAGGAAAACTGCAACCCTCACAATAGCCACAAATAATGTAAAATATCCTGGTGTAACTCTAACCAAGCAAGTGAAAGACTTGTATAAACAAGCAAACAAACAAACAAACAAACAAACTTCAAGTCTTGTGGATTGGGAGAATCAACATAGTAAAAATGGCCATCTTACCAAAAGCAATCCGCAGATTCAATGCAATTCCCATCAACATGCCTACAGAATTCTTTACAAAGTTTGAAAGATCAATTCTCAACATCAAATGGAAAAACAAAAATCCCAGAATAGATAAAACAATCCTGTACAATAAAAGATGTTCCAGAGGAATCTTCATCCCTGATCTCAAGCTGTGCTATAGAGCGATAGTAATAAAAACAGCATGGGACTGGTATAGAAATAGGCTGGTTGATTAACTGAATCTAATCAAAGTCCCAGAAATAAAGCCACACACCTATGACACTTGATTTTTGACAAAGAAGCCAAAACTGTACAATGGAAAAATGATAGTATCTACAACAAATATTTCTGGTATAACTGGATGTCTACATATCAAAAATGCAAGTAGACCCTTTTTTATCACCCTGGACAAAACTCAAGTACAAGTGGATTAAAGACCTCAACATATAACCAGACAAACTAAATCAGTTAGAAGAAAAATTGGGGAAGAGCCTTGAACTCATTGGCACAGGAGACTTCCTGAACAGTACACCAATAGTTCAGGCTCTAAGATCAACAATTAATAAATGGGACCTTATGAAATGGAAAAGCTTCTGTAAGGCAAAGGACACTATCAACAGAACAAAACGACAGCCTACAGACTGAGAAAAGATGACAATAGGCTAATACCCAAAATATATGAAGAACTCAAGAAATTAAACACCACCAAAACAAATAAATCAATTTTAAAAATGAGATTCCATGCTAAACAGAGAATTCTTAGCAGAGGAATATCGAATGGCTCAGAAACACTTAAAGAAATGCTCAACATCCTTAATCATCAGGGAAATGCAAGTCAAAACAACTCTGAGATTCCATCGTACACCTATCAGAATGGCTAAGATAAAAAAAAAAAAAAAAAAAACTCAAGTGACAGCACATGCTGGAGAGGATGTAGAGAAAGGGGAACACTCTTCCATTGCTGGTGGAAGTGCAAACTTGTACAGCCACTTGGTAATCAATTTAAGCCCTCCTCTACACAATCTAATTTTCTCAGAAAATCGGGAATAGTGCTACCACAAGACTCAGCTATACCACTCCTGGCATATACCCAAAAGATGTTCCACCATACAACAAGGACATTTGTTCAACTATGTTCACAGCAGCCTTATTTGTAATAGCCAGAATCTGGAAAAAAAAACTAGATGTGCTTCAACCAAAGAATGGATTAAAAAAAACTATGGTACATTTGCATAATGAAATTATTCAGCTATCAAAAACAAGGAAATCTTGAAATTTGCCAGAAATGTATGGAACTAGAAAAGATCATCCCAAGTGAAGTAACCCAGATCCAGAAAGACACGCATGGTATAAACTTACTCATAAGTGGATATTAACCCAACATAGATGTCCTCTGAGAGACTCCACCCAGCAGGACAGATACTGGGACTCACAGCTGGACTCTGGGTGAAAAGCTTCGAGTTATATGGAAGAGTTGGGGGATGGAAGGACTGGGGGCAGGGTGTTGTCAGGAACTCCACAAGGAGACTATCAAGGCTGGCAGATCTGGACCCAGGGGTCTGTACAAAGTGATACACCAACTAAGGTCATTGCAGGCAGAGAAATTAGATCTCCTGTTCAGAAATAGCCAATGAACAGCTCATACTCTACATAGGGAAGGGGAAGAGCATCTGGAGTTTCGATCTGGTTATGACAGAGGTCTTGAGCCAGTAGGCTTATTCATTTCTTTAGTAAGTAGCAGCTGCAGCCTGTATGTCATTCCCAGTTCATGCATCAGCTCATCCTAACACAGTAGAAATTGTGATAAGAAGCCACAATCCTGTTGCTATCTGCTTTCTATGTAAGACCTGAGCCCACAATCTACCAGCAAAACAATTCCACCTTACCTCTTTCTCCCAATGTCCTTTCCCAGAGTGGCTCTTCTCTTCTCATTGCCATTTATATTTTATTTTATTTTATTTTGGGGTTTTCAATACAGTGTTTTTCTGTGTCATAGCCCTGGTTATCCTGGAACTTTCTTTGTAGATCAGGCTAGCCTCAAACTCATAGAGATCTGCTTGCTTGTGCCTCTTGAATACTTGGATTAAATGTGTGCAATGCCAACGCCTCGTTGCCATTTATAGAACCATGCTGCTCTCCTGCAATCTTAGTGGTGCCAAACTGAAAAGAGTGGAACAGTGACATAGAGTGGTGACCTAAGTACACAGTATTGTGCATGTTGTCACTTGTGTTAGCCCTAACAAAATATGTATCAAGTGCTCTGGGATTTCAGAGACATTGATGCACATATGTGCTTTCTAACAGTAACCATCACAACAGAATTCTGGCATTGCAGATTTGCTCAAAGGCCATCCTAAGCTCACACAAAAAGGGCTTGTATGTGGACTAGTGCCTAGCAACTGTCCCTGCAGGATCAGATGAACATTAACATTGGTTGTTTTGGTTTTTTAAAAAAAGAATTACTTAATTTTATTTTATTTACATGACTTGTTTTACTGGCAAGTATTCACATCCACCATGTACACACCTGATGCTTACAGAGGCCAGGAGAGGATATTGGATCACTTGAAACTGGAATTATAGGCAAGTGTGACCTGCCATAAAAGGGGTAGCAACCAAACCTAGGTCCTCAGCAAGAGGAGCCAGTGCTTTGAACCTCTGTGGCATCTCTCTATTTCTGTTTTTTTTTTTTATTTTTAATCATTGTGGTCATGGATAATATTTTCACAAGGACTTACACAAGTCCGTGTTTGCCTTTACAACACCCCCATCTTGCCTCAGCCTCTAAATATGTTCATAGTTTCATATGGCATATATATTCTCATTATAATATCATTTTATTCACAAATAAACAGCATCATTCTTAGCAGAGTACCTCTCTGCTTCTCTGTTTGACAGTATCATGGTGTGCACCAGAAATGGTGCATTAAATATGTGTGCAATGGTCTAAGTAAAGCTTTTAGAAGCTAGAATCTGTCATTCTAATAAGCTTGCGTTATGAAAGTCTGTTTCTGGTTTTATATATTTCAAGTGGGAATCTAAGTGCACAAATTGTTTTAAATTAGAGAAGAAAGCCTTTGTCTTCAAATTTTATGTGGCTGTCACATGGCTAAATTATTCTTGGGCACTGTGTGGCAGTGCATTTCTGTCAGTGTGATCTCATAGGTCAGGCTGCATCTCTGCATGTCCCAGGGGGTACACAGCTTTACACTGGCTAATGATGGGGAACTGTGGTGTTGCCTGGACAACTAGCCATCCAATCAGGGGTGGGAGGAGTATTATTTGAAGATAGGACATGAGTGAAACATTGAACTGTGTCTGCAAATGGAAATGCCATTGAGATCTCATCCCGAAAGTCAGATAAGACAGTTCCATGCATAGTCCTGCTGTGTGTGAGGAGGTGATGCTTCTGTCTCCATTAACACTGTGAATAGGTTCCTCACAGACTCCCAGGGGGCAGGAGAAAGGAGACCAAGGAGCTTTCAGATCTGTTTTATGTCAGCTTTCCTGCAGCTTGGAGCAAATAATGTCCCTTATCAGTGGATGTACCACAGTCATTTATTATATTTAAAGCAAGTTTACCAATGTATTCAAGGCAAAAGAAACACAGAATGAGGGAGGGCTGAGGAAGTAACAGAAGGTAGTTACAACTACCAGCTAAGGTTATGTGACCAGTTTACAGAAATGAGGTGTGCAGTTGCCAAGAATGTTTCAGCCGTGCCTTGCTAAGGATGTGTCTGTGCAGAAGCTCACATACATCAGCTTCCCTCTTATAATGCTGGTGGGGAAAAGAGTTAAGTGGTGTAAATATATATTAGCATTTTTAAGTTGTAGGTTTTTAAAAGAAATGGCATTTTTAAAAAGACCTTCGCTGTCTCTTCAGGGCAAACACCAGTTTTGGGTGTACATAGGACAGTTACGTCATGCTGTGCCAAGTGATGACCTTGTTATTGGCTGCCTTTGGAAACTGATCATGACATATAGCTATGCATTTGAATATCCAGTTGGCAAAGGGTGGAAATGTGCTTAATAGCAACTGTTAACTTGACAGGACTTAGATTCACTGTGGAAATAACCTCTGGTCATATTCGTGAGGCATTTCATATATCAGATGAATTGAAATGAGATGCCTCAACTTAAATGTGGCCATTTACATGGACATTACATGGGCATGGGTGCCACATTAGATGAAAAAGAGAAAGGGCACTGAGCAGCAGCCCTCGTCACTGTCTTCATCCTGGCTATGGACATAATGTGGCCAGCTACTTCATGCTCCTGCTACCTTCTCTGCCATGAGAGACTGTAACCTTGAACTGTGAGTCAAAAGAAGCCCTGCCTTCTTAAGTTCTGTCTGTTGTGTAGGTTGTTGCAGAGTGAAGAAAACCGTATAGAGAAGAGGAGCTAGAGCCCACCTCTCCCCACCTCTGGCTAGCCTGATCTTGAATTGCCCATCACTGCCTCTTTACATCCCTGCATCTCTATCTATTGGTACCTTTAGCAGATTTCTATATGAGGTTACGTACCTTCTACTTTTATAAACCCTATATGGTTTGTTACCATTTAAATTTTATTCATCTAATCATGCATTATTTGCCATGTGACCTTCACAAGTTAACCTCAGTGGGCTTCTCAGTTTTCTTTCATTCACCTAATCAATGATGGACAGATATGAGGTAAGAATCTGATCAATGTGATAAGTGATATTTCCATGCAAGGGGAAACAGAAGAAGCCGTGGTAGTGAAGATTCCCCTTCTTAGGTCTGTCTCTTCTCTGACCCTGGTATTCTTTTTCTCCTCTCCTGTGGTATCAGGACACCTTCAAGATTACCATCCTTGACACTTGTTCATTTCTCAGCATGGCAAGGTATGGGACAGAAGAAGCTCTCATACAATGGGCTGTCTACCTTTAGATTTGGGCGTAGGGGGAAGCTATTTCAGCAGTCCTTGACTAAGACCCTGATAGATGTTTCATGAGACAGAGGCAATGAAGACAGTCAGGCCACTGCCTACCTAGAATCTAGATATTTAAGATCATTCATAAATTTTACCACCAAGAAGTTGAGTCATTTGTTTGTTTTGGTTTTGGTTTTTTAGGAGACAGATCTCTCTGTGTTAGCCTTGACTGTTCTGGACTTGCTTTGTAGACCAGGCTGGCCTCGAATTCACAGCGATCCGCCTGCCTCTGCCTTCTGACTGCTGGGATTAAAGGCCTGTGCCATCCCGCCCCGGCGGAAGCTATGAGTCGTAAAGCTCCGAGAGGAGGTGGGGGCAGACATGCAGACAGATAGATAGAGACACACAGAGAGACACAAAGTCAGGCAGAGACACAGAGAAAGATATGAGGAGAGACAGAGACACACAGAGAATCCAAGAGTGGCTATTCATAAGTATCGGAGTATAGGAAGATAGGGAGCTTGGACTGTCATCACCAGGAGAACAACTGCATTTCAAGAAAGTTATTGCACAATGCAAACAGTTGTGGTCATGCTGGTAGTGTATAAGCCCATCTTGCATATGTGGTGGCCACAGCACTGTTTGGAGTTCCACAGTAGGCTCTTCATAAGCATCCACAGATGTATAAGGTAGACACTGTCATTGCCTCCAGCTTTGAAAGCACAGGGCTGTATGCTGTAATCATTCCCTCAAGGTCATGCAGTGTGAGCTTAGGCACTCTATGAAATAGATACACATTCCACCATCCCCAAAATGCTAAATAGAAACATTAGACAGTTAGCAGATGTATTCGCTGTAGAGTGCAAGGGCTATGCTGTGCTGCAGATAGTGAGTGAAGGCATCAGAGGGCCTTTTGACTGCAAGTGTCTCTCATGTGCTGATAAGTTACAGCTAAGTCCCAGCTTGGTGCTATTGGGAGGTGCTGGAGTCTTTCAGGGCTGGGGACAAACAGAAAGTCTTTATATAATGGGGATTATGCCTTGAATGGGGAGAGCAGACCCCAGCATTCCCTTTCATCTTTTCTATGTCCTGGAGGTGAGGTGAGCAGTTTTTCTCTGCCACATGTTTCTAGCTGTGATATATTGCCTCAAGACTGGCCCCAAAGCAACAGGGCTATTCTCAGCAGAATGAGGCCTTTGAAGCTGTGAGCCAAAATCACCATTTCCCTTCAAAAGTTGATTATATCAGGCATTTGCTATATGACAGAAATGTGACAAGGGAGGCAAGACACAGAGTGGTTAGTCTTACTTGTTTTTTTAAAATAATTTATTTATTTTTATTTTATGTGCATGGTGTTTTGCCGATATAAGTGTATGTGTGTGGTGGTGTCAGATCCCCTGGAACTAGAGATGCAGTCATCCTCCTCTGATGTGCCCGTATGGTAGAGAGTCCAGGGTGGCATGTCCCCTCTGTTCCTGCATCTTCGGGTACCTGTGCACTCATGGGAAGCCATAAATCACAATATGAAGGCAGCAGCATCTGTGGCATGAGGTAGCATTCTTGTATAATACTCAACAATTACTGGGCCTTTGGCTTTTCAATACCAGATCTGTTCTTTATGCCTTAGACATCTTCCAGGAGCCAATGCATTGAACAAAGCTTACCTGATGGAACTAAGTTCTAAAGTACTCACTCACTTCAGGTCCTGCACTTCCACAGCTCTGTGTTTGCCCCAGCCATCTCAGAGTCTCTGGTAGTCAAGATCAAATTAAGCTCTGAACAGGGCTAAGCAGAAAAGACCCTAGGAGGAACAAAGGTTTTAAAGTGCCAGCTTAGGCACTTGCCTGGCTCAGATAATAGGCAGGCAGGAGAAACATATGACTGCCTTTGCTTGCTTGATTTGTGCTGCCCACATTGAAGGACAAATCTCCAGCATCTGAGTTCTCACTCAACATCTCATTCCCTGTGAGACCTGAGCTGCAGAGGTAGAGATCACTTGCTGCCCTGGGCCATAGGTACTCTGACTGTGGTATACCTGAGGCTGTATGTTACAACTGCCTTGCCCAGAAAGCACTTTGGAAAGAAGAAAAAACTCTTTGCTTCATTAGCACCTTGCTTAATTCAACTACACAGTCTTTCCCCTATCAGTCATATTTAATGAGGCAAGCCCACAACCAATTTTAATTATGTACAAAATACCCGGGAAAAGCCAAATGAAGTGGGTCCTTTAGCACATTGCTCTCCTGTCATATTGAGTACACTGACCATCAGGATTCGGATGCACATAGTTGCCAGAAGTGGCTGTTATGAAGATTGGTTTGTTTTCCCAGGAGTGACGGAGGAAATATATGCAAATCTACATATGTGGTCTGCAAATGAAGTAACTTGTCACATGGGTGGCTCTGAGCAGCTCTGACACTCATTGCTCCCTGTGCTCATTCTCACTTGCAGGAAGGTGTCAAGAAAGTGAGAGGAAAAGACAAACAGTACAAGCGACTGAGTTTGCAATGCCTCCAGCAGCCCCACACATCTACACACTGACATTGTCCCTCTGTGGTTTGAACTCCAAGTCCCATGGTCTAAAGCTCTGAGAAAAAAAATTAGAAGCACAGTGTATTTTATGAAGCGCTGAAAAAAAGTAGAAGCACAAAACAGTGTGTGGAAAAGGCTTCTATTTAAATCATGTGTTTTAATATTTGCTCCAGGACAAAACTATCTATTGACCACTGGTAAAATATCAACATTTTCTGCCTCTCTGTCACCTGACATGACAATGACTTAAATGACTGTGAACATGCTACAACACTTTTGTCACATCTTTTTTGTTTTGTTTTTTTAAACATATTTTATGAATTTATTCATATTACATCTCAATTGTTATCCCATCCCTTGTATCCTCCCATTCCTCCCTCCCTCCTATTTTCCCCTTACTCCCCCCCCCTATGACTGTGACTGAGGGGGACTTCCTCCCTCTGTATATGCTCATACGGTATCAAGTCTCTTCTTGATAGCCTGCTATCCTTCCTCTGAGTGCCACCAGGCCTCCCCATCCAGGGGCCGTGGTCAAATATGGGGCACCAGAGTTCGTGTGAAAGTCATACCCCACTCTCCACTCAACTGTGGAGAATGCCCTGTCCATTGGCTAGATCTGGGTAGGGGTTCGAAGTTTACTGGATGTATTGTCCTTGGCTAGTGCCATAGTTTGAGCAGGACCCCTGGGCCTGGATCTGTCCATCATAATGTTCTTCTTGTAGGTTTCTAGGACCCTCTGGATCCTTCTATTTCCCCATTCTCCCATGCTTTTCTCACCTAGAGTCCCAATAGGATGTCCTCTCCTCTGTCACATCTTTAAAATATACAAGAGTGATCCAAAGGTGAAATGAGTCACGGGCTGCTTTTTATCACAGGGGGGAAATTGCAGGTGATCAGTTGGTGAGTCCTAGAGTGAGCTCAGCAGAGCGAGGACCACGGTGGAAATAGCAGTGGGTTTTTAGAAGGCAAATCCAGAGACTCTTGCAGCATGACCTCCCTCTTCCCTTATAGCTTACTGCTGTGGTGCTGATGAAGCCTTGTTAATAATGCAAATTACAGCCCAGGGGCGCCCGCCCTTCATAGTTACGGCTAAATGATTTCTCCAGGGTGCTAATGATGAAGTGACAGAGGCAAGCTGTACATACAGTTCATTTTGTGATGTGTGACCCTCTTGTGTATAGCTGACATCTCTCTGAATCTCAGCTGGGCAAGGTCAATTATAATGAATTTGTCATTGTATCTATGTTCATATTTTGTTCAAATATATGTTAGCCACAAAAAAAATAGAGCCCAAGTAGTATATTGATATCTTGTGTATGTGCAGTATGATGTGTGTGCGCATTTATTTGTGTAAATGCCGGTGTACTGGCACCATGCCACCCATGTAGAAATCCAAGGGAGTTTTGTACTTGCGCTTCAGCTTGTTAGAGATGGGGACTCTTTTTTTTTTCTACTGCTGCTTATGCTAGGCTACCTTCTCTATGAACTTCTGGGTTCTCCAGCAGTTTCCAATCTCCCTATAGGATGTCTACGATACAAATTTTCCTCGTATCCTGTCTGACTTTATCTGGATTCTGGGAATTCAAACTCAGGCTTTTATGCTTGAACACCAGTAGTTTACCAGCTAATACATCCCTATGCTGGTTGGTGTCTTCATGTAGCACATTTGAAACATCATCTTTCTTATTAACCTTATAAATAAAGCCAGCACCTTATGTCGTTCATCCTGAGCCATCATTCATCATTCTGCTCTTAAAGAAGACTCAGACATAGTAAACAGCAAAAATAAAAGGAAGAAGAAGCTGTCATTTCTTTACCTCTTCTTCAGTGCTTCCCAGGAGCAGCATGAAGCCCAAATGTGTTCGGTCTGGGTGCTAGCTGCTTTGGCTGCTTTCTCTGGCTCTTAGACAAAGAATATTGGGTCACCTATGGAAAGTGAGCAGAAGTTATTGAGTGCATAGTTCAGTTGTAGAGTTCTGACCCAGCAAGCACAGCAAGGCACAGCAAGGCTTCGAGATGGGCGAGTGGCCTGCAGTGAATTCAGGAACAGCAGAGGAACAGGCATTTTTACTACAACTGAGTTAGGAATAGATTGTGAAAATGCCACAGTTTTGCAAATAAGTGAGTTACCTTATATGTTATATACTTTTTTAGCTTATTGATTGGGTTTTTTGTTGTTGGTTTGGTTTGGTTTTTGAGACAGGGTTTCTCTATGTAGCCTTGTCTGTCCTGGACTCACTTTGTAGGCCAGGCTGGCCTCGAACTTACAGCGATCTGCCTGCCTCTGCCTCCTCAAGTGCTGGGATTAAGGGTGTGTGCCACTTCACTTAGCTTCGTGTTATGTATTTTTAAGCCTTAGGTTTTGTGACTTCTAATCCTTGTTTCAGTTCTGAATTAATTCATATGATAGCCAAAATGTTGAATTAAATAATGGGACAAACAATGAGCCAGAGTAGAAATCATGTATTAAAGGGGTTTCATCTTACTAGAAAATTGGCATTGGATCATACAAATTTCTTATTGCATAAAGAGCCCTGTTAAATATGAACACATTGGAAAGTAGATTATGACACATAAAAAAGTGAACAGAATAAAGTGTATGTACTCTGAATGCTATCAGCAAACTGTTCTGAAGTTCTGTGTCTTGTGTGTGGTAGTATTGTGTTCCATACCCTTGTACACATATGTATCCAGTGCACATATGTGAATATGGCTGCTGTGCATGTGAATGTGTGCATGTGTGTTTTATGCATGTAGTGTGTGAATTTGGATGATGACTATATGAATGTGTAGGTGTGTATTTTATATGTGTAATGTGTGAATGTGGCTAATGTGGAATGCATGGTTGTGTGTTCCATATGTATGAAGATGTGAATGTATGTGTGTGTACTATGTGAGTCTGTGAATGTATCAGGTGTGTCACTGTGTGAATGGGTGTTTATGAGTGTGACTGTGTGGGTGTGTGTAATGTGTGAATGTATTATGTGTGTTAATGTGTGATTTTGTGTACTGTGTGAGTCTGTGAATGTTTCATGTGTGTTAACATATAAATAGGTGTGTGTGAGTGTGGGTGTGTGTTTCCTACTGAAAGATGCTTTCACGGACCGTTCTCTGAAGAGGTCTGATTGTGAAGAGGAGCTAAGTCCTCTCCATTCCCCATGGTGTCCTTTTTCTCTGTTCCTTTCTTTTCTGCTTTCTCTGGTTCTCAGCATTTTTTATGGTGCCACATTTCTCCTCTCAGTATGTATACTATACTTTCCTTTTTAGGGGGTACAATTTTCACTTACCCAAGTCCATTTTCAACTAATACTGTAGCACTTCACAAATCATGTGAGCCCCTTCTAAGAATCCCTGGTTGCCTCCTCTATTTCCTCTTACCTTGCCGGCATTTGTTTCATTTATGTATAAGCTATAATCACCAAAGCATTATTATCATCATCATCATTACTATTTTGAATAAATAACTATGTGCTAGACTGAGAATAAGAAAAGTCAAAAAGCTCACTTCCCATCTCTAGTAGAGTTGGGAGTTTGACCTGTATCATTTTCTTGTTTTCTGAATAGTTTCTTTGAACATTTCTTACAAGGCAGTTCTGTTAGTTAAACATACCCTTCAATTTTCATTTTCCTGAGAAAATGTTTTTCCTTCACTCTTAAAGGAAAATGCTGTCAGGTAAAGAATTCTTCACTGGTAGCTGAATTCTTCCAACACTGTCAGTGGCTCCGCCCTTCTGGCCTTTATTTCCTCCACATTTACTGTGGATTTCCTTTCTTCTGCCCTCTTTCAATATATCCCTCTCATGTTTGATCTTTATGTAGTTTGGAATACAATATGCACAGATATGGATTTTTTTCACATTTTTCCTCCTCGGTGTCCTCAAGGTTTCTAGACCCCTGGTTTGCTGCCTAGAATTAATTCTGGGAAGACTCCATGTGTTATTGTTGTTTCCAATAGTTCTGGCCCCCTTCCTGTTTCCTGGGTATCTTCTTTATGTGTCTGTCACCCCTTTTTCAGCTGCTCCATTCTTCGTGAATCTTCTGTCCTATATGCTTACCTCCCTTTTCTCTTCTCCATTTTCACTTTGGAAGTAAGTGTCTGCTGCCCTTTTTTTTTTCAGTCTCAAGGCTCTTATCCATCTTTAACTCTTCTGTCTATACTTTTGTGTGTCTGCTTTGCCTGTCAGACCTGTTAGCATATCAGGGGTGTAGTATTTTAAGTTTGTGTGCCCTGAGCATCTTATTGCCTGAAAATTATTATCTCTATCTTCTGGCCCAGATATTGATTCACACACAAAAAAAAATGTGTATTCTGAGCTACTGCCCCAGTAGGCTGTGGCTCTTTGCAGCTCCTTTTCGTCTCCCCAGTTCTGAAGCAATAACTTGCTGTTTGGCTTCTATGCTGAAGAATCTAAGGTGGATTTCGCCTTTTCATTTATTTTACTGTGAGGAGGATTGAAGGCTTCCAGGTTCCTTAGTTATCAGCACAGTAACCAGAAGTCTCCGCATTTATCCTCCGGACTTATACATAAGCATGTAGCTTATAGCTTCTGCTGTCTTCTTCTGAACAGTGAGTCTGAGCAGACATGAGAAATGATAGAAAGAGAGAGGGAGTTCTCGGGGCTCAGACTCTGTGTAGAGCACATGGTAGTGTGGTGTCTTGGAGCTTTGTACTTGTCTTCCTGTCTTTCCATATTCATTCTGAAAACTGAGAAGAGTTTGTGGTTTAGAGCATCTTTTATGTGATGCGTGCTGTAGCTACCCTGACTGTTTACACATTCTCCCACAATCTAGATTGGCAACATAAAACTTCCTAAAATATTAAACAAACACCTGGATGATCTTTAAGCCTCCAAACTCCATAGCACATTATGTACTTAATGTTCATTACACTCAATGGAAATAACTCAGTCAATAAAATTGACCAAACTGTCTGACGACTTATCCGTGCTGTGTTCTATTCCAGTTCACAATATGCCAAGTAGAGAAACACGTGTATGGAGGAAAGCAAGTCAGAGAATAGACACATTAGTGAGGGCTGTTCTAAGAGGAACAGTGACAACTAAGTTGGCTGATTAAATGATGAGGCACTTCTCAACAGAGTGGCAAATAAGTGCTAATGCCCTGTGACAAAGTACACCAGAATAGCAATCAGCCTGATGTCAGCCAAAGGAATTTCACTTGAAGTCAGTGTTTTCAACAGAAAACAAAGAAGAATTGACATGTGCCTTAAGAACTATTTTGACAGTTGTGTGTAGAACAACAGAGTAAGGGTGCATCAGGGAGACAGTAAAAGGCAAGAAATAATGGTGTGTCTCATAAGAGACCTGATGACTGGGTTTTGAGTAGAGGCCATGCAGTATCAGACACTGGAGAATCACAGAACAGGTTATCAAGCAGAGAGAAGAAAGAGCAAGTTATTAGGAGCACTGTGGGATTTTTTTTTCTGGTAGTGAGTCTACAGCTCTTTGGGCAAACATTATGTTTGGCATGCTCTAGCGTTTACTTATATGCAAATGTTGAATATGGGATAACCAGTTCTGACTTCGGTGCAAATATTCAAATGTACATTTAGAATTCATTATCAGTACAGAGATGCAGTTTAAACCATGAACTGGCTGGAGCTACTTCAGATGCAAATGAGGAGAGAGGAGGAATGATCCAAAGATGGATGGTCCAGAGTACTTCCCTGCTTTAAGGGTTGCTAAGGAAACGTGAAAAGGCAGCCAAGGAGGCTGAGGTGAAGTGTATGGCAGTGCAGATGCAGGGTCCATCTCTGCAGCAACTTGACTGTGCTTTCAAGTGCCCCTACTTCCGTAAGAGCCTTTTTAGCCAAGTGGCTGTTTTCTGCATCTGAGGATAACTGTAGCTGTGGCATTGCGTTACTACTTACCCATCTTGAATGTATAAAAAACCATTTTCTCTTTCTATCCATTTCCAGGAACCATCCTTTAAGGCTCTGCATATTAATCAACACAGCTATGCAGAACTTGGCACAGCCCAAAGTCCTACATAATGGGAAATTAATTTATTCCTGTTTTCCTATCGGAGTGAATCCTTATTTGATTGCACAGAACAGTTCTGACTTTTGCTTATTTTCTAGCTGCCTCTGCAATTTGAATTTCTCCTATTAGTATCTGTGGTGGTTTGGATGAAGAATGGTTCCATGGACTTGTATGTGTGAAAGCTTGGTCCCCACTTAGGGGAAGTATTAGGGACTGAGGAGAAGGTGTGGCTTGTTGGAGTAGGTAGGCTTTTATTTGAGGATACATGGTACTGGGTGTAGGATTCGGAGTTTCAGAAACTCTCTGTATGCTGCTTGTGGTTCAGGATGTTAAGCTCTCAGCACTGTTCCTATTTGCTTCCTGCCCTGATGGTCATAAACTAACTGTAAGCAATAATTTATATTGCATATTGAACCGAACATAGTGCTTTGTGTGTGTGTGTGTGTGTTAATTTTCTGTCTAGCTTGGGGTCTCATCCCTAAGATTTCTTTTTATGCATATGAAAATATCCCAAGATCTGAAAAAGTCCTAATCCAAATTATTTCTAGTACTAAGCATTTTTAAAAGGGTCATTCAACCTGTATGAGTAAAGTTTGAGGCCTGAGGTCCAACTTCCCCCTATACAAAAATCACCAGATTCACTGCAGGGAACACAGAAGAGCACTCAAATCCCATAGAAACCTAGGAGCTGAGAATTGAGGATAGTATAACTGTGCTTCAGGGCCTGTTCTTACAAAACCTATTTACTTTCAAGAAAAGATGACCAAGGGCATTTTAGTAGGAGTATTTGAAGTGGTTCCAGTTTCCTTCCTGTTTCTTTGATTCAATCAATACTCTGTCACAAAGACACTTAGAGAAGGAAGGGGTTTACATGGCCTTACGGGTTACTGTTCATCTCTAAGACAAGTCCAGGAAGGAGCTTAAGCAGAGATTTGAAGAAGTCACTGGAAGAACATAATTTGCTGTTTGGCTCTCTCTGGCTTATTTTAGCTAGTTTTAGTATACATCCCAGATTGACCAGGAAATGGCTCTACCCACAGAGGGTGTGGGACTCTTACATCAAGTAACAATCTAGACAGTCACCTACAAACATGCCCAACAAGCCAAGGTAAGCTGGGAAATCCCTCAGTTGAGCCTCCATTCAGCGGTGATTGTAAGATGTGCCAAGTTAACAGTTAAAAACTAACTAGGATAAAAACCACAAGTGACATTTTCCTACACATTACACAAGTGCTTAAGGATGGCCTCAGTCAACTAGATGGATTGAATAGTTTTATTAACATTTTTGAATCAATTCTGACTACTCAGAGAACAGAGAACCATATGAACTCCTGGTGTTTGGTCCCAAGGAATTATTCAATAGTGCTGTGTACTTTGGATCCTCATTACAAGTTTGAATTACAGATCAACATTAACATACATACATAAACATAGAGAAATCTTATTAATTGATATAAGTAACTGACATGGCTCTGATGCCTTAAGCCTTAAATACATGACACACAAGCTGAACTCTGACATAGAGTCCATTTCCATTATTATGTCACTATATTTAGATACCATAGTATCTAACCATTTTTAACTATAGTAAATATGGCTGAAGTATAAATGACACATAGTTTTAAAAAAACTCAAATTTTATAGATTCAGTTTGAGGTATTTGACACTAGCTTTCAAAAGTGTAAACACCATTCAAAAATATACAGAATATTTGTATTAGCCCCCAAATATCCTCCCCATTATACATTCTGGTGGTTTGAATAACAGTGGCCTCCATAGGCTTATATTTGAATGCTTAGTCATTAGGAAATGGCACTATTGGAGAAAGACTAGGAGGTGTGGCCTTGTTGAAGTAGGTGTGGCCTTGTTAGAGGAAATGTGTCATTGAGGATGGGCTTTGAGGTTTCAAAAGTCCAGGCCAGGCACAGTGACTTTGTCATTTTAGTACCTGGAGATCAGGATGTAGAACCCTCAGCTATTTCTCCAACACCATGCATTCCTGGATAAGAACAATCATATATACATTTTAAAATGCTTTACTTGAAAATCCCTTCCTCCTTACCTGCCACGGAGCGTCTCAGTCAGGTATAGGTCCTTGGGAACAGGAGTTCTTGAAGCATCGGTGGACGAAGATAGGAGAAGTGACAAACAAATTCAAAAACAGGGGAGTTTGATCTGTGTGTATTTTGTAGGCAAGCAAGCTAGATTTTTTTATACACATTTTTGAAACGGGGAGTATTTTTGTGGTTATATATATTTTTTTCATTCAAGGAAGTCAGTGAAGCAATCAGGCATACACAGTACAAAATACAGGATGCAAAATAATAATGTTGTCATCATTCTTAAGTCACCATTATTAAGTCATTAGCTTGGTATCAGTACACTTGTGCCCTCTTTATCAAAGCTTAAGGTTCTCCTATTACGCCAGACATCTGTGTGTCAAGACAGTTTTTTCTTAGTCTTCTTTTTATCTGAGTATCACTATCTGGAGCTTTCTCAAACACTTTATTTGTAAGTCATAATATAAATTATCAACTGATGATTAGTTCTTAGCCACGTTTCTGTTAACAGGTGGAGTGGAACTTGGTGGTAAACTCCAGGCCTGAATGGCCCTTGGCTGCATAGCAAGATAGGGCGTTTCATAGCAAGATAGTCATGTCTGAAAAGTTCTGATATGAGAGTAGGTTAGGAGAAAAAAAACAAAGACAGAATATTCCAACACAAATGAGTAAGAAGGCTGCAATCAGTTACTCCTGGTGCTTACAGAGACAGAAGCACCAACCAAAGAGCATGCATGGACTGGACCTAGTCTCCCTACACATGTGTAACCGGTGGGCAGTTTGATCGTCATGTGGGTGCCTAGTGTGTTGAGCGGGTACTGTCTATGACATGGACTCTGTTGCCTGCTTTCGATTACTTTGCCCTCACATGGTTGCCTTACCTGGCCTCAGTGGATGAGAAGGAGCTCAGTCCTTATGTGATTTGATGTGCTGGGGTGGGTTGGTGGTGGGGTACTCCCCTTTTCGGAGGACTAGGGGAGAGGATACAAGGGAACAAGATGGGAGGAAAGGACTGGGAGGAAAGGAGGGAGGGGACTCTGATTGGGTTAAGTGAATATACAAATTGAAAATAAACTGAAAAGAAAACAGAAAACCTCTTCTTGCCTTGATGCAACATATTGCTTTTGTTTTATTTTGCTGTTGTTTGCTTTTGAGACAGGGTCTCTCTATATAGTCCTGGCCATCCTGGATCCTAGGCTGACCTCAAACTCAGACTTCTGCCTGCCTCTACCTCCCAAATGCTGGGATTAAAGATGTCTATCACCATGGCTGGCATGATGCCACACATTCTAGTGTTACACTGATGGCTTTTCTTCTTTGCCTCTTTAAAATCTGGCAGTCAATGTATTTAGGTGCAGATCTTTGTGTTTCTCCTACTTGGAGCTTAAGGGTGTTCAACATACAGACTGACTAACCTTTCCATCAAATCTTCAAAGTTTTCGATCATTCCTGTTTTCTAATGTATTTTCCATCCACTCTTCTGTACCACCTCGGCTGTCATTGGTCTAACAGACTCTCTTTGGGTCTCTAGACTCTGGTAGCTTTTCCCTTCTTTTCCTCCTGTCTTGGGTGGTGGTGGAGGGCTGCCTTTGATGAACTGTTATTGAGTTCACTTTTTCTTCCTTCTGCCCATTCAGATTTGCTATTCAGATCCTCTGGGGAATTTTTTTAATTTCATTTTTTTCAAACCCAAGATTCTCATGTGATTTGCTTTTATGATTTGACATTCTATATTTGATGACTCCACCCTGTCACATTTACCTTCAGTTCTATAGTGTCTTCTTTGTAGTTTCATGAAATCTAACATCTGGACCCTCCCAAAAATATTTCTATTGATTGACATTTCCTGCATAGATAGTACTTCAAGGCTCTTGTAAAAGCCACCTTGGTGTTTAGGATTCTGCAGACTGAGGATGGACTAGAACTTAGTCATTAAGTAGAATTGGGATGGTGCAGACTGACAGCCACGGTCATCTTGATTTAGCTTTAGTTTCCTTAATAATTATTTATCACCAACCTGTGTTGGTGTTTGGCCTTCCTTTCACAAGATGCTTTTTTTAGAATTCTATTTCTCCCCTTTGCAGGGGACATAATTATTTATCACCAACCTGTGTTGGTCTTTGGCCTTCCTTTCACAAGATGCTTTTTTTAGAGTTCTATTTCTCCCCTTTGCAGGGGACATATTTTTCTGTGCTATATTGCAAGTTTGTGACCGTGTGTGTGTGTGTGTGTGTGTGTGTGTGTGTGTGTGTGTGTGTGTTTGTATAAAATTTTACAGAGACTCATAGTTAGGTGATTGCCATGAGGCTCAACAAAGACTGGATTTTTAACATTGTTTAAACTGTTCCAACTTGTGGTTAGGAGGTCACATACATTCCCAGATAGCTATGCATGGCCCAGTGCATGTTTAGATGACAGTGCTATGTCATAATACCAGAGGGTTGGACAGGTCCTGGGGAGATATCTAAGCAAGAAAGAGATTACTGCATGAGTCTGAGTTCAGTCTCCAGAACCCACATGAAAAAGCTGTGTGGAAACATGTGCCCTTAATGGCAGGACTAGAGATTCAGAGACAGGAAGATCCTTGGGTCTCAATGGCTAGCCAGCCTTGCCTGCTCAGTGAGTTTCAAGTCAATTAGACCCTGCTGCAAAAAGCAAAGTTGATAGCACCTGAAAATGAGTCTGACCTCCACATGTATATGCATACATGCAAACACACAAACACACACACAATGCGCATAGACAAGTATACAAAATATAGATACCCCTGATTTTGACTGTGGTAACTAATTAAGTTGGACTGAATACATTTTATGTTCTGATGTGGTAGTGGACCATGACCCCATGGCAATGAGGGTGCCAGAGGCAGACTGCTATGATTTGAGTGGGAAACCTTGCCCATTGGCTTGGTGGTTGAATACTTGGTCTCAGTTGTCATTTCTATTTTGGAAGACTGTGGAGACATTATGAGGTAGGGCCTAGCTGGAGAAGATAGACTATTTAGGGTGAGGCTTGAAAGTTATAGCCATAGTTCCAGTTCCCTGATCCTCTGACATAGACGGAAGCCCAACACGAGCACCTGCTAGCGCAACTGACCACTCCAACCACCATTCCTTCCCTTCTTCCTGAACCATGATCCACAGTTACCTTGTTCCTGAAGCTGGTTATAGCAAGTGCTCTGTCTCAGTGATGGGGAACATAACCGATTTGCTGCATCTTTCTTGACATTGGAATGAGTCATCTGTATTTTAAGACCAGTCAGTCTACTTTAATTTGAATTTCTTCACTGTTGTTAAATATAACCTTAGTAGTTATCTGCCCTCTGTAGTTGTGATTTGGTCAGTGTTTGCTAGTTTTCTAATTTCAAAGATTTCTTGCTGTTCCACTGGGTATCAATGACATGCAACTTCTTGGTTAGAGGTGGAACCCTGTGTCCACTTCTCTGTCTTGGTGCTGGAACCCCATCTGTCTTGAACCTGTGCAGGTCTTGTGGGTGTTGCTACAGTCTCTGAGTCCACATGCTCATCATCCCTGTTGCTTCTGGAAGATATTATTTCCTTAGATCCATCACCTCTGGCTCTTACTGCCTTTCTGCCACCTTTTCCACAAAGATCCCACCCTAAGCAATGGGGTTTGATGAAGATGTCCCATTTAGGACGGAGTGCTCCAAATTATCTCAGGGTATCCACATTGTCCAGTTGTAGGTCTCCATATTAGTTCCCATTTACTACAAGAAGAAGCTTCTCACATGTGGGTTGAAGGAGACACTGCTTTATCGGTATATCAGTATGTCACTAGGAATCAATTTTTGCCATGTTTCTTTAGCAGAATAACAGTGATAGGTAGATGTTTTTCCAGTAAAAGTGTCTTCCATAGAGCCAAAGTTTAAACATCTTAACATTGACAGCATGTATAAAATTTGTTTTTATTTCATTTCCACCTGCATTTTTAATGAGATAAGAATATTTTCTAAAGTGTTTCTTTATAACTAAGTTCCTTCTTTCCATTATTTTTCTCTAATTCCCTAATCCCCCCATTTCTCTCCAGGGTCATGCAATATAGACCAGACGGGCTTTAAAGTCCTGTCTCACACAGTCACTATAGCAGGTGTGCACCTTCGTGCCCAATTCTGTTAACTCTTCTAGCCTTTCCTTTTGCATCATCTGCTCCATTTTCTCCTTCCATGTCTTCCTCAACACAAGGGTTCTGTTCTTATGTCTCATTTGCTAAGTTTTTGTCATTCATTCCCTGTTATGATCATATATGTTTCCCAGTCTTTTCTTGTCCTAGAACATCCTCCTCTGTGATCCTCATTCTGATTTTAAGCTCACTTCCAGAGTGATTTATTTCAGTAACTGCATATAACATCGTACTTCTGGTACTCTGTTCTTACATGTACAGAACATGAGAGGCACTACTTGTTGAAATCCGCCCATGCCGTGGTTTAAAGTGTGCTCAGACAAGCCACCATGTTTGTTCTCTGTGCTACTGTCACTACCTGCACTTTATCATCCCTGTTGTTTCTCCATTGCACTGCTGCTTTTGTTTTCAATATGCAGGGCAACTTTAGACGGTATCTTTGACAGTTTGGATTCACGTTTTGATATCCTGCTAGTTATTTGAATATATTACTTGGGGGCTCTAGAGATGACTCAGCAGTTGAGAACACCAGCTGCTCTTCAGAGGACGTACATTCAATTCCAAGCACCCATATGGCAGCTCACAGCTGTCTACAGTTCCAATTCCAGGTATTTGATGACTGCTTCTGGCCTCCAGGGAAACCAGGCATGCACATGATGCACAAGACCCACAGTCATTCAAAGCGCTAATACACATTAATTCATACTAATAACTTAAATACATTATTTCTGTGAGAAATGACTATGTTACTTATCCTGGCCGAATTTTAGGGGTCACCTGCTACCCTTTGGCCCACATCAGCACAGGCCCCCAGTGGGGAGTTCACCATCTCTACTCAAGTGTTGTAGAGCTGTGGTCATCTGTGTCCTCCACAGTCTCTCCATTACTTGGCGTTGCAGGGGTGAGCACACTTGTTTTCATGGCTCTGAGAGAATTTGGGCATATACTGGCTCAGGTTTCCATACTGCAGAGCCTCCATGCCCTTCTATTTTCAGCAGGTGCTGGGCTTTTCTTGTGTGCATGCTCATACGTTTGCAACTGTGTTCCATGTGTTTTCAAGCTGCAGACTTCCAGGATACAGCCAAGACACAGAACATAAAATCCCTGTGAGTTTATTGTCTTCCTCCAAGTCCCAAAGTGCTTGGTAAGCCTCTCTTCTTTTCTCCATGTTCCAGAGTTTATTAAAAAAAAAAATCTCTTACGCCGGGCGTGGTGGCACACACCGATAATCCCAGCACTTGGGAGGCAGAGGTGGGCGGATCACTGTGAGTTCGAGGCCAGCATGGTCTACAAAGGGAGTCCAGGACAGCCAAGCTACACAGAGAAACCCTGTCTCAAAAAAAATAAAATCTCTTATATATATTTGCTAGGGTTTTGAATTAGAATCAGACAAGAAGGACATAGATGGAACATATTTACCAAATGGTATCTAGATTTGTGTGTGTGTGTGTGTGTGTGTGTGTGCGCGCGCGCGCGCGCGCGCGCGCGCGTGTTCACCTGTTCACATGTATAGATGAGAAAGCTAGAGGTTTGTATCATTTATTGAAACATTTCTCACTTGTGCTGGGAGCTTGGTGCCTGAGCTGCTTTTGCTTGTCAGCTTATTCTGGGG
Source organism: Acomys percivali (assembly GCA_907169655.1). Classification (NCBI taxonomy): domain Eukaryota; kingdom Metazoa; phylum Chordata; class Mammalia; order Rodentia; family Muridae; genus Acomys; species Acomys percivali. Next base: position 79,607,193 of record OU015752.1, on the reverse strand, counting down.
AGCCGCCATCTTCAACCGTTGTTAGGAGTGTAGCTGAGCCACCATCCTTACCCAACATTTATTTATTCAGGTGAGCTGGATGCCAGTCTTCATGTTTGAGTGGCAAGCACCTCACTGACTAAGCCATCCTCCAAGACTCCTGTCTGGATTTTTAAATAATCAGCACTTCTTTTATGAAAGTAACAAAATTTGTTTCTTCTTAAACTCTAGGATTGCTTCTAGCCCTAGCCTTTTTTGTTTTCTTTATTTTTTAGCCTTTTTATAATATGAAAAGCTGATTATTAATATCAGAACTGTATTTTGGAATATGTACTTTCAGTTCTTGTGCTGAAAATGCAAGAACACACATGCTCTCTCTCCTCCCTTCCCTGTCTCTCCCTCCCTCCCTCCCCCACCCTCCTTTGTAATAATGTATCAGAAAGGCTTCAGCATCACTGCTACACACACTTCTTTTTCTTTTATTTTCTTTTGTTTTGTTGAAACAGGCTTCCTCTGTGTTAGCCTTGACTGTCCTGGACTAACTTTGTAGACCAGGCTGGCCTGGAACTCACAGCGATCTGCCTGCCTCTGCCTCCCGAGTGCTGGGATTAAAGGTGTGCGCCATCACACCTGGCTTCTTGAAAAAACCAGTCCTCAGCAAAGTTTCAGAGAAGAAACATAGAGACTTCTTCCAGGCTGAGCTTGGCCGGCCAAGGCAGCTTAGGCCACAAGTAAAGGGTACATAATGTGCTGATTGTGGCTTCTATACCATGCGGTACCACAGAAAAGAAAACACGTGAGCAAAGAAAACAAAACCCTTAGAATAAGTAGTAATCTCAGAAAGACTTGTAAGCATTTTTAAAAATATTTAGTTATTTCTATTTTTTTTATTAATTTATTCTTGTTACATCTTTATGGTTATCCCATCCCTTGTATCCTCCCATTCTCCCCTCCCTCCCATTTCCCCTTATTCCCCTCCCCTATTACTGTTCCTCAGAGGGATTACCTCCCTCTGTATATGCTCATAGGGTATCAAGTCTCTTTTCGGTGACCTGCTGTCCTTCCTCTGAGTGCCACCAGGTCTCCCCCTCCAGGGGACATGGTTAAATGTGAGTCACCAGAGTACATGAGAAAGTCATATCCCACATTTGTAAAAGATCTGCTAAAAAAGCTTAAACCACACATCGATCCCCACACACTAATAGTGGGAGACTTCAACACCCCACTCTCACTGTGGGATAAGTCATTGAAACAGAAACTAAGCCGAGAAATAACATAATTAACCAATGCCATGGGTCAAATGGATCTAACAGATATCTATAGAACCTTTCACCCAAACAAGAAAGAATATACCTTCTTCTCTGCACCCCATGGAACCTTCTCCAAAATTGATCACATCGTAGGTCATAAAGCAGGCCTCAACAGATACAAGAGGATTGAAAGAATACCTTGTATCCTATCAGATCACCATGCTCTTAGGCTGAAATTCAACAACAACAGAAATAACAAAAAGCCTACACATACATGGAAGCTAAACAACTCTCTGCTAAATGATACATGTATCCATCTTTATTAAAGACAGTTTCTATAAACACTCATGGTATTTCAGGAGGTGGGCAGACAGTCATTAGCAGTACACAAGAACTTCCAAACTCCCTTCTTGTACAGACTGCCACAATCAGAAAGCCACTCTGAAACCCAGTGAAATCTCCATTCAATGCTTTGAAAAGGGGGAAGTAGCTTAGAGTGAGGGTTGACATTTCACATTAAGGATGTTGTTTAACAACCTTTCACAAGCCGACCCTGACTTTCAGGAAATGAAATGAAAATGGCAGAATTATCAATCTGAAGATTCACAATCTTTTATAAAATTACACCACTCTACTGAGGACACTCAATGACGTCACTGTGAAATCCAGATCACCCAATAGACTGGAAAAACAATTTTGAAGGTCAGGTTCCAACAGGTCTCTGGTTTTAAGGGAGTTAAGTCGATATTGATGGTGTGGAGGAACAGGATACAAAAATTAATTTAGAGTTTTCCTACACCACAAGGCCTTTTTGTGCCATGGTGGCCACACCATGTCTTTCCTGGGAGCCAAAAGAAGTCTTTCGAAATATAAAGGAAAGATAGTTTCCATCATCAATCCAGCTTGGGATACATTTTGTTAGTGACACACATTTCTCCCTCCCCCCTCCAAAAAAAAACAAACCAAAACAATGATGTGTTCTATGTAGTAACATCATAGCTTTTAAAAAGTAAAACAAAATTCTAATTTTATAAAACTTGATAAGAAATAGTATTTCAAACTGTACTGTCACCAGAAGTACATAGTTATCAAAACACGCAAATGCATCACTTGTCATCTCTAGTACCTGTGCCTGGTCCATTTTGGTGTCTCCATTTTTCACAAGATTATTTGCAGCCTTACTGGCATCAGCTTTCCCCTTCTTCTCCTTGGGTACCTTCTCTCCCTTCTTCATGGGGTGGGAATGGGATGCTTCTTAGCTTGGGCTCTGGCTTTGGAGGAGCAGGTTTAGCAGACAACCTTGCAAATCTCTGTGGCTTATCCTTCACCTTGGCTTTATCTCTTTTAGCATCCCCTTCTGCCTTCTTTTGGGCTCGGAGGCAGCATATGTGGGTTTGGTCTATCCAGGGATCACTTTTGCTGCTTCATCACACTGCTCCTCCTTCAAATTCTTCATGTGTATTTTACAGATTACTAGTTGTTCAGTTTATACTATATTTCTGGCGAGGCAAAATTTAAGTTTTACAGACCAAATAATGTGGACGATAAATAATAACAGTTTGTTTGTCCAATTTTCCAAAGTGTAATATATCAAAGGGGCATAGTCAATGTGAAGTGCTGTGAAACTCTGGTCATTGAAGGATTTATTGTTCCCTGTTTTTCTTGTCTACTTTTTACCATGATTGGCTTGATATTTTTAAGTTCTATGAATAAAATAGCAAACACCTCACTTGGTATATCCAGGGAAATTTACAGCATTAACATTGACATTTATGTCTGCGAATATTCTTTAATAGATTCCTGGCACACAAAAGCAGCCTAAGAGGCTAGATAGTCTTCCTTATTCTGTAATAATTATTTGCTGATTTCCTTAACTTCCTGGCAATTTTTATGCCCTGGAGGCAGTTTTATGTTTCTATTTTTTGTACTGTTTTTATATTCAATCCTAATGGAAAATATGTCACGTTTTCGATATATTTTTCTAATTTTATGTTTGATAAAGTGAAAGATGGAAACCCAGTCCTCCGCTGTTAAGCAATTTATACCAAATTTGATTTGATTTGTTTGTCTTCCTGGGTGGCTAGATTGTCTGGGTACCTTTGTTGAACTATGACTCTGGATGCTGCTGCTTATACGTATACTCACCAATCAGATTTTATTACAGAATGGGCCAAAGCAAGAGGAAAAGGCTAGACATATGCTGTGTGATGACATGTACACAGTGGACACTGTTTTGTGAGGAATACTCATACAGCAGTGACAAACTATTTCTTAAAATAATCTACTTCAGATAAAGCTTATGACATAGGTGCAAACCTCCGCCATGCGGGCTCTGCTCCATGAGGATCTTGTCTCTTCTTGGTGGCAATGAGGACATTTTTCTATCAAGAAGTAGGATTTCCAGTTTAAATAACTAAATATACAAATCTCATTATTTGTTATGATGTGCCTTTCATGAGAATAGTTCATGAGAAACAGTTTAGCCTTGGGGCTAGGAGACCAGGGAAACAAGGCCACCTCCTTGGGCCTCTGTGCTTGTCTAGGGTTTGACTGAGAATCTGCTGAAGGCCTGCATGTTCCCAACTCGTGGGTCAGCACGCAGTGGAATCAGTAGGTGGTAGACCCTGTAAGACATGCACCTGGTGAGGAGTGACATCACTGAGGACACCCTCTTGAAGGGGATTTTGGGCCCCCAGCCCTTTCTTCCCCATCCCTAGCTTTGATTTCTAGTGACTGAGCTATAAGCAGACTCCTTTGGCAGGTGCTTCCCACCTGATGGCCTCCCTCCCTCTCCACAGGCACAAATACAGCAAGTCAGAATGAGCTTTTTCTGTTGTAAAAATAATCCCAGGTGTTTTGTCCTAGACTGAGCTAATGTGTCTTTTGCCTCCCTGACTCACCTATTAAGCTGTCTTTTAATCCCACTATGGAAGGCTTCCATCTTTTCTGTATTGTTAACTTCTGCTCATATGTGGAGGAATGCTTCATTCTATCCTGAGTCCCCCTCTTTCCTTCCCACTGTACTATAGCTGTAAAGACTCCTTTAAAGAAAACTCCTATTGGTGAAGAGAATGAAATCTCTGGCCTGAGCGGAAAGCTAATATTTTAGGTGACCAAGGCATCACCCCAAGGATAGCTGTCTTTCCTGGAACCATGCTCAGTGGCTAGGTGGGATAATTGTTCTTTTAGTGAGATGCTGTAACTTTATGTGCCCCCTCCTCACGCCTAGCACAATAGCTTACAAGACCACAGCAATATAGATTGCAAGTCTGCTCACTTTTCTCAGTTATTCAGAAAGGCATAGCCTCTCGTTCTTTTCTTCATTTTCTAAGCATGTTGTCCACACTACTTTGGGCTTTACCAACATTTGGACTTCCTTACTCTTTCTTTAAATCCTCCCTGCATGCCATGTGGCTGCTTGTCTGCCATGTGCCTGACGTCACGGTCACGTCCATGCTGTCTTAAAAGACATGGCTAATTTTCATTCTCTCCTCCATTCTCATCCACTGAGCAGCTGCTCAGATTTATGGCTTGGCTTGCACCGGGAGTTTTTCTTTTTAAACTCTAATAAAATTGTCCTTCAACTTCCTACATTTGAATGCATTCTTAAGTTCTTTTATTAAGGAAAATGAAGTCCCCAAGAGAGGATGCTGATTTCCCATGAAGTCACACCGTCTCTCATGCTTTAATTTTATTTCCTACGTTTAGCTCTCCTTCATTGCTTGCTTTTGCCGTGTCTGGAAGAATTAATTGTCCCCATTTACAGGACTGCATCACAATGTTGCCTAACTGCTATTCCATCCTCCAAATAAGGGTGAATTTCTTAAAGTTTAGAATTCGCACACTTAATTTACTAGACATCTGCTTCTTTCCTTCTATGGGTGCTACTATTTCCTTGGGACAAATAAGTCTCTTAAATCTTCCTGAGTGTTTGCAGACACTTGTAGCCAGTTAGCAGCTCAGACTTCATGTGGGTCCCCTAGTAAGAGGAATGGGAGCTGTCTCTGACTTGTACGCTGTTCCCTGCTTTTTGATCACTTCCCCATGATGGGACTGCCTTGCCAGATAACAGGGGAAGAGGACAAACTCAGTCATGATGCAACTTGATGAGCTGGTGGGGTGGGTAGAGGGGCTCCCTCTTCCTGAGGAACGGGGTTGTAGGGGCAGTGCGACTGGGAGGAAGGAGGGAGGGGCCTATGACAAGGATGTAAAGTGAACAAATAAATTAATAGTAAAAAAAAAAAAAAAAAAAAATGCGTCGCCTACTACTGTGAGAAACCACATCCACAAAGTCTCATCAGCATGGCTGCTCACACATGAGCTGAACAAGGCCATTAGCAACACGGCATGCTAACGTGGAAGGGAGAAAGTCCAGAAAGCCTCAACCCTACACCAATATACTATAGGCAAATAAGGAATACTGAAAGTAGGAGAAAGGGCCATCTCCAGGAATGGGCACACCAATGGGCTATCCAATACCAAGTGGCCAATTCTTGAAAAATGTATAAAAGTAACAGTATATAGACTGAGCAAGTTCTGTGTTTAGGAATATACATGCATATACATATGCATATATCTGTGCAACAGTGATTAACGGAAAGAGACGTCAGGAATTTGAAAGAACAAAGAGGGGTATATAGGAGGGTTTGGAGAGAGGAAGAAATTATGTAATTATATTATAGTCTTTAAAAATAGAAATTCCTGAAATTTGTGGACAAATGGATTGAGCTAGAGATGATCATAATGAGTGAGTTAACCCAGAAGCAGAAAGACTCAAATGGTATATACTCACTTATATCTGCATACTAGCCCAATGGGCATGTCCCACGAAAGCCTTCCCTTACCAGGAAACTGGGACAGAGGGGAGGACATCCTATTGGGACTCTAGATGAGAGAACAATGGGAGAATAGCAATGTAGAAGGATCCAGTGGGTCCTAGAAACCTACAAGTAGAACATTATGATAGGCAGATTTGGGCCAAGGGGTCCCGCTCAAACTAAGGCACTAGCCAAGGACAATACAGGCGGTAAAATTTAAACTCCTACCCTGATCTAGGAAGGACAGCAGGTTACCAAGAAGAGACATGATACCCTATGAGCATATACAGAGGGAGGAGGTCCCCCTCAGGAACAGTCATAGGGGAGGGGAATAAGGGAAAAATGGGAGGGAGGGAAGAATGGGAGGATACAAGGGATGGGATAACCATTGAGATGTAACAAGAATAAATTACTTTTAAAAAGTTTAAAAAAAAAAAAAGATGGATACAATTTTTTTGAATTTGCGGGAGCTTGGAGTGGTGGCACATGGGTGTGATCCCAGCACATGGGGAGGCAAAGGACAAACCACAAATGGAAGTTTGAGAGTTATTGTCCTTTGAAAAGATCTGGGGATTTTTCTTCTTCTCCTTCTTCCTCTTCCTCCTCCTTTTCTCCTTCCAAACCAACTTCCTCTCTCTCACCTCCCTCTCTGTTCATGTATTTGCACATTGTGTTGTATGAGCATGTGCGGGTGTGGGGGGTGGGTACCTTGATCATTCTTCTTCTTTTTCTTCTCCTCCTCCTCCTTCCTTCTTTTTACTCCTCCTCCTCCTCCTTCTTCTAAGACAAGGTCTCACTATTTAGCTCTGACTCTCCTGGAACTCACTATGTAGACAATGCTGGCTTCGAACTCAGAGAGATCCACTTGCCTCTGTCTTCCAAGTGCTGGGATTAAAGGCGTTCACCACCACCGCCTGACTGATTTATGGTATACAAGGTCTTACGATAAGCCTTGTTGATTCTTCCAGTTTGGCTAGCTTTGCTGTACAGTGAGCCTCAGGAATTCACCTGTCTGTCACCTCAGGCCTGGATTTACAAGAGCCTGCTGCCACACCAGGCTTCCAAAGCAAGAGCTTTCTCAACTGAGCATCTCTCCAGTCCATACCCATGACCTACATGAATACTGTGTAACAGCACTGTCCTCTCCATGCATACAATACGCTCACGGCATTCTGAAATAGATGTGACATGAGGAGAATGGGAGGCCCCTTTTTGTTGATTCCAGTTACCCTTTGTGATTCTGGACATTTTTCTCTGCACTCCTGCCCCACTCATCTTTGCTGGCATCTTATTTGGAGTCAACTATCCCTACCGTCTAGCCATGCTAAGAAAGGGTCATTAATAAATCCTTAGCCAGATAATTAAGGATCTGACAGAAGAGAATTCCTCAGTTTCTAGAATGTTTAAGTTTTTCTGACAAGGAGCTACAAATCATATAGCAAAGCATCTGACAGAAGAGGATCTTTCATAGAACTGTTTAGACTATGTAAGAGAAAATGAGGCAAGCAGCAACCACTTTAAACTACTTGCTTTCTGATTTGCTGTGGTCATAAGCCTCTGTGCTAGAGAATCAGACTCTGGTCTTCCAGCTTACATGATAAGCACTTTACTTACCAAGCGAGCTCTCCAGCCTGAAAGTCAGCTTCTTGTGGTCAGCATATGATTATGTCTTTATTATTTTTTTAATCTACTATGAGATACTAATGAGGTAGAGGCAGGAAGGTTACAAGGTCAAGGCAACCCTGGGCTACATAATGTACATAATACATTTTCAAAGCAAAGACATATTAAAGGAGGAGAAAGAGGGGGGAAGGTACAGTTCAGCACTAGAGCACTTTCCTAGCATTCAGAAGCCTTTAGTTGGATCCCTAGTGCCACAAAGAAAAACAGTCCAATCCCTCTTCTACTTAATACATTTACATTCACTGTAAAAATGATTGTTGATACACTTGAATTACTACAGTTACATATGATTGTTTTCTTCTTGATACATTCTTTTTCCTCTTGTGGATTCAAAAGCAAAATAAAACACAGCTCTCAACTTAAAGAGAATAAGAGATAGTTTATTCTGAACCCAATTTGAGTGACCATGGACCAGGAAAACAGATTTATGTTACTTCACATTTTAGATTCCAACTTAAAACTTCATGGAGTTTTAAAGTTTTAAAGAACAAATTCATAAATCATAGTATATTAGTGGATACATCAGAGACAGTTACAGCTAGATGTGGAAGTTATTCTGTAGGTCTCAGATGCTTCTGGCTTGGTGGAAATTCTGAGTCTGATGAATTAAGATAGATTTACAAGAGGCTTTTTTTTAATCCATTAGTCACAGGATGTTAGTTCTGACACAGATGTGGACAAGGAAGGTCAGCTATTCAGAGACTAACGTTAGCCTAAGATAAAGTAATTAGTCTCTGGACCTGCAGTGTTCTAGTCTGTACACACCACCACAGTTCTAGTCAGTCACTTAGTCTTTATAGACAGATCTTCTCCAGAATTTCTTATTGACACATCTCATATGCTTATTATATATTAACTATTTACTTTTATTTTAGGAAATTCTAGGAGTCCATATTTTTTATTTGTTTACATCTCAATTAAACTTGTCCTTGTGTTCCAGACACATTACTGTTATACTTTCTGAAGGTACTCATAACTCGTAGATGTTCCAGTTGTAATTCAAATAAGAATGATGTCACTAGTTTATTCATTTAATTCACTTGTTCCATCCATTAAAGATTAGTGCTGGAATCTTAGGTTTAGGAGCTCAGAGTAAAGGAAGGAAAGGCAAGAGACCAAAGTCTGACCTCAACAGATGAGAGACGTGTTTAATAGCACCACAGCAAGCAGCAGTGGGAAGGAAATTGGATAAAGGTGGAGGAGATGGTTAGGTCTCTTATAGGAGTGGACAGGAGGCTTGGGTATAAGGACCTTGATACAACTAGGGGTGGGACATGAAGGATATGACACTCTTAAGAAGCGCGCGGTCCCTTTCTTTTGGAACTGCTTGCTTAGACAAAACAGCCTATCTTGAGAATGGTCACTCTCTACAAACAGTTCTCCCTGATACATGGATATGGCTGACAACAGCTGAGCTGTGACAGCAAGACAGTCTCTGTTGGACTTGCGGTTTTCGTTGGCTAGAGCGTTCTATCATGGAGGAATTCCGTTATCACTATCCCACGAACAGTACTTACTGAAAGAATCTGCAGTAGCCTCGACAACCTGCCAGGAATAAAACATACAACAAGTGAAGATGCACTGTGTGTGTGCATGTGCTCCATCTAAATATGCTACTGCACTGGAATGCAGCCATCCCATTCCAAGCACGTATGTTCAAGAAAATGAGTGCAACTTTCCACAAAGAATGTTCAGGAATCTTCAACGCATGTTGGCTTTAAAAGCTCCTAGAGTCCTGCAACAGAGCAATGGACAAATACACTGCAGCACTCTGGAGCAGTAAAACATCACTTGCAGGAAACAAAGCACGGGCATGTTATATGACAAAGATAGACACAGAACCTCATCCTTATGAGTCTAATCCCATGATGTTCAAAATGGACAAACCCATGTACTGTGATAAAGGCCGTGTTCATTGGAACAAGATGTGTACAATTGTGGTTTCAGAAATGTCTTATATACTGACATTCGGAACTCTCTTACTGCTACACCTATTACACCACGAGCAGAGAGAGGTCAGGGGAGAAGTTATTAGCTGTATTCTTTCCCTCCACCATATGGGCTCCAGGGATAAACCTTGGGGTTACCTGCTAAGCTGTCTGGCTGGAGTAGACCTTTTTGTTTTGAGAAAAAAAAAGTCAAACAGTAAGAATTTTCTCACTTCTTATTACAAACTATGTCAAGTTCTGTTATTTTAAAAAATTTAGAAAGCTAAATTAAAGGAGTGGGGTTCCTGTAAGACTTATATAACTCTTGAATTCAACTTTCTTCCTTCACATTTTTTGTTTGTTTATAAATTGTGCAATGTTCCACCTGTGTTTCCTGCCATGGATGAATCACATGATCTTGTGTTTATATTGGATTCCCCCCATCATCAGTGCCTGTTCTGTTGAGTGCTCTCAGGACACGGTCTACAAATGCTGCAATCTGCAAGATGTGCTTTCATCTCCCTGTTTGTACGGCTTCTTAGGCGTTTATTTTTATACTGGCTTTGAGAACTTTGATCAGTGCTTCTAAGACACACCAACACTTTTGGACTAGGAAATTCATGAAACACTTTAATTTGGTGTCAAATGGTTTTCTGGATATTATATCAGCTATTTCATAGAAGCTGAAAGAGCATTTTCTCAAAGCAGTGTGTGCTAAGACACTGTTCCTGAGGACATGTGAACAAACATCTACCCATCCCAGATAGGGAGCACATGACAGACCAGAGTAAAGATAACACCCAAATTCAATGTGGTTAACCAGTGCCCTTTATTGGGGTTACTTACATGACAGAGGGTTTTCTTAAAAGGGTAGAAATCCCACCACAGCATAGGTGACAGCTCACAAACACTGGAGACCCAAAGTGCATTGCACAACCTGTAGGCAGTTTAACGGGTTAAAGAGTGTCCTTTCTAAGTAGTTCAGTTGACCTGAGCCGCTTTCAGACAACTTGGCTGATCTGTGTTTCTTCCAAGCACATTGAATGGTCTGTTTCTTCCAGGTGGCTTAGCTGATCTTTGCTTCTAGGCAGCTCCGCCTGCTTGAGCCTAGGCAGTGCTACTTGTCTGAAAGTGTCCTTCAGCAGTCATTCAGTTTGGATGTGCTTGTGATTTGGGCCCTAGTGAATCTGGTCAGTTTCAGGGACTTCCTGCAGGTGTTTTGAATTGTTTGCTCTCAGAGCCTCAGGAGTTGTCCTTCAGAATAGAACGCTTTACCTCCCCTTAGTGTTACATCATCCCTTTGTGCCCAGCTAAACACCGCAGAGGATGTGGGCAGAAGCTCATAACCAGCCAGAAGACAGGTCCTGTGAGACACAGGCCTGGCGGTGTTTCACTAGCACTCAGTGTTGCCCTAGCAGCAGGGACAGAGCAAGCTTCAGCTCCACCATCACCGCCTTACTGCCTCTACTGGCAACCAAGCCCCGGGTATTTGCCAGGGATTCTTCCCCGGCATAGATGGAATCTCAGACTGCCATGATGGAGCAATGCTGCAAGCACAGGAGAGCAAGCCAGCTAACCTTTATTTATAAACCTTGCGTATTAGGGAGGGGTTTGTGGGTGAATATGTCTAATTCACTAAGAATACAGGTGCCAGGATACTTGATTTATATACAGTGGTACAGTTCCTCATTTACATGCAGTAGTGACTTGGGGTCCTGTTACAAGAAGGAAAACACAGTACTTAGTTATCCTATGGCTGGGGGAACAACTTCTAGGTACCATTAAAATTGTATTTGTTGAAGGCTAGGATTTTCTTAGCATAGGGTGGGGTACTTCCATGAATCCCCAAGTGCTTGCTAAACAGGTTCTACCAGGAAAGAGTCTGACCTGTAATCTTCCATGAGGGCAATGTGACACTCCTTACAAGATCTGGCCACCAGATCAGGCAAAGAGAGAACCTTACTGAGAAAGTCTCTCAGACTGAGCTCAGTTGGCTATCCTGATATGCCACCTTTCCATCAGTGTCCCGTGTGTGTGCGTGCATGCACACATGCTCATGTATGTACACATGCAAATGCATTCATCCCCCACTGTGCTCAAGATAATGAGCCCTTCCCATACCCTTGTGTGCTGGTTCATCCTATACCTGATTTCATATGATCTTCTTCCACAATGACTCTGAGATAGGGATTCTGATTTCATTGACTGCTTTTTTTGTTCTTAATGTTCTTTTTACATTGTGCCACCCTGTATGGAATATTTTTGATAGTCCTACTGTTGTCACAGTGTCATAGGCTGGATGCCTATTCTGGAGAGTGAGACGGCCATGAACAAGGTACCTGCAGATTAGCTCTGTCTGGTAGAGTCTGAGCTTACTTGTCAGACTTCATGGTATGGGGTGGTTGATCTCTTCCTAAAGGCTTCACTCTGCCTGTACCTCCCTCCCCCTAATGTAAAGACCAGAGTTTCATCTGTCGTCTGAATCAAATATGAGTGATTTCCAACATCTGTTTTCTCCTGAGGTATATTTCTATCCTGAAGTCAATCTGTGAAACCAAGTGAATTATGTGTTTCCAAAATACGGAATAGGGCAACAATAAAATAGACATTCAGAATCTAAGAAGAAGAAATGAAGACCTGATTTCAAACAAACCCAACACATAACAAGGAAAATTCAATTAGACCCAGCCATGTGAGGTATCCTCTTTGGTGCTACCCTCTGTCTTCTTGAGTCCTAGGGACTATGATCTCAGATTAGGATCTCCTAGGGCAAGGCTTTTTCTTGCACAGCTCTGCCAGGTGGAGTCGGCCTGCTTGTCGTTTATACAAATACCTCACAGTATTAACCTATTTTGTTTATTTGCTGGGATTTGCTGTAGAGGTGATTTTATACAGATGTTATGCATCTGAGCTGCCAGAGTCTGGATTGTTTCGAGCTTATGGGCATTACCAATAGACCTTAATGCTTCTTCTTGGATGAATTTTTACTGCCCTACGTACACACACTTTTGTGTTGACTGTGCATGTAAGGAGCTGTGTCTTCAGCCTCACTGAAGAAGCAATGAGGAAGCAGTCCTTGCTGATGCCCCAGAAACTCACAGCACAGTTTTGACCTATGAATGAGTGAAATAATAAATTTACGTTATTGAATTGGGGTTTTAATCTATCTTTTTCAATATGTAGGCAGTAGCTGGGTTAATAAAAATCTATTTTATTAGTTTGTGCTTTTAGTTGTATTGTTATTTCTTAAAGTTAATGTGATAACAATAAGGCTAGATTTAAACTGGAATATTTGTATTTGTTTTACGTTTTCCACATCTTTTATGTTGTTCTATTTCTTAGCTGTATTGGTTACTTTTCATTGCTGTGGCAAAATGCACAGTGAAAGCAATTTTTAAAAAGAAAGGGTTTATTCTGTCTCCATGCTTTAGAGTGCAGTCCATTAGGTGGTGAGGTCACAGAAGCAAGCCTCAGAGAGAGAGAGATGAATGCTGTGCTCAGCTTGCTGTCTTCTTGTTCTTCAGTCTGGGGTGCCAGTTCATGCACGGTGCGGCCCAGATTTACAGTGACTCTCCCCATCTCAGTTAACACAACCTAGAACTCCTTTCTATACAAGCCTGGTGGGACAATTAGAGAGCCTTTGTAGAGCCAGTGATCTCTCAGCAGAGGATCTGGTAATAATCTGTCAGAATTAAAGCGGGGTTTGTTTTTTACTTCCCCTTATAGTGATTGTCAAGGAATGTAGCAGTCAGCCTTCAAACTGACATTACCTCTCTTATATGAAAAAGCAAAGAGATGATGGTAGCACTGTACAGCTGATGAAAAGCCCCCTTGATGTTGCAGAGTGGACTTCCTCTGACCATATGGTGCTCCATGAAGAAAGCTTTGACATAAATTAGTCATGTGCTCAAAACTATGCTGGGGTCCTCTTCCCTCATAAAATATAACTGCATAAGGCTCAAATCTTTCCAGTGGTCCTCCTGATAGAACTGCTTTTGACTCAGAATAACATAAATGATGTATGTGGCATTGGTGACTTCATAGTCCCCACAGACCATGTAATTTGGACCACCGTGATGTTCTCAGTGAAGCTTTCAGTTGACTGCATCTCTCTGTGTTACCTAGTGTGTCCTGTCTTTTGCGTCTCTCATGGAGGCACAGAAGTGCACTAAAGTGAATGTACATGGCAATAATGGGTCATAGGGAGCTCATATCAGTCTTAACTTTGCCATTTTAATGTTTCTCATCTTGGAAGCAAGATTTCTGTGTACACACTGTTATTATTGCCCCTTTCCATTTGTGTTAGCATTGTAACATAGGAAATATGTTATACATTTTATTTTTAGCTTATACAGAAATAAATCATTTTACAAAAGCTCACATTGTCTTTTGTATTAACATGTGTGACTGCTCTTGGTTTTCTCTGTGGCTTCTGCTCATTATCCATCCATCCACCTCAGCTGAGATCTTGGAGTTCCTATAGGTAAAGCATGCTGTGAGTAAACCCTTCCCTTTTTAAAAATCTTAGAACACCTGAATTCCTCCTTAATTTTTAAGGAATAACTTTAATGAATGGAGAAGGTGTGGTTGAGTATCTTTTTCTCTGAGTCTTCTCAAGACATCACAGCTTCTGTAATTCCAAGGTCTTCTGTTACTACTATTGCCAAGTCATCCTTCTTTCTTTCACTGCTGCCATGGTCAGAAGCTTTTTCCCTTTTGTTGTTTTGACAATCCTCCCCTTTATCTTTGACCCTGTCAGTTAAATCTGACATACAGAACTCCAGCCTCGGAAAGGTCATGCTAACTGGCCTTTCCAATCCTTTTAGAGGTATCTGAGGATGTTATTTACTTTGGCTGTCTTCTCCACCTTCCTTCTCCCCTGGAAAACTACATGCACGTGCTGGCAAACACCACAGTATGCAAGCTTTGCTCATTATTCTCTTCTTCCTCCATTCATCAAGGCTAATTTGCTTCAACTGTAAAACATCCCTGCTGTTTACTGGACAGCCCATATCATCTGTGGTGTGTCTTTTCTGTATGTGTTCATTCATGTGTTACCTTTTAAATCCAAACATGTCTATTTGGTTCTTGTGTATTGTTTGAATCTTTTTTGTCACTTTCCATTTGATAAGGCACAGAGGCTTTTAGATAATTTTAAGATTAAAAATTTTAGCTCAAAATACAAAGGGACTTTTTTCTTTCAACATATACAGGGTCTTGCATTATGGGCTCGAACTTTGGGTCACAATCCTTCCTGACATAGCAGGATAGGAGAGGGAACTGGAGCTTCAAGGGTAATGGGTTTATAAAAGGAAAAAACATAAATGGGGGTTGTGAGTCACAGGAATGTTGACCTTCGGGCAGGTTGAGTGGAGGCTGGATCTCAAGGGAAAGTTGTGGGTCATAGGAATGTCAACTTTCACTCGGGTTCGGTGGAGGCTGGATCTTGAGGGGAAGTTTTTTGTTTGTTTGTTTGTTTTTTGTTTTTTTTTATCTCAGAGGAACATTGGGAGCTAATTGTACCTAATCGCTCTGGTGGAGTTTCTGGAGACTGCTGGCAGGTCTAGTTTACAGCAGTACATGGTCATTCTTGGAATGCAGGAACAAGTGAGGTCACCTGAAGGACAAGTTCTCACAGAACATTCACAGACCACAGCATTAGTGGCAGAATATACACTACATATTACATATAGAACATGACATTAGTTTTGTCCTTACATTTCCCCCTCTGACAAGTTCATTGAAGACCTAATCATGGGTCTTCTTCAAACTTACTCCTCTGAGTCCACCTGTTGTAGGGCCAGGTACTGCGCCCTCATCACTATTATCTGGATGACACCCAATCTTTTTTGATCTAAGGAGGTACAAAGCATGACTGGTTTAAACAGAACTAAGAGTTGATTTTCTCATAGCTATTTGTCCCTCGTGCCAGAGAGTTACGCTTGACTTAGCACTTCAGCCTATAAAGTGGGAAAACAAGCGAAGTCATTCTCTTCTGTAACTTCTTCCTGCTGACAGTAGAGGTGCTGTTATCAGGGCCTAGAAAGGCTGAAAAACTAGTCAAAAGCTAATGTGGAACTTATCAAAAACATCTGTTTAGCTGATCCAGTTGAAGAGACAGGGAGTAGTCATATATGCAGGACTGGTTTACATCAGATTCCAGCAGGATCAGATCTTGGCTGCTCTGGATGGAGTCTGTTAGCCAGGTAAAAATATGCTGAGACAAATACAGACTAGGGACTGAAGTGAAAATTGTGTCTATAATACAACTGAAGTAGGCTTATACCTTTGCAACCCAGTAAAACCATGAACATTCTTTTCTCAGTCCAGAGAACTTGATATACAGATCGGACAGACTAATTTTTAACATGATGAGAAGCACCCTTAAATCTATATTCAGAATACAAACAAAGGAAATTAAAATGTTGAGCTTGGGACTGATTTATAAGCAGCCAGTACTCTCTCAGCTTATTATAACTCTATTGATCTCATTTGAAATCTGCAAATTGAATTTGTATACCTTAAAACTTCTCTTAAGATCCTCAAATACTTGCATTTTTCACGTTGAAACACTTTCTTAGGCCCTCTAACATTTATAGACAACCTTAAAACACCTTCTTTGAACACTTTCTTAGACCTTCTAACATTCTTATTTTGCATGTATCAACCTTTAAATGCTTTCTCAAACCCCCAAGTACTTTAGACTCACACAACTTAAACTTTCATATCCTCAGACCTTATATAAACCACAACTTTTTTCTACCCAGTTATTCATCAAGAGACACAAGCAGTTGAGTTACACTAAAAACTATTTACTGTTTAACATGAAGCCTTTGAGCAAGGCAAGCCTGTTTACCTTTTTAAATAAGAGACCTAGTACCTAGCAATTTTAACTAGCTAATGAATTGACTAATCTACTAATAATGGATCTAATTGTCTTCTAGCTGTCAATCTACCATTAGCTTAGCCATCAACGTAATCAGAGACCTGAGAAGGAGAAATTATAACCTAGATAATTTTATGTACCAATCAAAATGACAGAGGTGACTAGCCATATCATGGTGCCTAGACAGTTGTCTCAGTTGTCTCCTGTGGTAACATGGCACCATGGGGCGAGACACTCCGACCATCAGGCACAGAGGCACAGGAAATGAGAGGTGTTTCTGTGGAAGGAGAACACAGAAGAGATTGACCTCACCTCATATTCAACAACATGAGACAATGACCCTCCAGGTGTCCAGTTTGTCCACAGTTAGGCTGATCCATGATGCAGCTTTGCTCTGTGGCGAGAAACCACAATCCAGAGTTAGAGTCAACTGCCATGCCGAATCTTCTCAGAGTCTTTGGGGGTTACTGCTAGGATGTAGGATTCTCTGTCATAATTAGTTTAAATATTTAATGCCATAGTCAGCAGATCTCTGACAAGCTTGACTAGTATATCTGTGCTCAATCCTTGTCTGTCTTTAGCTTTCTGCTCTAAACTACATCTTACAAACATAAAACAGAATGTTATAATCTATACTCTGCAGATAAGTGCTAGAGGGTCACATCTATCTAATTTTAATATATATGAATTGCTTATTTTTAGCTATATATTGGCTTACTATTTTAGAAAACACTCATGTTTAACTGAACTAGTACCTAACAAAACCATAAGCTTTAATTATTCTAAACAGCTTGTGATAGTAGATTTTTAAAAGGAATGGAACTATACATAGTATTTTTAAGAATTAGATAGGCACATTATCTTAAAAGAGTTGATAAATAGAATGCTGTAAGCAAAATATAACCCTAATTTTGTATCAATATACAAAGATTTGAACAATCAAAAACCATCTATCCCACCTAAGGAATGAGGCATCATTCTCTTGGAATTGTTTCATTAACTATCAGGCAACTGATTCACTGATATAGCTGACAATAAACTGCATCAGTTATTTGTACAACTTTAAATATATTTCTGAACTGATATCAAAGCAAACCTTTTAATCATAGATACAGTTCATTGATGGACTGGCAATCTTGCTGATTCTGCCACATTTCATCATTAAGACTGAACAGTAGAAGCTACCTTAAAGGACAGAGGTTGCTCTTGGTGCTGAGCAAGGCAACTGAATGCAGTTGGCAGCCTTCAGTAGAGAGGCTTGAGTCTCCCACAACCAAAATGGCTGTGTGACTGCCCTTAGCAAAGATAGCAGAGAGGCTAAAGGGACTTCTTTATAGAATATGATTTTAGAGAAGAAGATGCCAAATATTCAAATGACAACATGCTGACCCTACTCATTAGAGAATCATGAATTGAATCAACATTAAGATACCAGTACGTATTCACTAGCATTCCTTTTAAAAGAATACCTAGCAGGCATCAGGAGGTCAGGTATTAAACAGTCCATACCTATTTTCTGATAAGCAAATGCTGCAGCTGCCTTCCAGATATGTGTCAGCATGCTCCAGGAAAACAGCCATCAGAATTCATACTTCCTGGAAATTAAAACACATTCTTACATAAGCATGTAATTATTAGATGGAAACTTAGAACTCACAGTTGCTGAATTTTGAAAGCAACTCACTCAGAGACCCTGGAGTGGTTAAGTGATAAAAAAAAAAAAAGGGGGGGGGTGTATAGCTGCTTGTGGTATGTGATTGCCAGTCATCCTGACTGGATTTATATTTAGATGAGTGAGCCTCACTTATGAGTGGATCCATGAGGATGTTTCAGACAGGATCAACAGAGAGGAGAAGACTCATCCTGAACATGGCTAGTCCATTCTCTGGCCTGGGAGGCCTAACATAATAAAAGCAAAAAGTGGAGGAAGCTGGCCCAGGCAGCTCATTGTCTCTGCTTCTCAGTCTGATGTGATGGAAGCTGCTGTCCATTGCTCTCCATTCCATGAGAGACTGAACCCTAGGAAACCATGACCCCAAATCATTCTTCCTCCCAAGAATTGTCATGGATATGCTGTTAATCCCACCAAATGAGAGCAAAGATCAGTACCCAGAGTCTTTGGTCAGATTTAGCAAGCTTTATTTTCTATCAGACCAGGCTATCTCCCTAAAGTGAAATTTGACAAAATACCATTGAATAAAGGAAAAAGTGGGGCTTATATAGCACCCCAATACTGCAAGACTAGGAGATTTTCAAGAGCTGGATGACAACCAGAGGAAATTTGGTTATGTTGGAACTTGGCTGAACACTTCAAAATCCTTTGGAAGAACATCGTATAGGGGTAACATGTATGGTGTAAGTCTAACTCCACAGGACAGGGCACATGGCACACTCAGAAACAGGTCACAGCATAGTCTAGGTTGAATTTTGCAGCAGACAGAGAGAAACTTATTCTGACCTTATAACAGAAGGGCTTCCATCCTTAAACTGGAGTCAGACTGCTCCGTCAATATGACAAGTAACAAATTTTAGCATATAATGTGTTTCTACTCAGAAGAATGGCATAACTATTCTTTGGTGCATCAAAACACTCAAATGCTAAAGTAAAATAGACCATATATAAAGGTTGCATTTTGTAGTATTGAATCTATGTTATCATTGGGAAGTCACAGTTACCTGAGGAAAAAGAGAGAGAGGATGGGCTGGGATTGGGTAATGGCAGGCATTGTGAACAAACAATAAGTTATTGAGGTTAGCGGGCATAATAATTCTGGTGGAGAACACAAAACTGTATTTATCAAACTCAATAGAACTGTTCACTAAAAAGTATATTTTCACTGTGTATACATTAAAATGCAGCCTGATAGGGTTGCAAAGATGAAGCTCTGACAATGAGCCTGCCCTGCCAGTGAAGCATGAAGCTCATGGAAAGGGAGGGCAGCCAAGTGCTCCCCAAAGTATCAGTGTGCTAGCATCATCCCATGGAGCTTAAGATATAGCAAAAAAAAACAAAAAACAAAAAAAAAAACCCTTGATTTAATTATCATATTTACTTCCGTGTCATTTCTAAGTCCAATCTATAGTCCTAAAATGCTATGTATGAATTTATAATGGCTTAATAATTCATGAATACATTAAAACCCTGACATTTACTCATGCCTTTTCATTTGTTGTGCCTAGTGTCCAAGTGGCTTCAAGCAATTTTCAGCTCAACATGTTCCATCATACACAGATCCCTCTCTCACTTCCTTCATTCAGTCTTTTCATGTAACACAAGTTTCTTCTGCCCATTTCTCCCTGGTTTTCAGTTGCCTTCCTCCGACATTTGTCTCTGCCTCTGCTT
Organism: Acomys percivali; assembly: GCA_907169655.1. Lineage (NCBI taxonomy): Eukaryota > Metazoa > Chordata > Mammalia > Rodentia > Muridae > Acomys > Acomys percivali. The sequence goes on along the minus strand of OU015752.1, from coordinate 79,587,307 downwards.
AGCTATGTTTTCTTTCAGCTCATTCCTGTGTGTTTTGCAAAGTCTTACTTCAGCTGAGAGTGACTGACATGTAGCTAATGGGAAAAGAGGAACTTTTGTTTTCATTTTCAGGTGTTTGCTCTTAGTGTTTGTAACATCACACTTAGTCCTCACCTCAGCATCAAAGGGGCTTCTTGTTCTGAAATGTTACTGTCTGTATATTGGTATATTTCACCTCTCTCGTGTGTAGCAATAACTTCTGCTCAGCACTGACAGTGGTGGGAATACATTCATTCAAGACTGTCACCTGGCTAGACAAGGAGACCAGAGAGTGACTCAGGAGCCAGTCAGAGCTTTGCTCTCTGTCTTTGTCTCTTTCTCACCCTCTTTCCTTCCCCCCCCCCCCCAGCCCCCCCTCCCTCTCTTCCTTTCCTCTCTTCTCTTTTCACAGACAATTGAGACAGGCTTTTGCTCTGGAACCTGGGCTTATCTAGAAATTACTAGGTGGCCAGGGTTTAAGTCAAACTCTTGACCTTTCTGTTTAAGCATCTTAAGTGCTGGACTTATGAGGCACTTTCCACTATACCCAGCACAACTAGTCTCTTATATTAACTCTTATACTAACTCTCTCCTGGGAATGAGAAGCAGTTCTAAGAGAATTATTTCCCACTTCACAGTAGGCTCCAGCTCTTCAAAGTCTGAACACCTAGTAAAATCATGGTTAATGATGTTTTGTAGACTGAGCTTCCGTAAATGAACCCATTGGGACCCTATGGAAACAATGACTGTATAAAAATCAATATTTTTGTGCATATCACTTCAGGAGGAGTGTACTTATGATTCTAGTGACATGACTAATCCAAAAGAAAGCACTTTGTAACACTCTTCACCATTCTCCAGATTGGATGACCTTTCTACCTTCTGTTCTACAACAGGGTGCTATAGATGTCCTTTTAATGCCAAGCACTCGATTTATATGGGATATTTTGACCACTTAAGAGCATATTCCTTAACCATTGCCAACTGCAAGCAGAAAGTATTAGTCTATGTGTATAAATGTGAATGTTAAGACAGCAGTTTGATTGGCTAGGTTTAACAGTACTAAGTATATACTCCTTCTCATAGAACAAGTCTTAAATCCAAATCAGAAAAATAGTTGTTTAACCCTTAAATCAGTCATGCCTCTATTGCACCAATAGGGATAGTCTGTCTGGTACTATGCAGGATTTATAGCAGGTAAAGCTATTGGTAGTTTTTCTCCTGCAGCAACCTGCATGAAGGTATTAATACTAGCCAGCTGGGAGAAAGCTTTCAGTTCAATTTCTATGATCTTTACAGAAGGAAGAGTCTGCATATGGAAGAATATGTGGTTCTTGTCTTTGGGGGTCTCAATTACCTTCCTCAGAATAATATTTGCCAATTCCATCTATTTCTTGCTGATTTCACAATTCATATTTACAGCTCAGTAAAATTCCATTGCAGGTATTTTCATTGTCTATTTATCAGTGGGTGAATATCTAAGCTGACTTCATTTCCTAGATATTGTAAACAGAGCAGTGATGAGCATGGATGCATAGATACCACAGGTATAGGATATAGAGTCCTTTGGGTACACGCCCAGGAGACAATGCTGCCTTCCGGTTTTGGAGAAACCTTCAAACTGATTTCCATAGTGCCCGCACCAATTTACATTCTCACCATCACTAAATTAAGGGTCTCCTTTCCTCATCAGTGCATTTTATTACATTAATTTATTTGTTGTGCATATGTGTTGAAGTGTGGGTGTGGGTTGTGTACACACATGCATATGCACATGTGCATATCCATGGCACAGTAGATGTATGTGGAAGATAGAGGATAACTTGTGGAAATTAGTTCTTTCCTTCCATCATTTGGGTCCCAAAGATCCTCGAGTCAAAAAGTACCAGACTTGGCAACTGGTACAGCCACCCTCCAAGCCATCTCACCAGCTCTTATACCTACTTTTTTCATTGGTTGTTTATTTGTTTACTTGATTCTTGTTTTTGTAAATTCTACCTGTTAAGCCTTTGCTTGAAGTAGAGCTGGCAAACGTTTCTCTCATTCTGTGAGCTGCTTCAACACTCTGTTGAGCATTTCCTTTCCTGAACAAAAGCTCTTCTATGAATATGACTTTAAGAAAAGGTTTCGTGGTGTGTTTTAAGCTGCATTGCCTTCTGCTATAGTTAAGCCTTTGGTAGTTGGAGATGGACAAACAGATACTATTTTAAACCCCTTCTTACAAAAAGGTGGCTTTTTTCTTTCATATATGATGTATAACAATTTTAATGTAAAAACATTCATTGGACAACTGTAAAATATGTACTTATTTGTGGTTTTCTCTCTATGTGTGCCTCTATGTACAAACATGGCTAACGAAGGAAATACTTATATGTACTTAATCTTCTTTTGAAACAAGAACTTGTGCTACAAGTCATGAGCACCGATGTCACACCTGGATAGCATCAGATCTCAATACAATAAATCCACAGGATTCACAGCAATTCTGCCAGTATACGAGAAGAGGCAGGTGTGTATGCAGACAAGCCTGTTTGGCTTCCCAACAGCAAGGCAGGGATTTTCTTCCCCAGCTGAACCTTCCTATCGTCAGAACAATAGTTTCTGAATCTGGTTTTCACTTTGAAAAGTTAGACTTTTCCTCCTACTTGCAAATCTGTATGCAAAAGCTCAAACAAAGGTGCAGTCTTTCTTTAGATAAGAACGCAGTGGAGTTAGTAACCAACCCTGTGCTTTCCCCTGAACACTTGCACTGAGTTCACGCCCTAACAGAGAAGAACTTGTAGATAAGATGGAGATGATTAAAACATTAATAGATGGACTTTAGCTCTGCACTGAAGTCCAAGAAAGGAAAGGTCCACTTCTGCAGATGGACAAGCGTGCCTTTTGCCAGGCTCTGCCAATGGTTTGCAGTGTGTGTGGTTCATCAATATTCAAGTGCCGTCCTTAATTACATAGCAACAGCTTCTTTGCAATTCCTTCACTTTCCCCAGATATGCATAGTAACCTTTGTTCCAATAGCAGTGTGTTTTCAATTACTGTATCCGAACACATGTTCTTAAGCTTTGACATTACTAGAAAGCTATGATTTGAAGGTATTTTTCTGGAGAGAGGACTCCTGCCCTTGACCTCACAACCCTTCGGGTGGAAGGAGTGCTCAGTTTTTCGATCTGAGTTAAAGCAGTATCCTGAATTTATTAGGTGAGTGGTTGACCCTGAGAGTTGGCTTCATTTTCTTAAAATGTCCTCAGTTTTCAAGGCCGTTAAAGTCATTTCCTCTGTGATGTCAGTGGGTCCAGATCTTCCAGCAGACAGGCGGACAGGCAAACAGGAATTACCTGATGAAAACAATTTGAAAGACAAGGGAGTTATTTCAACACACAGTTCAAGGTCACAGTCTCTCATAGGAAGTAGAGAGTCAGGAAACCAGGAGCTCAAAGCAGCTGGGTATGTTGTATTCACAGGCAAGAGGCAGAGGGGGGGAAAAAGCAAGATAGCGTTTAGCTTCTTTTCTGCTTTTCTTCCGTTCTAGGTCTTCTGCCTGGGAAAGATAGGTCTTACCTCAGCAACCAAGATAATCCCTCACAGGAACTCCCAGAGGCCCATCACCCAGCTGGTTCTAGATTCTGTGAACTTGATAATTAGCACTAACCATCAAACTTTTCCAAGGCCTCTTACTTTATTTACATTAGAATGATCAACTGAACGTGTTTGCCTAAGGATTTTCCAACCTAAGCTGTTTGAATAGTTGTCAGACATTTATAAGTGACTTGGCGCTGTTTTCTTTTCTTTTCTTTTCAAAGCACTTCACAGTTATGGAGGAAATGGCTAATTTCTCAACTGTAAACTATATTTAGAAAAATTAAAATGCTCGCCCCTCTGCCTATTGATGAGGGCACTATTATTTAATGTTTTCTTTTTATATTAACAAGTGATTTGTTCCTTTCCCCTTATTAATGACACATTCATGCTTGGTTACTTTTTTAAATTTTAGAAAACACTTAGCTTATTTTTTAGAACTGAACTACAAAGGAGAGGCAGATCTTTGAATTTTAAATAATTCACAGCTGCCAGGCTGCTATTAATCACTGAGTGGGGAGATCTATGCATTGTCTGCTCTTTCTAAAAACTGTATAGCAAGTATTCAAGTGTCCCAAAGCTCGACTGAGAAAAGATCTGCTGCCTCCCAAAGGCTTTCAATACTGGCTCATCTGTCCACTGGTCTCTGATGAATCACTGACCACTTCCTGCTCAGAGACAATGCCAGAGGGGTGGGTGGGTGATGTCTCCCTGACACTGACACTGACATGGAGCACTGCCCCATCTGACTCATAGCTAACCTCATGTCCCTTCTGCATTCCTGGGGAGTCACTGACTTACCTTCTGAGTTCCAAAGTCGTCTTGTTATCCTACTTGCTCCGTTTATATTTAGCCTTTTGACTCCTCTTGGCCTTTATCAGAGGCTTTTTCTATAGTACTCTTCTCCACTGACTTTTTAAAAATATGTATGTTTTAAGAGTTCTTGGAGAATTGCATAGATTTTATTTTGATCATGTTCGTCCTCAATCCTTTCCTCCTAATTCCTCTCTGTTCTACCCCCCACCTCCCCACTTCTCCAAACTTAAAAAAAAAAACACCCCTTTAAAATAATTAACTGAGTCTCATTTGTGTTGCACATATACCCCTGTGTATGGAAACATCTAAAGGGATGGTCAACCTACTAGGTGTCCCACCTCTACAATGCCTTAAGGAAAATTGTCCAGAGCTCCTCAATTAGAGGTGAAGATATGTCACCTCTTGGCTAGAATGTTGACTGGCTTCACCTTGGTTTTTTTCTTTTTTATTAATTTATTCTGATTACATCTCAATTGTTATTCCCTTACTTGTCTCCTCCTGTTCCTCCCTCCCTCCCTTTTTCATCCTATTCCCCTCACCTAGGTCTGTGGCAGAAGGAGACCTCCTCCCACACCATACGGTTACAGCCTATCAAGTCTCATCTTGGTAGCATGCCTATCTTTTCTCTGAGTGCCACCAGGCCACCCCACCAAAGGGAGGTGGGAAGTGGTCAAATATGGGGCACCAGAGTTCATGTCAGAGTCAATCCCCGCTGTCCACACAACTGTGGAGAATGTCCTGTCCATTGGCTAGATGTGAGTAGTAGAGGTTCGGTTCAATGTTTACTGCATGTATTGTCCTTGGTTGGTGCAGTAGCTTGAGCAGACACCCCTGGGCCCAGATCCACCCATCATGATGTTCTTCTTGTAGGACCCCCTGGATCCTTCTATTTCCCATTCTCTCATACTTCTCTCACCTAGAGTCCCAATAGGAAATCCTCACATCTATCCCAATCTCCTGGTTAGTGAAGATTTTCATGGGACATTCCTTTTGGGCTAGTGTTTGATTATAAGTGAGTATATACTATGTGAGTCTTTCTGAGTCTGGGTTAACTCACTCAGTATGATCATTTCTAGTTCTATCCATTTGCCTGCAAATTTCAGGATTTCCTTGTTTTTAATAGCTGAGTAGAGTTCCATTGTGTAAATATACCACAGTTTCTTTCTTTTCTTTTTTCTTTCTTTCTTTCTTTCTTTCTTTCTTTCTTTCTTTCTTTCTTTTTTGCCAACTTTAATAAAAGTTAAAATCACACTCAGGATACTGGGGTGTAGAATACATACATCAAGTCTGCAAGAGTTGCTTCTTTAACATCTTTCTCATCAGTCTTTTGCTCAGTTTCCCTGCTTTTCAGTTATAAGTCTTATGTTCATATGAATGACTGTTTCTTTCCCTTGGGGTATTGTTCCACAGTTGAAGAGAGATATAGAAAAAGTTCAGGTCCTGAGAGCTGTATGCCCAGAGATCAAGGAGATAGTTGAGCATGCCAAGGTAGCCTGAGCAGTTAGGGCCAGGGCTTAGAAGTAAAGAGCAATTCAAAGATGAACACTCCTCCTTCCCTAAGAGAGGCCATGCAGTGACTTGTCGTGGAGTTTTCCTGGCAATGCTTGTCTACTGTAAAGCCTGTTTTGAGTTTTGGGTTGTTTGCGTTTTGTTTTGTTTTTTCTTTTTATAAATTTTATTTATTTATTTGTTTTAATTTTATTAATTTATTCAGATTACAACTCAATTGTTATCTCATCGTTTATATCCTCCCATTCCTTCCTCCTTCCTGCTTTCACCCTATTCCCCTCCCCCTAGGTCTATGACCGAGGGGGACCTCCTCCCCCACTATATGGTCATAAGCTATCAAGTCTCATCTTGGTAGCCTGCTTATTCTTTTGTTGAGTGCCACCAGGCCTCCCCACCACAGGGAGGTGGTCAAATATGAGGCACCAGAATTCTTGTCAAAGTCAGCACCCGCTCTCCACATAACTGTGAAGAATGCCCTGTCCATTGGGTAGAACAGAGCAGGGGTTCAATGTTTACTATTTTATTGTCCTTGGTTACTGCAATAGTTTAAGCAGACACCTCCCCCCGGGCCCAAATCCACCCATGAGGATGTTCTTTTTGTAGGTTTCTAGGACCCTCTGGGTCCTTCTGTTTCCTCATCTCCTATATTTCTCTTACCTAGAGTCTCAGTAGGATGTTCTCACATGTATCCCAATCTCCTGGTAAGTGAAGACTTTCATGGGATGTGCCTTTTAGGCTAGTGCCCAATTATAAGTGAGTATATACCATGTGAGTCTTTCTGCTTCTGGGTTAACTCACTCATGATCATTTCTAGTCCAATCCATTTGTCCACAAATTTTGGGATTCCTTGTTTTTAATAGCTGAATAGTATTCCATAATGTAAATGTACCACAGTTTTTTTTATCCATTCTTCAACTGAGGGACATTTAGGCAGTTTCCATATTCTGGCTATTATGAATAAGGCTGCTATGAACATGGTTGAGCAAATGTTCTTGTTGTGTGCTGGAGCATCTTCTGGGTATATTCCAAGGAGTGGAATAGCTGGGTCTTGAGGTAGCCCTATTTCCAGTTTTCTGAGAAAGTGCTAGATTGACAAAGGTCGAATATCCAAAATATATAAAAAGCTCTAGATATTAAACACCACCAAACAAAATAACCCAATTAAGAAATGGGGCTCAGAATTAAACAGAGAATTTTCAACAGAGGAATATCGAATGGCTGAGAAACACAAAAAGGAATGTTCAATGTCCTTAATCATCAGTGAAATGCAAATCAAAATGACTCTGGGATTCTATCTTATACACATCAGAATGGCTAAGATCAAAAACTCAAGTGACAGCACATGCTAGTGAGGATGTGGAGAAAGGGGAGCACTCCTTCATTGCTGATGGGAGTGTAAACGTGTACAACTGGCTTCACCTTGTACAGATACTATGCAGCAACCACAGTTCAGCTCAGTAGTTTGTCTTTTCACATTAAGAAAGCACTGTTTTACTATGGTCCTCTCTGACCTCTGCCTGTTACAATATTTCTGATTCCTCTTCCATCTTTGTCCCTGAGCCTTGGGAAGAGGTAGATGCCCCATTTATGGCAGAGCCCTCCACTGACCCATATTCTCTACATTTTGATTAGTTTTGAGTTTTCTGTTAACTGTACAAATAAACTTCTCTGATGAGAACTGAGCACTGTACTAATTATGACAATAGAGATGCAGATTTATACCGTAGTTTGAGATATGGTATCCATTTAGCAAATAATAGCAGTTGAGGCCTGTGAGCTCCCCAATCAAGGATTCTTGGGCAGATTTGCAGTAATAGGCATATATTATCTGCTGTGAAGTAGGCAATATATCCAATTAGAAAGTAGTTGTTTAACCCCATAACAGTCATCCAGTATAGCATCATGGCATATTTTACTACATGCTGATGATCATTATAGTTCATATTGTTCACAGTTAGATAAAATTGTTGATGAATTTTTTCTCCAGCAACTTGCATGCCTCCTTCCAGTACTATGAACTCTGGCCAGAAGGGAGGAAGCTTCCTGATCAAATCAACTTAATTTCTTCATGTCCTGTGACCAAAATGTGTGGTGTCTCCAGCAATAAGGTCTTACCACTGACTTTGTTTGGGCAGACTCCAGGATACCTCTGACTAACATGCCAGGGAGGCATTATCACACACTTGTCACTGTATGTGGAGAGCCAAGATCATAGCTGTCAAGGTCAAGCATCTCGGGTCTTAGCATAATACATAGAGTGGACCGGGGGCAGGCTGCCTTATGACCTCTTTCCCTCCTTGCCTCAGGGTACATTCCAGAAGGCTGCCTTGCGACCTCTTCCCCTCCCTCAAGGTACTCTCCAGCTGTTCTCAGTATTCCCAGAATTACAGAGGCCTCCAGAGGACGAGCAGAGCAAAGTCTATAGATAACATGTGGTTCCAGTTGCCTAACAATTCCACCCATCCCCGGAACCACAGGGGCCCTCGCCCTGCCAGACTTCCTGACTTCCTGATATCTTGCCAACACCGCCCACCTGGATCACCCCACTCAGCCTCCTGCTTCAATGGCATATAATTGCCTGTGAAAAAAATAAAGTTTTGTCAGCTTGATCAGACTCCTTGACTTGCTGTCTGTTCTTCACGTCTCTTGTCTCCCATTCTTTCCCCAGGGGTCCGAGTGTCCCAGTTGATTGTCCGGTGGGTCCGGACAACTGTACTTTCTTTTAGTTTTATTGAAAAATACAATATATTCTAATCATTCTTTCCTGTCCCCACCTCCTTTCAGATCTTCCCCACTTCCCCACCAACCCAATTCCATCCCCTTTCTTTTTCTCTCTCTTTAGAAATTAAATAAAAGGCAACAAAAACAAACCAATATAGGAATAAAACAAAAAAAGAAAACTACACTAAATCAAAAACTGTAATATACAATCAAAACACCAGTAAGACAAAAACAAGCAAACAAACAAACAAAGTAATATGAGACAAAAAGGACCAACTGTGTTTTCAAATGCTGATTTCAGTGCCTTGAGATCTGGTTACCCCCCTGCCGTGGGCATCATTATGAATATTGAACTATCTCTGGTGACCCTGTGATGATAAGGAATGTTCCCCAGTTATCCCTGATTGGCTAGATAAAGATGCTGAAGCCTATGACTGGGTGGTAGAGAGGTAGGCAGAGTTTTAGGTTCCCAGGATTAGGTTCAAGAGATGAGAGAAGAGGGGGAGAAAGCAGAAGATGTGGCAGAAGGAGAGGAAGCTGGAGAAAGAGGAGTCACCATGAGGCAAGATGAGAATGAGCATGTGGCTGTAAGGATAGACTGATGGAGCAGAAACCGCCAAGTGATTGGCTTTTAAGTGGGTTTTAAAGATACTAGGCTTAGAATAGCTCAGAATATGCCCAGCACAGTGCATACAGTTTAATAAGTCATAGTCTCTCTGTGCCAATCATTGGGGAACTAACTAGTTAAAGAAAACTGCTGCTGTAATAATTTTCTGTATTATTTAATGTAGAAGCAATAATTGTTTTTTTCACAAAAAAAGTCTACAAGACTACCATTCAGTAAATTTTGGGTTGACCATCTATTGCTGGACATGGGCCCTATCCTTGAGTATGATTAGGATACCTGGTGACACTCCATTGGAGAAATTTAATTTATCCTTTGCAAGTGAATGTCAGTTTCAGATAGTTCTTCGTTCGGGATTTGGACTTTTGAACCCTGTGTGGCTTGAACTTTAGCAGGCCTTGTGTGCTGCCACAGTTTCTTTGAGTTCATATGTGCGTTAGTCCTGTTGTATTTGGAAGGCAATATTTCCTTGGAATCATCCATCCCCTCTGGCTCTTACCATCTTTTGGTCTTCTCTTCTGTATAGCTCTCAGACTCCCAAGGAAATGAGAAAAAGTCCCATTTGGAACTGAGTGTTAGAAATTCCTTCACTCCCTCAACAGTGTCCAGTTGTGGGTCTCTATGTTAGTTCCCATCTTGTGAAAGAGGAAGCTTCCCTGGCTATGGCTGAATGCAACACTGGGTATAGTAGAGTGTTATTAGGAGTCATTTTATTGTTGTGTTCATGTAGTCAAACAATAATGTTTGTTTTTCCTTATGCCTATTTAGTCTCAGTTTCTGGGCCACATAAGCAGTATTAGGTATGGGCACCATCTCAGGGGGTGAGCCCTAAATCCAAGTAGGAGTGGTTCGTTACTCCCAGTTTGTGCCACCAGCCTATCTTGCAGGCTGGTGGGTATTTTAGATCGCAGGGTTTGTAGCTGGGTTCATGGCTCCCTTTCTCTTCTGGTAACATACAGGGTACGTTCTAGTACGTTGAACACTAGTCAATAGGGGTGAAGCCTATTCTCCAGTTCAACTTGTCACTGCTCAGTGAGGGGTATAAGTGTTGTCTTCAGCAATAGCATCTTACCATCATTTTGTGGCAGGCAACCAATAGACTAAATAAGAGCCTGAGATGTTTGTGAGATTCTATGATAGCCCTTTGGCCAGTGACTCAACTAGATGTAACCCATTCCTGGCACTAGAAGTTTCACTTGGTGGAAAAGAATTTAGTTGAGGCATTGTCTCCCCTGTTATTTGGTATCTCCATTTAGAATTATTTCATATATGTGTATTTTTTAGGAAGCTTCTAATGTAGTAGCTCCCTACATGACCTCTCAAAAGGCCCTCGGTGTTAGTGGCCCCTCCCTATGTTTCGTCCCTTACGTTTTACTTCCATCCACTTCCCCAATCATTCCCCCATTTTAATCTCCTTTTTCTCCTCTCCATAACTATACATTCTATTTCCTTCTCCTTAAGACATCATCCTCTACCCCCGTCCCTACTCCATAGCTAACCGCTGTGCTTATGTGGATTGTGCACCCATATCGAAGGCTTAAAAGCTAACATCCACATATAAGAGAAAGAATACAAGTTTTGGCTTTCGATGGCTGAGTTATTTTGCTAAGGATGATATTTTCTAGCTCTATTCATTTACAGAAAATATCATAATTTTTCACATCTGAATATTATTTTATTCTATAAGTATATCACATTTTACCTATCAGTTGATGGATATGTAGGATGGTTATAATTCCTGGCTATTATAAGTAAAGCATCAATGAAAATGACTGAGCAAATATATCTGTGGAATCCTTTCTTCAGTGAAGGGTATATGGGCTGCTGTGCTCACCTGCTAGAACCTCCAAACAGGCTCTGAAAGCACTGCTTTCCTTTTTTTTTTTTTTTTTTTAAATATTTTTATTTATTTATTTTTTAATTTATGTGCACTGATGTGAGGGTGTCAGCTCATGGAGTTACAGACAGTTGTGAGCTGCCATGTGGGTGCTGGGAATTGAACCCGGGACCTTTGGAAGAGCAGACTGTTCTCTTAACCACTGAGCCAACTCACCAGCCCAGCACTGCTTTTCATTTGGCAACCTCTGGCTTCCTGGAGGAGCAGGATATCAAAATCATATAGCCATGATTTTCATTCATGAAATTTCATGGAAAACCATATAGTCAGCTTTTTCAGATATCCTTAGTGTTGATTTTGCTTCCCTCCACCTCCTCCTGTGTTCTATTTTCTCATCCCACATAAACTTCCTTTCCCGTTAATTGGCTTTTCCTCTTCATATCACCTGTGTTTTACTCCCCCCACCCCCCGCCCCGTAAGATCTTTCTTGTCCCTTCCCACCCATAGTCCTATTCCAGTAGAAATCCTGGTAGGGGATTTGTTTTGTTTTGTTTTGTTTTGTTTTGTGTTTAGAGACAGGCTCTCACTACGCATCCCTGCATGTCCTAGAATGTGCTATGTAGGAACAAGCTGACCTGGAACTCAAAGAAATCCACTTGTTTCTGCCACCTATCATTGGAATTAAAAGCATATACCACCATGTTTGGCATAATTTTTGTTTTTATTCATTTACATACCATATCTTCTCAGCTCCTAATTATGATCAGATAAAAACTTCTAACAGTTCAGTTACAAAAAATGAGTTCCAGACAACACATCTTTGTGGGTTATTTTGTAAGTTTTAGAGAGCATACTGAAGTTTTACTCTGAAGCCTCTATAAGCAAATAGATTATTTATCAAGCATGACATTTGTGGTCTTTCAATAGGGAGCTGTTTGTTTTGAGATGAACAGCATCAAAAACAAAAATCTTGGATTCACTAAGTTATAACACAAGACATAGACCCACTCTGATTCACGAAATGAAATCCCTCATGATTAAGTCATGGCCCTTTTATTTGTGTTGAAGGATAAAAATCCTGTGGAGTCCTGTGCTGTCTTTCTAGGACTCAGGCACGATTACACTCTCTGTGTGACCCATTACTTGTCTGCTGAGTGAAGTGCAGTGCCGTTATTTCTGTACTGGCTTAGGTCTGCACTGCCTTTCCCAGAAGCTAAAAGGCAGAGAGAAGCAGATATCATGAGGTTTCATACCCTCAGACCTGCTCACGGTGTAAGAAATGATGTGTTTATTTATGAGATGTGTTTCTTTGTATTTCAGCTTGAGGATGAGCTAAGTAACTCAAAGCACGGAAAAGTAAAATAGCAGGTAAAGGAGACCTTTGTGTTTGCATTCATTATGTGCCAAATAAATAGTATGACTGCCTGTTTAACCTAAAGGGGTAATGCTGTGTTCAGCCAGTTGTAGAACATTCCCTTGAATGAAAGCTTGACATCCAACTGTCTACCTTAGCCTAAACATTTGACTACAGGCCTAGTAGCATGCTTTGAAAGACATATCTGGTGACTTTATTGCTGGTTTTTTTATTTTAAACTGTAGCACACATAAAGGAAATTATTCAGAAAGACGAAACTATGCAGTGGTGGAATTACATACATGATTTTAAATGCTCAGTGTTGAATGGAGAAGACCAGAAATTATCTCTTTCCCAAACTATTTACAAAACCTAAGTAGCAACAAAGAGTAGCTCATGGCCATATCCTCAACCTCAGTGTAAGGCCTTAATCAAAAACAAAATGATATTCTGTGTCAAAAAAATCTAAGAAACATAAAAATGGATAAAGTTTCTAATGGCACACGAGATAACAGATGAGCTTTATAAAGACAAAATTTTAAATGGTTTATGGAGATTATATATATATATATATATATATATATATATATATATATATATATAT
>OU015752.1:79559091-79574237 GCA_907169655.1 Acomys percivali | reverse complement strand
ATATATATATATATATATATATATATATATATATATATATATATATACACACATGATTTCAGTGACCAGATTTGTGGGAAGAAAAGTTTCAGAAAGATGTTCATATGAGCCCAGTTTTCTACATAAACAATTCTGATGAACTATCTGAGAGCATTAAGGGTTAACTTGTCTTGACAACCCTACAACTCTTAAACATGAGATGAGGCTATGGCACATCAGAGTGTCAGCCCAAGACTGTCCCCATTTGGGACCTGGTATGCAGTAGTAAACCATGTCAATTCTACAATCAAATAAGTGGATCCAGGAGCTCTGATCCCCTGTGACTCATAACCTAAGGCAAGGCCTTTCCAGTGTACTGTTGTTTAGCTCTGAAATGATTATAGATTTTTATATTTAGTATCTTGGTCAATAAAAAATTATCAAACACAGAGTACATGAAAAAAATAAACTGGCCTCCCAGGATCAAGAAAATAGAAACTGAAACTATAAATAGAGTCACAGAGCATCTATATAATGCAGCTGTTATAGTGGTGGGAGATGTTATGCCCATAGTGTTCAAACAATGGAAAGGTAAGATACACTATGTAACATGAAAAATGAACACATACTGAACAGTAAGTTCCGGAAGAATCATCACAACTGAAATTTAAGAACTCTGATGAGAAAATTAGTAAATTAGAAGATAGAATGAAGAAGTTGTTGAAACAATGCTGGAAAGCTAAAGAATGGAAAAATGGATATAAATGCAACAAAAGGTATGTGTATATACACACACATGTATGTATGTATAAGTGTATGTACATATATGTAGAACATATATGGAGTTAAGAAGCAGAAAGAAAATAAGAATGAAGGAATAAGAAAAGTGGAGAAAAATTTGAAATTCATAAGACATAAAATCAATAATCTATGAACATCTGTGAATTCTAGTGAGGATACATTTTTAAAAAGTGATTTAAAAAATTGAAATGCACTAAGGTAATCAGCTGAAACCTAGACCAAAAGGAAAAAAATCTCAAGCACCTGCTGCAAAAACATCCATTTCCTCCCAAGGTCCCATCCTCTGATTGAAAGTCACTCTCTGCAGAACACCTCGAATCCAAATGGCAAGAAAGTAGGCTCAGAGCCTGCTATCTGGGCTTCATGCCCGGGAAGACCCATGCTTTGAAATGAGTTCTTAAAAAATGGTCTGCCTGGGACTGGCCTTGCCGCCCAGCGCAATACTGAGAGCACACACTGGGATGCGCATGGCCTTTTTGACATCCTTTAGGTATCTCCCTTGTAACAGATAGCGGCAACACTGAATTAGTCTCTCAGTTCTGCTTATTTCCCATGGAGTGCTTACTGATCTCCTATCCACACGTGGGTTCAACCAAATGTTGTACTGAGTCTGCATCTGTGACCACGGTTCCAGCTCAGAGCCCTGGGCTGAGCTTCACATTGGGGCCCTCCGGCTAGTAGGTTCTTTTTGATCATTGCCATGAACTTGGGTCAGAAAGGTAACAACACACTTGTGTTTGGTGCCTTTTACTCATGTCGGTCACAAGAGGATTCAGGTATCCATGTTGCTGGCTGGCTTAAAGTTGAGTTCCACCTGTGTTCCCATCCTGTCTGTTTCCAAATGAAGTGGGGTCAGAGCAGGTGTCTGCCTCGGCACTCACTGTCACTAGTGTTCAGGGTACACGTTTATCTCATACTGCATTGTCTGGAAGTGTCTTAATAAATGATGGCATCTTGCTTACCTTTCTGTTGCTGTGGTGAGATACCATAACCAAGGGAATTTACAGAAGGAAGCATTTAACTTGGGCCTTGCTTACAGCTTCAGAAGATTATAGTCTTTGATCATTATGGTGAGAAACATAGTGACAAGCCCAAAAGTCATGGCTCTGGAGCATCCTGACCCATAGTCAGTGGTCAGAAAGGGAGTGATACTAGGCCTGGCAAGGGCTTTTGACCCAAACCCCACCTCCAGTGATGTACCTCCTCCAACAAGGCCATACCTCCTAATCCTTTGTAAAGAATTTGCCAGATGGGGACCCAATTTTCAAATATATGAGCCTAAGAGTGCCATTTTCACTCAGACCATTACAGAATCACAGTAGTTTCTTCCCGTGGGAGTTCTTTGCAGACTCTAATCGGAAAAATGTCACTGTGTTCCCTGGCCTGTCTCACACAATGTGGATGAGGATGGGATCCATATTATTGATTGGCTTCAACTTGAGTTGCATCTGTGTTCTCACCATATCCATTTCAAAAGGAAACAGGGTCAGAACAGGTGTCTGCCTCTGTAACCCTCACCACCAGCCCTCAGGGCACATGCTTGAAATGTTTTCTAAGGAGTCTACCAAGTAGTGACCAAGCTTTCAAATATATGAACCTGTGGGTTCTCATTCAAACTATTACAGACGCACAGTAGTTCCTTCCCATGGGAATCCTCCTCAGACTGTAATCAACAAATACCACTGTGTTCTCAGGCCTGTCTGAGACCATCTGGATGAGGAATGGACATCCATTGTGTAAATGATGTGATGCCTTGTCCTCTGCTGAGCCTTCTGCCCTTGCATTGATGTGTTCTTGGAACTCAAGAGTGTGGTCCAAATCAAAACAGAGCCAAATCACTAATATGCATTTAGAACAAAGGAGCAAGTTGATACTGATAGCAAGGCAGAATTGTCAAGAGCTTCAAAAGACAGCTGATTGCATTCATACAAACCTGATTGATATAAAGTTAACATTCAAAAAGTGCTAAAGTATGAATTATTTGGCATATAATCGGAAGATATTACTTTTCATATGAAACAAAAACAAAAAATCCCTATATGCATCACCTAGTCTAAGTTGATTAAAATTTGAAGCATTCAGAAAAATAAGTATAAAGAGAATGCCGCTGTGCTTATGAAACTGAGTCCATAGACACAGTAGCTGCTTGTAATCATCTGTCACTTTAGAAGTATTCTAAATGCACACCAGAGTGAGAAGGCACGATTAGCACCTTGAATGAGTGACAGTCTGAAGGTCTGTATAATGCTTTGTTAGACTGCACATTATCAAGAACTTCTAAATACTGATGGTGGAAAAGTTTGCCAAGATAACGGTGTGCATCTCTTATGCCCAAACAGTTCTGCTTTTAAACATGTGTAAAGGAAAGCATTTTGCTTTCACTTCTAGGAATACAGTTTTACACGTTCTGTATATACCACCAAAGCATTGGTAAGAATCCACATGACCCACATGACCATTTCTAGAAGAACAGAAAAACAGGATGATTTTGCTTAGTGTTTGTTATATTCACATAAATGCCATTATGTTTGCATTTTTTTAGTGTGATGGCTTAGTTAAGTGACACTTTTAGATTGTTTGCAAGCACCTCATAGTCAGCCATGTGACCCAAAATTCAGGAGACTCACTTTGTGTCCGCTGAGAGTTCCTTGAAGCAGGATGTCCAGCAGCAGAGAGTGTTCTTAGAGTCTGATCTGCACTTCTAAATGTATCATCTGATGAAACAAACCAACATACCCTGGAGGAACAGTTGGCTCTAGAACTGTGGCAAGAAAGTGCAGGAATGTCCTGAAGCCTCTTATAGTTCCAAGAAGTGAAAGAACCCTTCAAACCTAAAGAATGAAGCAAGTGAAGGCTCCCAGGAGCCAGTGGGAGCAACTCTAAATGGCCAAACATTTGGGGCAACAAAACAAACCATTGAATTTTGTACCAAATAATGTACTTGAGTTCATACCATACTAAATGGCTATGCACACGAGAGATAAAACCTTTCTTATAGCAAGACTCAATATACTTTTGGTAGATACTATTTGCTGGAACTTGCTTGTGTCCCCACCAGAGTTTAGGCTGGACATTGTGACTTCCTTCCAGAGAGCAAAATAGGAGAAAGAGAAAATACAGTGATACTGACAGCTGTTAAGTAACCTTCCAGGATGAAGCATGCCATCGTTTGGTATTATTGTTCCTTTATGTGGGCCTATCCAGACACTCATGACTCCAGTTTCACCATTACAATTCCATTGGACAAAACCAAGTGGAAGGATGAACCCAATTTGTGCCTCCCGTGATTTTCAAGGTATCACAAATGCCACATAGTATAGGAAAACAAAACATTATGCACTGAAATCTTGGTCAGGATTTTGGAACAGAAAATGATTGCTAGGGGAATCCAGAAGCAAGTGGAGTTGAGGAACAGGAGTTTCCCAGAACGGCGGCACGTTAATTTTATTGATGAAGCATGACAACGTCCAATAAGCAAGAAGAGAGGGAAAGATAAAGGCAGTTTGGGGGCTGTGCTTGCTGTTTTTGAGCTTCACCGGGAATAGATAGTTACTCTAAAATGAGTGTTTGTTTAAAATTCTGTGTTACCCCCGCACACCCAGAATTCAGGCCACTGGCCATTTCAGATGCTGGTGAGGATGTGGAGGAGATTTAACCCTCTTAGAATGAGTCACAGTGAAGAAAGCTAATCTACTTGAAGACTGCTCGGCACACCTTATAAAACTAAGCACACTATTATAAGACCCCAAAATTAAGCTCCTTTGTGAGTATAAGGAAATTGAAGACCATCTTACAAAAAGCTGAACACAGCTGTTTATACTTTCTATGTTCACAAGTGCTAAATCTCGGAAAGGGTAAGAAGTCATGGTAAAGTCACTCAGGGAAAGGTTACTCAACATTAAGAAAACACAGGCAATGAAGCTGTATAAAGATATAGAGAAAATATGGACACCCATCACTCTGGAACAAGTCAAAAGGCCCGTTCTTTAATTCCCATCATGTGGCATTCTGGAGACAGCAGACAGAACAAAGGTTAGCAGTAAGCATGCTTGGGGGAAAGGGAGAGAAATGTGTTTAATTGACTGAAGCTCGCCTTCAAGTTACCGTTGGTGCATGGCGCTGCAAGCTGGCCCAGCTCATCCCTGCTCACTGGTGCTGGTCATTGCCACTCGGCACCCATGCCTTCCTCTCCCCCTCTTAGCTCTCACAGACCACATGTCTGGACTCTAGGATTACCAAACATGTAAGCTTACACGAAACTGACTTGTCTGTGGCAACACTGAAAAATCCAAACTAAATATTTACATCTAAAGCTGTCTAGTTTGTGTATGGCACCATGGGCCTGGAAATCTCTGGACAAAAAAAAAAATTGTTTTACTTTGCAGTGTTTACTTGATCACGATCTAACATAAAACATCAAGCATTACATTTCTTTCCACTTGAAATACTATTAGCAGATAACATTTTCATATGGATATTTGTTTAGTCTGTGGATAAGCAAATGAGGAATCAGACAGAAGCTTCAAGCACTGTATTACACACCTGGATTCTTTAAAGTTTATTTTTTGTTCTCATTTTTTTATTTTGTGTTTTGGGTTTTGGAGAAAGGGTTTCTCTGTAAAGCCTTGGCTGTCCTTGAACTTGCTTTGTAGACCAGGCTGGCCTTGAACTTAGACAGATCTGCCTGCCTCTACCTCCCAAGGGCTAGGATTAAAGGACTGAACCATCACCATCCACTTACTTTTTTGTTCTCATAGCACAAACATCAAGTGGTTAAAATAGTGAACCACCATGGGCACTCTACTCTGCCCTGCTGAGGGCTTTGCAGATAGAAGAGGATGCTCCTGACATTTCAAACTAGGCCTCACTTGACCATTGCCCAACATTTCTTGAACTTGAATGTAGACTGTATAGTGTTTTATAATTCTAAAAGCCTGCTTGTTGGGAGCAAAGCATACAGACATGTGCATATGAAATGCAAGACTGTTACAGTTGTGAGAGAAGGCTGCAGTATAGATCACAAAGGCCTGCACTTGGACCCCAGGGATCAGCAAGCTGGAGCTAGAAAGACAAGGTCAGTGGAGTTATAGAAGGACTCCTGATAAACCAGGCAAATTGTACAGTTTTCAGATGCTACCCATAATGCACCTGGCCAGAAAGCATCTGGGACCAATGCAGAGTATGCCAGAGCTTTGTTTGTAGATTTGCACTGTAACACAAGATAGTTAATTCCTTGGACTCACATCCATATCAAGAAAGGCTTAATGATCGTAAGTCAGTGGATTCTCTCTCTCTCTCTCTCTCTCTGTCTCTCTCTCTCTCTCTGTCTCTCTCTTTCTCTCTGTCTCTCTCTCTCTCTCTGTCTCTCTCTCTCTCTCTCTCTCTCTCTCTCACACACACACACACACACATGTTCAAGTATGAGAGAAAACATGCAGTATTTGTCTATTTTGAGTCTGGCTTATTTCAGTTAATATGGTAATTTCCAGTTCCATCCATATTCCTGCAAATAATATTATTTCATTTTCTTAAGTTTCCTCTCTCTCCACATCTCTTCCATGGCTCATTGCATTTTGTTTTCTGGGTGCTCACCACTCACTCTGAGATAAGATAGATAGAATCTCTAGTGTGCTTTAAATTTGTGATGCATTAACAATTGTGGATGGTGAAATTTTTCCATATATTTATTGGCTATTAGTATTTCTTCTTTTAAGAACTTCATGTTCAACTAATTTTTTCATTGATTGGGTTTCTAGTGATTATTCTTTCTGGGTTCTAAACATGAATCCTGCATCAAATACACATTTGCAGCATTCCACAACCTCGTCCTGAAAGCTGCCTCTTGACACTGCTGCTTTTTACTGGAATCCTTTTCAGGGTGAAAGAAATCAATCTAATTTGATTCCTCTGTATGTGGATATCCTTTTTTCTCCTCATCACTTTGAGAGTTTGCCTTTTGTCCAATGGAGTTTTTATGTAAGGTGGCTAAGGCTGTTAATTGGGGGAGGGTCTCTATTCTAGTCTATAAATTAGCACACAGAAACTGTGTTTTGTGCTGCTGTCCTGCTGGCTTTGCTACTGTGGCTATGGTATAATCTCAGATGTGGGCTTATAAAACTTCTGTCATTGTTCTTCCTGCTTGAAATCACTCTTAGTATTTAGAGTCCTTTTGATTCCATGAGAATGTTTGAAATGTTTTTCTATATCTGTGATGACTGTTGGCGAAGTTTGATGGACTTTGCTTTGAATATATAGGCCATTTTTAATAATGTAGTCATTTTCAAACTGTTATTCATCAAATCCCCAGGCACAGACAGTCTTCCCATCTTCTATTGTCTTCCCTGAACGATTCTTTCAGTATTCAAAGTTCTCATTGTAGTGACATTTCTCATCCTTCTTCAAGCTTACTTGTAGGTGTATATTATTGAACTATTTATTGTCCCGGGTTTGTTTTTGTTTTCTGATTTCCTCTCAGCAAGTTTGCTAATGGCATACAGCAAAGCTACTCTTTTTTTTCTTTTTTTTTTTTTTTTTTTTGAGACAGGGTTTCTCTCTGTAGGCTGTCCTGGACTCCCTTTGTAGACCAGACTGGCTTCGAACTCAGCAATCTGCCTGCCTCTGCCTCCCGAGTGCTGGGATTAAAGGCATGTGCCACCACTGCCCAGCAAAGCTACTCATTTTTGCATGTTGATTTTATCCTGCTATTGTGCTGAGAATATTGAATCAAGTATAAGAACTTCTGTTAGAGGGAAAGTACAGAGACAACATCATGGGCGGTGCCTGGCCGGACACCACAGGAACTAGCCAGCAGATGGTGGAGAGATGCGAGAGTAAGAGAAGCTGAGCAGTTTGAGCACTATGAAGAGAGGCAGAAGTGAAGACAGTTGCCACTCTTGCTCCTTGTGAAATGGTGAATTACACTGCCCATAAATAAAGCCAGTAACAAGCACAAGTGCCGTTAGGTTGATGCCTTCCTCTTTTGAGAAAAGCCGACCACTGTGTGAGCTGCTGTGACTCCCAGAGCTTCATCCTAGCCCAGGAAGAAGAGAGTACCTGCCGAGTGGAGAGCCACAACTGATGCAGCATGTCCTGCTGTGTTTCCTTTTCCTCATAAGCCTATTTGCTAACCTCTGTAGTTAGTTACAGTGGCGATTCAGCCATGAGACTGGAGGACTTCATGTTGAATTGCAGTTTTTCCGTGCTGTGTTTAACTTTGGCCAGGGATTTATTCTCTTTGGAATTTTTGGGTTGGACAAACATTTAACCACCCTACCTTTCAAAAGAAGGTGTCATTGCTGATGCAGTGTGTGTGTGTGTGTGTGAGTGACACTACGATGGGGATGTATGTGATGGACAGATGAGAGAGAAAGAATCAAAATGGTTGGTTTGTGCTCTATGAAGAGATAGTGAGGAAAAGCCTGATGAGAGTAGCTTGAGCTGCCACCAAGGGCCATGTTCTGGTCCATGGCCCTGTAGCAGCAGGGATCTGAGTCAATATCCTTGGCCCATGTTACTGCCAAAGGCCATGCTGACATCTGTGGTGTGGGATGCCACCTGGAGCCATATAGATGTGGGAAGGCTGAGCAGAGCTGTCCCCTGCTCCTCCCCTGGGCAGCTGAGGGCTTGAGAGCTGAAGACTGCCCCATCTCCCCGACTGGATACTAAAGATAGGAGTGCTGGCCCCACTACTTGCGGGGGTGGGCGGTCTGGTCAAAGAAGGAGAGCTGGCCCTGGTGGTGTGGGTGCATGAGAGCTGGTGAGCAGACCAACTAAGCTACCACCAAGCTTCAGATACAAGACTTTGAGTCAGCCCACCCCAACATCTCTGAACTGCTGGAGTGTGTGGAGGGGCCAGTCCTGCAGAACTAAAGCTGCAGGATCTCCTGGACACAGGGCAACATCAGGACACCTAATATCCAGTATTGAAAGTGTGGCAGAACTCAGAGGCCTCAAACTAGACCAATGACTCATTGCAACGAGCATTTGCAAATGAATTTGTTTGGACAAAAGCGTATTCCATGTGACACACCATGACACACTGCAGCTTCCACTGTGAGATGTTTTTTATTTGTTTGTTTGTTTTGTTGGTTTTTTTTTTTTGCTTGCTTGTTTTGTTGGTTTTTTTGTTTGTTTGTTTGTTTCATTTTGTTTGTTTTCTTTTGGGATGTAGTTGCAAGGGCAAAGGGCAGGTATGGAGGGACTGGGAGATGAGTGAGGTTGGAGTGCATGATGTGAAATTCACAAAGAATCAATAAAAAAGTTAAAATAAAAAGAATCCTTAAAAAACTTATATTAGACTCTTTTAAGGTACAGCATCATGTCTTTCTCCAATCAAAAGAATTTTAGTTCTTCCTTTTCTGTACTTATCCTTCTTGTTTTTCTCCTGCTCTATTTTTTTTTTTTTTTTTTCTGGCTAAGACTTCAAGCTCTACAACTGCTGCCCCAACCAAGGACAGTGCTTGCAGTAAACCTAGACCTCCTGTTCAGAGATAGACAATGGACAGTTCATTCTCCAAGGCTGTGGACATGAACACTGGTGCCCCCATTTGATCACTTCCCCTTGGTGCGGAGGCCACAGAGGAAGGGGAAGCAGGCCATCCGGATGATATCGGAAAGGCTGAGGTCATATGATGGGGGAGAAGGAGGTCTCCAGGTCTCCTTCTGTCAGCGGTCTGGGGGTTGGGATAGGGCAAAGTGGGAGGGAGGGTAGGAATGGGAAGACACAGGTGAGGGGATAACAATTGGGATGTAATCTAAATAAATTATAACAAAAAATTAGTCAACAAACACCCAAACAAAAGACTTTAATTCAATATGAATACGTGGAGGGAGAGTGGTTCCCCTTGTCTCCTTCCTTCTGGGGATGGGGGTGCTCTCACTGTTCACCCACTTAGTGGAATGTGAGCTCTGGTTCTCTATGCGTCTATTTGTGTATGTGTTAGTGTATGTGTACATGTTGATGTAGGTTCCTTCTAGTACTGGTGTACTTGTGCATGTATGTGCATGCGTGTGTGCACATGTATGTGAAAATGGAGTTTGTTGTGTATGTAAGCCTCTGAATTTCATTGATATTTGTCAAAGAGTATACATTTTCACAATAGGATTATGAAATTTGTGTTCTCTCCTTTGTTTTGGCTAAGTATTTGAATCTTGCTAGTTTTTAATCAAAGAACAAATTCTTTGTCTTACTGATTTTTATATTATTCTTTTAGCCTTAATTTAATATATTCCTTATTTTTTCAAGGTTTTGTGTGTGTGTGTGTGTGTGTGTGTGTGTGTGTGTGTGTGTGTGTCTTTGTTTGTCCTCTAATCTGGCCATGAACCACTAATTTATTCATTTGACATCTCTGATTAATTTTTATGTAAAAATCTTGTAGCATTGACTTTTTCTCCTAAACCTTCCTCTTCTGTATCTTGTTATCTTTTTACTTTTGGTAACACACTTTCATTCTAATTTAAGAATTAAATTTGAGAATTTAAATGTTTCCTGACTTCTTTAGTGAGCCAGGGTCATTTGTGAGTATATTGTTCAATCTCCATGTGTTTGTGTAGTTTCTCTTGTAGTTATACGCCACTATGACCTAATAAGATAGAAGAAATTGGTTTTTTTCTTTTGTATGTGTTAAGGCTTGCTTTATGGCCTATGGTATAATCCATTGTAGAGACAGTTCAATGGGTGACTGAGAAGAATGTATGTTCTGCTGCTAATAGATGTAGTTCTTTGTATACAGTCTGAGTTCATTCGACCTACAGCATAGCTGAACTCTCAAGATGTCTCTGTTCATTTTCTGCCTGGATGACCTGCCTGTTGGTGGCAGTGATGTCTTAAAGTCACCTACCACTATTATATGAGGACATAACTGTACTTTTATATCTGTTAGTGTTTCTGACATGAAATAGGGAGCTCCACTTGCAGCTCATATAGTAATTTTAATATATATTTCTGATAGATTGTTCCTTTTATTTGCTCTTCCAGTGTGGGTTTGAAATCTTCTTGACAATACAACAGCCATGACTATGCTCTTGTTTGCCTCCTCTTGATTTCAATCATTATATGTCTTTTGTTGTTTTTGACTTATTCACAACTGGCTGTTGTATCTTGTGTTTTATCTAATACCTCATGTGTGTTTTTAAATTGGAGACGCTATGGGGCAAAGTTAGCTTGTTCATGTTTATATTCTGTAATTCATATAAGAGGCTTATTTGCTTTCTGTCCTGTGCATATTAATCCTTCCATAGCTTCATGTATTCATATTATGAAATTTATTCTTCTCTATGTTCTTGTGACTTAAACTTCCATTCCTCCTCATATGTGCTTAGGATTCCTTTAGATGTCCTTTGAAATATATGCTTATTCGTTATGAATTGCTTTAGTTTGTGCTGGTCATAAAATATTATTTCTCCATCAAATTTAAAACAACTTTGCTGGATGTAGACATTTTTGTTTCATTTGTTTTTCAGGGTTTTAAATCTATCCCTTACTGCTTTTATAACTTTTAATGTTACTGTTGAGAGGCCTGTTATTCTGTCTGTTGCCTGTGTGAGTTGGCCTTTTTCTCTTTGAGAAGTGAATATTTTTTCTTCCTCCTATGATTTGATTCTTTGAATCTTGTGTGTCCTGAACAAGTTCTTCTCTGGCTGTGACTGCTGATATTTGGCAGGCTTTGTCATAGGATGACCATTCATTTTTCTAGATTTGAGAAATTTTGTGCTTCAATATTATGAATACATTATTTTTTGCTTTTTGGGTTTTTTTTCTTTTTCTACCACATGGATTATTTGGCTGGTCTCTTAATTATATCTCATAGTTCTTGGAAATTATATTCATGATTATTTTTTCTTTGTTGATATTTGTGTGTAGTATTTCATTATCTTTTCTTTCCACCCCTTATATTCTGTCTTGCACTTGGTGTAATTTGAGGAAAGAAGGTGAATTCATATAATTATATCAAAATTATGTCAAAATGAAAGAAATTATTTTTAGAAATCCCACTGGATATCTTACCATACCTGACCTTAAGTTATATGGCAAAATATAGGAATCAAACATCATGGCAGCACCACAAAAACAGACTTGTAGACCAATGGGATAGGGTAGAGGACTCAGATAGAAACCCACACTGTCCTGCCACTGGGCTTTGACAGAGATGCCACAAATATACATTTGAGCCAAAGCAGTCTATTCAATAAGTGGTGCTGACAAAACAGGAGTCCCCAAGTAGAATAATTAAACTACATCTCAGTCTCTCATACTGGATGAAAAGCAACTCCAAGTGGACCAAAGACTTAATATAAGACTCAAAATTCTGAAATCAATCGAGGGAAAATTAGTGAATGTAGGTCAAAATAAACATTTCAGTAACGCATTTCTGAATAGAACACTGATCATTTAAGAAATAAGACCAATAACTGAAAATATGACTTCATGAAATTAAAAAGCTTTCTCACAGTCTCAGATGAAGAGACAGTCTACAGAGTTGGGGAAAAAAATCTTTACTAGCTGTATATTGGACAGAGGAGTTATATCTAGAATGTATGAAGAACTGAAGACCAAAAAAAAAAAAAAAAAAAAAAAAAAAAAAAAAAAAAAAAAAAAAAAACCAAAAAATCAAAGTAACAAAAACCAAAACCTTAATTACATTGAGTTAAATAACTCAGGCAATTAATGGGCCAATGAAGTAAGCAAGCAGGCTTAAAAAATGAAAAGCAAATGGTTAATAAACATGTGAATGTATTCAACATCACTAGCCAGCAGCAGGATGCCAATTAAAACTACATTGAGATTCCCTCTTACCCTAGTCAGAATGGCTATGTGGAGAGCAGGGACTGACTCTGACATGAACTCTGGTGCTCCATATTTGACCACTTCCCCTTGGTGGGGAGGGCTGGTGGCACTCAGAGAAAGGATAAGCAGGCTACCAAGATGAGACTTGATAGCCTATGACCATATAGTGGGGGAGGAGGTCCCCTTCGGTCATAGACCTAGAGAAGGGGAATAGGGTGAAAGCAGGAGGGAGGGAGGAATGGGAGGATACAAGTGATAGGATAACAGTTGAGTTGTAATCTGAATAAATTAATAAAATTAAAATAAACAATTAAAAAAAAGAAAGTGGAAAAAAAATAAAATAAAATAAATAACGAATGCAGGGGACAATGTAAATAAAAGTGACCTGTACAAACTGCTGGTGGGGATATCAAGTAGTTCAGCAACTTTAGAAACCAATATGAAAGTTTCTCAAAAACCTGAAAACAAAGGTATAACACAACTTGACTCTACCACTCCTCTATTTCTCCAAAGGACTCTAAGACCACATGCTACAGAGACACTTGCACTTCAGTGTGGTTGCAGCACTGTGCACTCTAGTGAGTCCTGGAAGCAACCTAGGTATCCAACAACAGAGGAATGGATAAAGAAATTAAATGTGGTTATACACACTCTTGTTCTGTTGTTATTGTTATTTTGTTTTGTTTTGTTTCTTTGTTTGGTTTGGTTTGGTTTTATGAAACAGGGTTTCTCTGTCAACCAGGTGTATCCCTGACTGACAGGGAAATTGCTCTGTAGACCAGGCTGGCCTTGAACTCAGAGATCCACCTGCCTCTGCTTCCCAAGGTTTGTACTACCATTGCCCAGCTTCAACCCAGTTTTAGCCTCAAAAAAAGAGTATATCGTGTTTGTTTGTTTGTTTGTTTTAGTAAAATGGACATAACTGGAGATCATTATGATAAGTGATGTAAGTTAACCCCAAAAAGACAAATATCAAGTGCATGTTTTCATTTGTGGGTTTGGGACTCATATAGATGCATGAAATCATTCACTGCACAATGACATTAAAGCAGAAGGGGTCTAAAGCTGGGGGGCTAATGGGAGAGGGAAAAGTAGGTGAGCCCGGGATGTGTTCAACATGCATACCAACTGGCATGAAAACGCCCCTATGTAACTAAGTATAATAAAACAAAAATGCTAGCATTTCTCTTGTACTTAATGCAGAACAAAAATTCGTATTTTCTTATTGTGACCAAGGGTTAAATCACATTTGAGAAGATGATTTATGGCACACTTTAATAATTAATTGGGTCCTTGTATTTACTATTACATTTGTATGTGTGTGTATATCTTGAAGTTTATTTTATGTTGTTGTGGTTGTTGTTAAGACACTTTACTGAAAGGCTTGGGGAAAGGTTGGAGAAATCTATGCTGTCTACTGTGCTCTACAGGTCTCCCTATTACTACAAGCTGAGGTTGATTTTAAGATGGCAAATTATAGGAGTAGCTGAGAACCTGCCTCCCAGCTGCTAAAGCTTGTTGAAAAGATCAAATTATTTCTCGGCTAATAATGTAAGATGCACTAAGTAAAACAGTCATATCTTACTTCCAACTGTTTTCTTGAGAATGGGGAGAGAAAGTGAAAAATTCCCTTTTCCTATATTCTCATTTTTCCCAAATATTTTTAGTTAATATAATGTTTATACTTAAATATTAATTTGAATAAAATGTCCTACCAGGTATCAGTTAGGAACCAAATGTATTCTTGGAAATTAAGTTTGTAAGTATGAGATGTGGGATGGGCATCCCTGCAGAAATCTTAGTGTAACTTTCAGACAATTTAGAGCTTATGTGAAATTCTATGACACAAGTACTGTGTAGCCTGGACTGTACTAGAGCACTGTCCTATTAATGGGGTGAGGATGTGACATGAATTATGTAGACATTTCTGCTGACTCTCTTCCTTCTGTGTTCATGCTTTAGAGGTCTCCTAGCAACCTGGGCTCTTCTCCTCTGGCTTCCCCGCCTCCCCCCTGCCCCCCGCCTCCCCCCGTCCCCCTCCACCCCAAGGCTTTAGTCCTTCTCCACACATTCATGTCCCCTCAAGCCATCTTTGTACACAGCCCACTCTTCATTCTACAGAGTGGCGATTTTTGTGAACAGTCCAGAAGGACAATTATCTAAAGAAAGGGATTTCTTCCAGGTATAAAGGAGGCTAAAATTCCACGTAGAGAGCCAGCAAATACTATTTATATTGAACACAGGAAACAAACAGCAGAAAGAACTAAAAGAAAATTCAGGGATTAAAGAAGATTGGGTTCTGAGGAGGAGTATTGTCCACCAATCACGTTAACACCTTGAAATCATAGGTGGGCTCCATGTAGCACTTAGCCAGGTACATGATTCTCATCACCCTGATATGGTGACTTTGTTGTGACAGGCACATTCCATGCCAAAATTTCTGTATATCTACTGTGCACAGTGCTTTTAGGCATCCTTAAGTGCAAACTGAATTTCTCTCAAGTCATTTTTCTGCCTCACGGTTTTCTTTTTTCTATTATTATTATTATTATTATTATTATTATTATTATTATTATTATTA
>OU015752.1:79532140-79551607 GCA_907169655.1 Acomys percivali | reverse complement strand
AAGGAAAGGAAAGGAAAGGAAAGGAAAGGAAAGGAAAGGAAAGGAAAAAGGAAAGAGGGAAAGAAGAAAAGAATCAAAGATAATACAATAGAGGTGAAAAGGGAGACATTACAACATACACTGGGAAAATTCAGAGACTTGTAAAGACATGCTTTAAAAATTTATATTCTTCCAGACTTGAAAATCTAAAAAGTATATATATAAATATATGAATCACATACCAACATTTAAAAAGATGAAGGGAATAATTTAAATGCACATATAACATCTGTGAGATTCATTGATTAGAAGTCTCCCAGCTAAAGAAAGCCCAGGTCCAGATGGATTCGATGCAGAACATACCTACCAATCTAGCTTTTCTTGTTCTTGTTCAGGATTATTTTGGCCATGCTGGGATTTGACATAAAATTAAATTTAAGATTTTTTTCAGGTTCTGTGAAGAATTACTTTGATATTTAATTGGGATTGTGTTAAATATGTAGATTGCCTTTGATAGAATGGCCATTTTCTGTGCATCTTCTACTGTCTTCTTCAATTCATTTTGGGGGGGAGGGTCTCTTAAAGTTTCCACATACAAGTCTTTCACTTTGTCAGATTTATTACAAGATGTTATAATTTTATCTTTATTTTTTTCATAGAATATATTTTGATCATATTCTTTCCTCTTTCCAACTCCTCCTAGATGCAACCCTTCCCTAGCCACCAAATTTTATATTTTTACTCTCCTAAAGAAAAACAAAAACAAAACACAAAACACACAAAAAAGAACCACAAACGGCAGAAGCCAAACAAACCATGGAGACCATTTTGTGTTAGCCAGCTGCTCCTCAGCCTGATACCAGCTCTGGAGTGTGGTTGATACAACTGGTGTCACTACACTGAGGAAAACTGATTTTCCCTCCCCTAGCAGCTACTGTGCAGAACAAAAATAGCTTCTTGATCATGGGTGGGATTTTGTGCCCAATTTCCCTTTCCCTTGCTGAGTTTTATCTTGCTTCAAGTTGTGCAGGCCATAGACATGTTGTCACAGACCCTA
The DNA here is from genome assembly GCA_907169655.1 of Acomys percivali. Lineage (NCBI taxonomy): Eukaryota > Metazoa > Chordata > Mammalia > Rodentia > Muridae > Acomys > Acomys percivali. The sequence continues at coordinate 79,550,571 of OU015752.1, read as the reverse complement.
TGAGCTCATATGAGCATCAGCCCTGTTGTGGCTAGAAAAGACCGTTTCCTTGGGGTAAGAGACTATTGTGTATTGTTTCCTCGTTTTTTTTTTTCAGGGTGGGAAGTATGTAAGTTGTTGGTGTATAAGATGGCTACTAAATTTAGTGTGTAATCTATATTGGTGTTTTGCTGAATGTGATTATCAGCTATATGAATTTTCAGATGCAAACATTGGATCTTTTATGTATAGACTGATATCATCTGCAAGTAAGAATGCCACAATTTATTTCTCTCCTATTTATATCTTCCTTGTTTCTGGCACTTGTCCTATTGCTGTAGCTGGTGGCAAGTACTATATTCAACAGGAACTGAGAGAATTGACATTCTTGTCCAGTTCCTTATTTTAATGCAAATTTTCAAATCATGTTCTCATTTTAAAATTAGACTTTTTTAAATTAGACAATTTTAAATTAGACTTTATTGCTGGATTTTGAAGTTTCTATAAAACTCTAGATGGAATTTCTTCCTGTGCTATAATGTATAAATAGTTCTTGCTTTTGCATTCTCTGAATTGTATTTTCATTTATTAATAATATCAATTGAATCACAAAAATGGAAAATTTTGCTAAACCTTTCTTTCCTAAAAAAAAAAAAAAAAAAAAAAAGGAACCAGTATAAAGCTTTATTTCTAAGTATAGTGTCAAGTTTTACCTTTCTATCTCTGATATTAGGTATATGGATTACTTTTTGACTGGATAGGAATAAGAATTTAACTATATTCATTCATACATGCATGATCCATTGTCACTGAAGCATTTGTTTTAGTGACTGTTTGGTCCTCCTATTAATTGACACCTTGCTAACAACTGACCAAACAGAAACTTATTTCTGAACTCTCAAATACATTTCATTCATTGGTATGTTTGTCTTATGATTGTATTTTGATTACTGGAACATTTTAATGAGTTTTGGAATTTATATGTTGAATCCTTCATTTTTATTCTCTTCCAAGATTGTTCATGTTATTTTGTGGGCTTGAATTTCCATATGAGCTTTACAATAGGATTGACCAATTTTTTAAAATGCCATCTATAAGTTTTTAAAATGGAATTGTTTCACAATTTCTCTTTCATTATTGCTGTTACAGAACAAAAATATGACTTCTTTCTACATATTGTTCTTGTTCACTGAAACTCTACTGACATTCTTTATTCCAATGATTTTTCTAATGTAATTTTCTAAACACTATGCTATATATGAACGTAAATAGCTTTATTTATTCCCTTCTAGTGTGGCTGTCTCATTTCATTGTCTTGCTTAATTGCCTTGTGTAGAACTTCCTTTTTGAATAGGATTGATGACATCAGACAGTTTAGATTTGGTATAGAAAAGTCTGTCGCTTTTCACCACATAATAAGACTTCAGCTCTGACATCTCTCTGTGTGGGAAGATTCTTTCTTGTCCATGTGGGCTATTGTATTTTCATGGCAGTGCGATTGCTTTGCCACCTGCTTTTGTTACTATATTTAAGTGATAAGGTTACTTTTGTCTTGTCCTTTATTCAGAGTTTACATTGTCCTAACCTCTTCTGACTCTTGTTTCTCTGTATTATTATTGTTGTTGTTATGGCAACTGTTTGTTACTTAAAAACATGTTGTTTATTTCCACATCTTTGTGGAATAAATAAGTGTGACTGTCACTAACCTCTAAGGTGAATGCACTGTGGTTGGAGATCACTCTTCCCAAGTTCAAATAATTTTATATCCCCTTCAGCTGGTTTGATGGTAGAGTCTACAGCTCATCCTGGGGATTATTACACTTCACAGGGGCTTTAGAATGATCAGAAGGTGAGCTGATAGATGCTGTGAGTGCCTGTTTAGCTGTGTTCAACGTAAATGAATGTGTGTTATAAACAAAATATGTCTGTGGTGTTTTTATATTTAACAATGCAATTAAATGCTCGGGCAGTCTGTATTTCTTTGTGTGCTCTATCATAGAGGGATCTTTAAAAAGGTTGCCTGTATGACTTTCAGATCAATCGAGCTGGCTCAGCGAACTAACAGACACAGACAATAACTGAAATCATTATATAAATATGTTTATGTACCTATAATATTTGGAGAGTAACTTCCATGTAATTTAGCACATCAATCACATGAAATAGCTATTTCAGAATAATATTTTTATATACTGTTAAAAACTCTTTTTTTCCCCTATTGGGATAAAAACCACATTGTACCTTGCCTTGGCCTTCTCCTTATCTAAAGGTACACTATAGTTTACAAATTCTGTAGCTCAGGGAGCTGCAGGTCACAAACTTGCCAAGATTTCCATCACTCTGTAACAAGAAGCCCTTGTTTCCAGTTTGACTAACATACCCCAGTGCGTTCTGAGCCACCACCACCATTTCTACCATTTGTGTGCCTATGATAAGCTCAGTATTTATTCCCTGACTAGATTCATGTGCCCCCACAAGGCTCCTCTGCTCCTCTGGGTCTGACTAATAAGAGTTCTTAGTATACTCACTTAGATGGCATAGCCTTTCCAGAGCATCTAGGCCTTTTCTACCAGGGTCCTTAAAATGCTGGCCTCTGTACACTCTCTGAAGCCAACTACATTACCAGCTGCCAAAACTGAGTTAATTTCCTACACTACTGTAACAGAGGAACAAAGCCAGTGATTTATTGTAATACAATTTTTAGCCTACAGTTCTAATGAGTAGGAGTCTGGAAGGTTGTCAGAGCCTTACATCAGTGTTGGCAGTTCTGTGCAGTTCTGTATTCCACCTACTGTGACACTTCTTGGTGCAGGGCTCTTGACTGTGGCCTGTGCTGCTGTCACTTCTCTCAGAATCTGCCCCATTGCTTCCTTAGCAGGACCTTGGTGTTTAGGTCAAGGCCCCCTTACGACCCTGAATCCCCAAAGCCCAGTTGGTATACATGAGAAGATAGGAACTAGTTCTAGGACTTGTGAGCTCACTAAGGGGCCATTATTCACTCTGCGATAGATTCAAAGGATGCTAAGCAATGAAAAGTGTGTGACGGAGGGCCTGTTCCTCCCATTTCCACACCTCTTCCATACCTCATAACTACTGTTCCTCAGAGCTAGCATGGATGAGTAGTTTTTGTTCCTGGTGTCTCCAGGTTCTACGGGGACACACTGAGTCTCTGTCCCTGCTGAGCTTCATGCATGTGTCTTCTCGATGTCTCCAGTGTTGGTCATTTTTTTTACTATTGTTCTCTTTGTCCTTTTGTGAGAACACATTTTCAGATGTACTGATCTGAACATTCTGGGAGAGCTCTCTTTTGGATTCAAAAGCAATCTGGCTGCGACATGTCACCTCATTGACGGACAATATTTGTTTTGTCTCGTCTCGTGCGGCACCACAGAAGTGTTATGCTTGTTGGAAAAGCACTTTTCCCCAAACAGAAACATGGTGTTTGGTCAAGGGTATCTGAGTAATTTTATTCCGCTGATGGAACCCCAAAGCAAGCTCTCTGTCACTCATGAAACATTGGGTGATTATCTTCTTGATTCTTCGACATGTTTTCAGGTGTAGCTCAGAAAGCAAAATTCTGATTGGCTCTCAGATGTGATGGACCAAGAGGTAGATGAGAGGAAATGCTCCATGCACTGGGAGCAGTGGATGGAACTCCCTGGTGAACAATGGACATCACAGTAACTAGACTTCCTAACTTTCTGCCACAGGTGAATTTCAGGCTGACCTTGTGTCTTCTACACAAAAGAAAATGTTAGCATTAGTGGCTTTCCAGCAGAAGTGAGTGAGTGCATGCCCTATATTCCAGGCCTTCCACGGGAACAATTTTGTCTGGAGCATTTTCCTTCCTCCCTTGCACATGTTTCATTGCTTTGCATTGGTGACTTTCCTTGGGAAATACATTTGAGTAACAAATTGCATGCCGTTGATTTGGGGTTTGAATAAATATGCCTGGGAATTGCTACTGTCTCGCTACAGTTCACACACGTTGTATGCTGCCTAGAATAACTCGGGGCTTATTTATGCAGATGTTAACAGCAGATTCTTTTAAATGCCTTAAATTTGTGTTTGTGGCTATAAAAAATGGTGGAGACAATCAGCATTTATGTATAGGCATTGTGCTGAATAATACAATAAGAGATAAATTCTCCTTTGAGTGCCAGTAGAATTTAAGTGCAGAGCAAAGGAGACATTTGAATTATATCAGGAGGAGACCTCATGCTTACCTGGCATCCATCTGATCAGCTTTTTTAACTTTATAATATGAAGTGGACAATGAGTGCTGTGAATCTCCTAAATGAAGTAATTCATGAGGAATTATACATAGTCAATCCAGAACAGAGCTATTACCATACTCACCCTGAATGTCTTACTGTGTGCTAAAGCCACTTCTTAACCTTTCCGCTTTTTGCCTGAGAATTTCTTTTATGCAAACCAGATGTAAAAGGTAGGTATATAAATCAAACATTTACTGGTATTAAATGATAAACTTATTTAGAAACAATTCTTAACTATACAGGTAATTTTAGCAGTCGGGGTAGAAACAAATTTGCATACTAATGAGATGAGTGTGCTTCTTTATTTCTATTGAGGAGTTATATGTTGGTTAATATAAGATACTGCACAACCTAAAGCCCCTTCAGTGATTTTCAGAGGTGATCAGCAATTTGATTTTATAAGCTTCAATGCTGAGACCTCCACCTTGCATAAATATGTCGCACTGAGCAGCAGAAATGATGACATCTCAGAAATTGTTAAGAAACTCTGTCGTCATTACTAGCCAACATTCATTTAATAATGTTTTTTTACATGTACATTTAATACCATTTTATTCAAGAATGTAAGACAATTAGAAAGACTTGCTTGTATTTTTGGTAAAACTTATTATTTTAAAAAATGTATTTATTTTTTCTGATAATATATTTTGATCATATTCTTTTTTTAAAAATTTTTGTTGGTCATTTGTGAATTTAACGTCATGCATCCCAACCCCACTCATCACCCCATCTTCTCATACACACCACTACCCTTGCAACCTTGCCCTGAACAGAGAAAAAAAATCTCATCATGGAAGCCGTAGTGTGTCCCACAGTATACCCTTTTGTACACAATTCTTTGCTTGCAAATGTTCATTACAATGACTCCTTGGTCTGGTACAAGACCTCTGGGTTCTGCTACTCCATCAATACTGGAACCTCACTGGACTCCTCTCGGATGTCCTGTTGTTGCCTTGTGTATTGGAGATCCTGTAGTTTTGGATCTGCACTGTAGTTTTGGATCAATGCACTCCAGCTATTCATAGATGGGATAAATGTTGGAGTGGGCCAATATAAAGCCCTGGTCCTGGGCCTGAGAGGTATCTGAGCTGGTCAGAATGCCAGATATCTTACTTTCATGCCCTTGGGGCTACTCACCAGCAACCCCACAGCCAGGACCAGCTCTTCCCTGCTTCCCAGACAAGGTACAATGCCCACTTTCCTGAATGTTGCAACTGGTGAAGGACATGGCAAGTTCTTTCACTCTTATGACCCTAGGGCGAATTCTCTGACTGCGTAGATGGTGAGAGCTGAGGAAGAGGAGAAGGGCATCTCTCCCTCTTCTGCACCACCACCACACAGCAGATAGAGTCAGGGCTGGGTCTCCTCTGCTCATACCCTTGGGGCCAGTGCACCTGCAACCCCCATGTCCAGGGCCATCCCTACTATACTGCCCAGGAGAGAGGAAAGGCCTGCTTTTAGAGGGACAAGGATAACTCTCCTGCTCTCATTACTGCAGGGCCAGCTCCCCACCTGCCATAGGTGGCAAGGGGCTAGGATAGAGGAAGGCGGCTCTCTCACCCATGCTGCCTCACTGTAGACAAGTTGCAGGCTGGCTTTCTCATGCTCACACCCTCACAGGCAGCTCACAGGCACCCCAGCCACCAGGGTCAGCTCTACTGTTCTTCCAAGGTGAGCTGCAGGGACTGTTCTCCTACTCTCATGATCCCAGAGGGACCAAGTGTCTTACCTGCTGTAGGTGGCAAGGGGTTAAGGGGTGGTGTCTCTCCCTCACCCATGTCACCACATAGCAGACAAGGGGCAGGGCCACCTCTTTCATGCTCATCCTTTCTCCCACCCCTCCCAACTCCCACCACCAAGGCCAGCTCTTCTGTACAGCCCCAGTGAGGTGCAAGGCCCACTCTTTGGAGTGCTGCAGCTGGTGAGGGGCAGGGCCAGTCTCCTGCTCTCATGACCCCAGGGCCAGGTCTCTCACCTGCCAAAGGTGGTGAGGGGCAAGGGTGGAAGGAAGGTATCTCTCCCTCATCCACACCACCACACAAGAGACAAGTGTTAGGGCCAGCTTTCCCTCAGGGCCAGCTCACCCACAACTCCTGCAATGTGCAAGGCTCACTCTCCCGAATACTGCAGCTTGCTAGGGGCTGGGTCATTTTTCCTGCTCTCATGTCTCCAGGGTCAGCTCTTCCAAGAAGCCCAGATGAAGGGTGGGGCCAGTTCTGCACAGCCCTCAGACATCAACATGTCCCTGGGCAGCAGCCCAGACCAGGGATATCCACCTGGCTTTGGTGCTAACAAGCCCCTTCTGCTGCGGGGCTATGGACCCCGATGTGCCCCCCCTTTCCATGGCAGCACAGGTCAGGACCCTCCCAAGGTCCCAGGTGGCATTAGCATACTAACATCAGGCTGCTCCTCACTGCCATAGTCTCTAGATCTGCCTGTCTTCACTGTGCCCACAACCTTCTGTTTCTCTTTCTCTCTTCCATTACTCCATCACTTATTTGCTCTTCTTGGAAACATCCAGGCTCTCTGAATGTATGGGGTCTTCTCAGGAGTGGTCTCATGAGTGCTATTTCCTGCTGTGCATTATGGCACCCTACAGGGGTCACCTCAGGCATGGTATGTTCCCCCAGGCCTGCACAGAACCAGAATGGTGCTCATCTCCAACTAGCTACCTGTCCAGGCCCCATAGCGCTGGACTGTTGGTTGCCTCAGGCTCACTTTCTTTCATGGAATGTTAGTCTATTAATCATTCAGATGTTCATAGGTGAGAACACTGAACATAAACATGGCCTCTCTTCTCTCTGCCACCTACTGACACACATGTGACACAGCAGCCACACCTGCAATGCCTTTAGGGGCATTTTCATCATATTCTTTCCTCCTCTCCAACGTCTCCCAAGACCTCCTCACCTCTATACTCACCAAACTTTACATTCTAAGATGCAAAAGGAAAAAGATTACATATTTTATCATATATATATATTTAACTTTTATATATATATGCTTTGATTAGAAAATCCACAGAGGTTAGGTTCACAGTAAGGACCCACAGGCGAAAAGGAGATCTTCCAAAAGAGGAGAAATGGAACACGGTGTTATAAAGAGCTAAATAGAGAAACTAGAATAGGAGAATTAAACAGGGAAATAGAAAGCACAGTAAAGGAGAGAATATGAAGAGAGATAAGTAATGCTAAAGCCCTTTTGAAAAGCCATTTGGAAACCGGCTACCCTAGAAGCTTCACTTAATGGTTTCTTTTTAAAGAAACTCAAGTTGATATTTCAAACAGAAAAATTTAAAAAATCAAACATTCTAATGAAGTCTGAGAATACATTAGTTTGATATTTACAGGCTAAGAAATGATGATAGGAAATTTCGAAATTGTTTTCTGTCATTCTGTTGATCTTTCTATAAGACTAGAAACCTTTGTGTGTGCAATAAAATTTTTCCAAGTTGTGAATATAGTAGTGTTTAGTGTGAGCAGAAGCATTCCCGGCAGTGTGGATAGCCACACCCACAATGCAAAGAGGGCAAGTGTCCAAAGCGTAGGCTGCAGTGAAGTGCAGGATGCAATGTGACAAGCTGTGCCTGCACATTTGATGTGGAATTAAATTTGGTTGTTGTGTGTTCAGAAACCTTGAACTATTAACACATTTTTACAACTCCCACATTGACTTATATGACTTATAGTTCATGGCACTGGAAACTAAAGCAAAAGTCTGTGAAAATAACAATTACCCCTCTCCCCGAGTACATCAGAGTCAGTGTCTCTTATCTGTAATGGAAGCAGACTTCTAGTCACTATTAGGAGACTAAGGGTTGGAAAGTTTGTAATATTGAGCAGGTGGATGGAAACTCTTTTGACTCCTACTCTTTTTAAATTGTCACTGACATACTAGTGTTTTAAATTAGCTTTCTGATGTTCAAATAAATATTATGAATGACTTTGGTCATGTTACAGCTCATTGGTTCCGTAGGGTAAAAAATATATATATTTTCAATATCTGAACATGGGAACTATATGTATATCTCTGTTACTAAAAGGAAATACATTTTGTTTTCTATTTAATTTATGGTTAGAATAGATTGGTTGATTAGAATCTACCTGACATGGAATGGAAAGTAATAGCTTTTGTTTTAATGCAAACATTTTCCTACTTTCAGTTTCTATGTAATCTCCATCCACTTATCACCTCCCATAGAGGTTTATCCCAGCCATTCCTTAATTTTACAAATATTTGTACAGCATTCAACAACAACACCAGAAACAAAAAAAAGCAGCAATGCAGAAGGGTGGGTCTGCTTACTACCACTCCATGAAAATGTTCAGTCTTGGAACATGTAGATATTAATAGAAGATGAGAGCATAATAGGAGGGCATACATGCTGCCCCCAGGACACTCAGTGCAAGCAATGTGCTGAGGAAAACTATCTGCAGAGAGAATGCTGAAGCTGAGAGCATAGCAGGAAATACATCCCAGGGGCTGAACTCCACTATGTACTCAACACGGGAAACATGGAAGGATTGCTTGGGGACCTGTACACCACTGAAGGGCACAGTCATGGTGGTTCTGTGTGGATTTAAAACTGACAAGTTATTTTAATAAATTTCTCATTTTTGGAGACTCATTCAGTTTTTTCTCAACAGCGAAATTTAACGCTGTGTGTGTGTGTGTGTGTGTGTGTGTGTGTGTGTGTGTGTGTGTCCATCCGTCCATGTGTGTATCACATTTTTACTAAGACTTTTAAATTTTTATTTATTTATTTTACATCCTGATCATAGCTTCCCCTCCTTCCTCTCTCCAAGTCCCTCCCTCTCCCCTCCCCTTCCCTCTATCCTCCTGTCCATCCTTTCTCTTCAGAAGAGGTTCAGGAAGAGGAAGGCCTCCCATAGATATCACCTTATCTTGGCATATCAAGTTGTAGTAAGACTAAGAGCATCTTCTATTGTGGCAAGGCAAGGCAGCCCAATTAGGGGAAAGGGATTCAAAGGCAGTCAAGAGAGTCAGATACAGCTCCTGCCCCTGCCCCTGCCCCTGCCCCTGCCCCTGCCCCTGCCCCTGCCCCTGCCCCTGCCCCTGCCCCTGCCCCTGCCCTTGCCCCTGCCTCTGCTCCTGCTCTGCCCCTGCCCCTGCCCCTGTCTCTGCTCCTGCTCTGCCCCTGCTCCTGCCCCTGCCCCTGCCCCTGCCCCTGCCCCTGCCCCTGCCCCTGCTCCTGCTCCTGCTCCTGCTCCTGCTCCTGCTCCTGCTCCTGCTCCTGCTGTTAGGAGTCTCACATGAAAACCAAGCTGCACAGCTATTAGATCTGTGCCAAGGACCTAGCTTCCCATGCATGCTTTCTGTTTGGTGGATCAGTCTCTGTGGGCCCCTAGGTTGCCTGGTTAATTGATTCTGTGTGTTTTCTGGTAGTGTCATTAACGTTTCTGGCTCTTTCAATCTTTCTTTCCCCTCTTTCTCAAGCTCCCCATGATGTTTGACTGTGGGTCTGTGCATCTGTTTCAGTCAGTTGCTGGGTGAAGCCGCTCAGATGACAGTTATACTAGGCACTGCTCTGCATGTATAACAGAATACCATTAATAGTGTCAGGGCTGATCTCTCTTCTCATGGCAAAAGTCTCAAGCTGGGCCAGTCATTGGTTGGCCATTCTCTCAATTTATTCTCAATCTTTTCCCCTGTACATTTTGTTGGCAGAAGAAATTGTAAGTCAAAGTTGGGTTTGGTTCAGGTTCCATATCACATATTAGTAGGAGTTTTAGCTAGGGTCACCCTCATAGATTCTTGAGAGTTTCCATTGTCTTAGGTCTAGCTCATTCCAGAGATGCTCCCATTCCACCAATTTTATTTCTTTCTTCCTGTACACTCTCCCTTCCTCCTTTCCTCATTTGATCCCTTCTGCTACCCTGTGTCCACCTCCTCCCCCTCCCAGTTTCCTTCCTCCATCTACCACTGATGTCTATTCTATTTCCTCTTCTCAGTGACATTCAAGAATCCCCCCCACTCCCACCTTTTGGGTCTTCCTTGTTATTTAGTTTCATTGGGTCTGTGGATTGTAGCATGGTTATCCTGTAGTTTATGACTACTATCAACTTATAAATACGTGCTTACTATGTTTCTCTTTCTGGGTCTGGGTTACCTCGCTCAGGATGATCTATTCTAATTTCATCCACACGCCTCCAAATTTCATAATATCATTGTATTTAATGGCTGAGTAATATTCCATTGTGTAAATGTGCTACATTATCTTTATCCACTCTTCAATTGAGGAACATCTAGGCTCTTTCCAGTTTCTGACTATTATGAATAAAGCTGCTATGAACATAGGTGAGCATGTGTCCTTGTGGTATGGTGAATCATCTTTTGGGTGTATGCCCAGGAGTGGTAAAGTTGTGTCTTGAGGTACAACTATTCCCAGTTTTCTGAGAAACTGATAACTTCATTTCCAAAGTGGTTGTACAAATTTGCAATACTACCAGCAATGGAGGAGTGTTCTCCTTGATCCACATCCTTGGAAGCAAACATGTGCTGTCATTTGAATTTTTTATCTTGGCCATTCCTATGTGTATAACATGGGATCTCATAGTTGTTTTTTAAGTGCCTTGGCCACTAGAGATCCTTCTGAGGAGAATTCCTATTTAGATATGTAACTTATTTTCATTGGGTTATTTGGTTAGTTGATATCTAGTTTCTTGATGTTTGTTTGTTTGTTTGTTTTGGATATGAGCCCTCTGTCCAATCTAGGATTACTGAATTCTGTAGGTTGATGTTTTATCCAATGAACAGTGTCCTTTCCCTTGCAGAAGCTTTTCAGTTTCATGAAGTTCCATTTATTAATTTTTTATCTTAATGCCTGAGCTGTTGATGTTCTGTTCAGGAAGTTGCCTCCTGTGCCAATACTTTCGAGGTTATTCTCCACATTTTCTTCTATTAGATTTTGTGTATCTGGTTTTATATTAGGTCTTTGATCCACTTGGACTTGAGTTTTGTGCAGGGTGATAGATATGAATCTATTTATACTCGACATGAAGTTGTCCAGTTAGTCCAGCATCATTTGTTGAAGATGCTTTCTCTTTTTCATTGTACAGGTTTGGCTTCTTTGTCAAAAAGCAAACATCCATAGGTATGTGGGTTTACTTCTGGATCTTCAATTTGATTCCATTGATCAACTTGTCTGTGTTTATGCTAATTACATATGGTTTTTAATTACTGTTGCTCTGCAATGCAGCTTGAAATCAGAGATGATGATACTTCCAGAAGTTCTTTTATTGTTCAGGGTTCTTTTGCCTATCCTGGGTTTCTTGTTTTCTCATATGAGGTTGAGTATTGTCCTTTTAAGGTATGTAAAGAATTGTGTTGGAATTTTGATGGAAATTGTGTTGACTCTGTATATTGCTTTTGATAAGATGGTCATTTTTACTATGTTAATCCTACCAATCCATGAACATGTGACATTTTTCCATCTTCTGATATCATCTTCAATTTCTTTCTTCAAAGACTTGAGGTCCTTGTCATTCAGGTCTTTCACTTGCTTGGTTAGAGTTACACCAAGATATTTACATTATTTGTGGCTATTGTGGAACATGTGGTTTCCCTAATTTCTTTCTCAGCCTGTTTATCACTTGTATAAAGGAGGGCTACTGATTTTTTTCGGAGGTAATTTTATATAGAGCCACTTTGCTAAATGTGTTTATCAGTTGTAGGAGCTCTCTGGTAGAATTTTGGGAGTCACTTAGGTATATTGTCATATCATCTGGGAATAGCAATACTTTGACTTCTTCCTTTGCCATTTCTATCCTATTGATCTCCTTTAGTTGTCTTGTTCTTCTAACTAGAACTTCAAATACTGTATTGAATAGCTATGGGTGGCCTTGTTGCGTCCCTGATATTAGTACAATTGCTTTAAGTTTCTCTCCATTTAATTTGATGTTGATTATTGGCTTGCTGTCTACTGCCTTTATGGTGTTTTGGTATGTGCCTTTTATCCCTGATCTCTTCAAGACTTTTATCATGATGGGGTACTGAATTTTGTCAAAGGCTTTTTCTGTATCTAATGAAATGATCTCTGGTTTGAAGCCTGCTTGATTATGGTAGATAATGTTTTATATGTGTTCTTGGACTTGCTTTGTGAGAATTTTGTTGATTATTTTTCCATAAATGTTTATAAGAGAGTTGGTCTGAAATTCTCATACTTGGTTGAGTCTTTGTGTGGTTTTGGTATCAGGGTGATTGTGGCCTCATAAAATGAATTGCCAGTGTTCCTTCTGACTCTATTTTGTGAAATAATTTTAATAGTATTGGTATTCACTCTTCTTTGAAAGTCTGGTAGAATTCTGCACTAAACCCATCTGGACCTGGGCTTTTGTTGTTGTCATTGTTGTTGTTGTGAGATTTTTAATGACTGCTTTTATTTCATTAGGAACTATCAACCTATTTAAATTGTTTATCTGATCCTTATTTAATGTTGGTAGGTGTATCTATCAAGAAAATCATTCATTTCATTTAGAATTTCCAATGATGTAGAGTACATGTTTTTGAAGTAAGGCCTAATGATTCTTTGAATTTTCTCACTGTCTGTTGTTATGTTCCTTTTTTCATTTCTGATTTTGTTAATTTAGATAATGTCTCTTCAGTCTTTTTGTTAGTTTGAGTAAGGGTTTTACTATCTTGTCGATTTTTCTCAAAGAACCAACTCTTATTTTATTTAATTTAATTTATGTTTTTTGTGTTGTTGTTGCTGCTGCTGCTGCTGCTGCTGTTGTTGTTGTTGTTGTTGTTGTTGTTGTTGTTGTTGTTTTGGAGACAGGGTTTCTCTGTGTATCCTTGGCTATCCTGGATTTACAAAATAAACCAGGCTGTCCTCAAACTCTTAACCAGGTGTAGTGGTGCACGCCTTTAATCCAAGCACTCGTGAGGAGCAGGCAGGAGGATCTCTGTGAGTTTAAGGCTAGCCTGATCTACAAAGTGAATGTAGGACTGCCTAGGCTACATAGAGAAACCCTGTCTTGAAAAACAAAAAAGAACTAACTCTTCATTTCATTGATTCATTGTATTTGTCTCTTTGTTTCATGAATTTATTGATCAGCCCTGAGTTTGATTATTTCCTGCCATCTACTCCTCTTGGGTATGTTTGCTTCTTTTTATTACAGAGCTTTCAGGTGTCCTGTTAAGTCACTAGTATGAAATCTCACTAATTTGTTTATGAAGAAACTTAACACTAAGAACTTTTCTCTGAGAATTGCTTTCACTGTGTCCCATAAGTTTGGGTATGATGTGCATTCATTTTCATTGAGTTCTAGAAAGTCTTTAATTTCTTTATTTTTTCCTTGTCCCAGGTTATTGAGTAAGGAGTTGTTCAGTTTCCTTGAGTTTGTCAGCTTTGTGTTGTTTCAGTTATTGTTGAAGTCCAGCTTTAATCCATGGGAGATTATTTCAATTTTCTTGTATTTGTTGGAACTTTATTTGTGACCAAGTACATGATCAACTTTGGAAAAAGTTCCATGAGATGCTGAGAAGGTATATTCCTTTGTGTTTGTGTGAAATGTTCTATATGTATCTGTATGTATCTGTTGGGTCCATTTGATCCATAACATCGGATAGTTTCATTATCTCTCTCTTTAGTTTCTGTCGGGATGACTTGTTCGTTGATAAGAATGAGGTGTTGAAGTCACACTATTAATGTATGGGGTTTAGTGTGTAATTTAAGCTTTAGTAATTTTTCTTTATGAATGTAGGTGCCCTTGCATTTGGAGCATAGTTAATTCAGAATTGAACATTATCATGGTGGATTTTTCCTTTGATTAGTATGAAATGTCCCTTTCCATCTCTCTTGATTAGTTTTGGTTGAAATTTTATTTTGTTAGATCTTTGAATAGCTACTCCAGCTTACTTCTTTGGTCCATTTGCTTGTAAAACCTTTTTCCAACTCTTTACTCTGAGGTAATACTTATCTTTGTGTCTGAGGTGTGCTTCTTGCATGCAGCAGAATGATGGATCCTGTTTTAGCATACATCTGTTAGCCTGTGTCTTTTTTATTAGGGAATTGAGTCCATTGATATTGAGGTATATTAGTGACCATTGATTGTTCATTCCAGGTATTTTTAATTTTGATGTTGGTGGCAGTAGTAGTAATAGTAGTAGTAGTAGTAATAGTGTGTGTGTGTGTTCCATTCTTTTGGTTTTTTTCTGGTGTGAGTTATTTATATACTGTGTTTTCTCATGTGTAGTTCACCTCCTTTGGCTGAAATTTTCTTTCTAGTATATTTTGTAGAGTTGGATTTGTGGATAGATACTGTTTAAATTTGGTTTTGTCGTGGAATATCTTGTTTCATACATCTATGATGATTGAAAGTTTTGTTGTGTATAGTCTGGGCTGGATTCTGTGATCTCTGCATCTGTAAGACATCTGCCCAGGCCCTTTTTGCTTTTAGATTCTCTGTTGAGAAGTCAGGTGTAATTCTTATAGGTCTGCCTTTATATGTTTTTTGACTTTTTTCCATTGCAGTTTTTAATATTCTTTCTTTGTACTGTACATTTAGAGTTTCTTATGAATTTTTTTAATTTTTTATTAATTTATTCTTGTTACATCTCAATGGTTATCCCATCCCTTGTATCCTCCCATTCTCCCCTCCCTCCCATTTTCCACTTATTCCCCTTCCCTATGACTGTTCCTGAGGGGGATTTCCTCCCCCTGTATATGCTCATAGGGTATCAAGTCTCTTCTTGGTAGCCTGCTATCCTTCCTCTGAGTGCCACCAGGTCTCCCCCTCCAGGGGACATGGTCAAATATGAGGCACCAGAGTTCGTGTGAAAGTCATACCCCACTCTCTACTCAACTGTGGAGAATGTTCTGTCCATTGGCTAGATCTGGGTAGGGGTTTAAAGTTTACCACCTGTATTGTCCTTAGTTGGTGCCTTAGTTTGAGAGAGACCCCTGGGCCCAAATCTGCCTATCATAATGTTCTACTTGTAGGTTTCTAGGACCCTCTGGATCCTTCTACTTTGCTATTAAATCAAATCAAAGACCCAGATATGTATCCACACACATATGGTCAGTTGAATTTTGACAAAGAAGCCAAATCCTTTCAACAGAAAAAGGATAGCATTTTCAACAAATGGTGCTGGTCTAACTGTAGGTCTATGTGTAAAAAAAAATGCAACTAGACCCATATTTGTCACCTTGCACAAAACTCAAATCCAAGTGGATTAAAGACCTCAACATAAAACCAGAGACACTAAGTCAGTTAAAAGAAAAAGTGGGGAAGAGCCTGGAACATATTGGCACAGGAGACAACTTCCTGAACAGAACACCAACAGCCCAGGCCTTAATGTCAACAATTAATAAATGGGACCTCATGAGGCTGAGAAGCTTCTGTAAGGCTGGAGACACTGTCAAGAGAACAAAACGACAGCCTACAGACTGGGAAAAGATCTTCATCAACCCTACATCTGATAAAGGTCTAATATCCAAACTGTATAAAGAAATCAAGAAATTAAATACCACCAAACCAAATAACCCAATTGAGAAATGGGGCTTGGAACTAAACAGAATTCTCAACAGAGGAATATCAAATGGCTGAGAAACACTTAAAGAAATGTTCAACTTCCTTAGTCATCAGGGAAATGCAAATCAAAACAACTCTGAGATTCCATCTTACACCCATCAGAATGGCTAAGATCAAAAAACTTAAGTGACACCATATGCTGGCGAAGATGTGGAGAGAGAGGAACACTCCTTCATTGCTGGTGGGAATGCAAACTAGTACAGCCACTTTGGAAATCTATCTGGTGCTATCTCAGAAAACTGGGAATAGGGCTTCCTCAAGACCCAGCTATTCCACTACCTGGAATATACCCAGAAGATGCTCCAGCACACCACATTTAGAGTTTTGATTATTATGTGGTGGGAGGATTTTCTTTTCTGGTTGAATCTATTTGGTGTGCTATAAGCTTCTTGTATGTTTATAGGTATCTCTTTCTTTAGATAAGGAAAATTTCCCCTATGGTTTTGTTGAAAATATTTTCTGGACCTTTAATCTGGGAAATTTCTACTTCTTTTTCTATTATTATCTTTGGTTTTTCATAGTGTCCCAGATTTCCTGGGTATTTTGTGTCAGCAACTTTTTAGATTTCTTTTTTTTCTTTTTTTTTTTTTTTACTGTTTTTTTTCTTTTTTTCTTTTTTTTTTCTTTTTTTTATTTTTCATTTTTTTTTATTTTTTTAATTAATTTATTCTTGTTACATCTCTATGGTTATCCCATCCCTTGTATCCTCCCATTCTCCCCTCCCTCCCATTTTCCCCTTATTCCCCTCCCCTATGACTGTTCCTCAGAGGGATTACATCCCTCTGTATATGCTCATAGGGTATCAAGTCTCTTCTCAGTGACCTGCTGTCCTTCCTCTGAGTGCCACTAGGTCTCCTCCGCCAGGGGACATAGTCAGATGTGAGGCACCAGAGTACTTGAGAAAGTCAAATCCCTCTCTCCACTCAAGTGTGGAGACTGTCTTGTCCATGGGCTAGATCAGGGTAGGGGTTTAAATTCTTTTTAGATTTCTTTTGTCTTTTTTTTTTCCTTTTTTTTTTTTTTTTTTTTTTTTTTTTTTTTTTTTTTTTTTTTTAAGACAGGGTTTCTCTGTGTAGCCTTGGCCATACGGGACTCACATTGTAGACCAGGATGGCCTCAAATTCACTGAGATCTGTCTACCTCTGCCTTCCTGAGTGCTGGAATTATAGGCATGTGCCACTGTGCTCAGCTAGATTTGACATTTTCTTTCACTGATGTATCAATTTCCTCTATTATTCTTTTTACACCTAGATTCTCTCTTCTGTCTCTTGTATTCTGTTGGTGATACTTATGTCTGTTGCTCCTGTTCTGTTACCTAGGTGTTCCATCTCCAGGATTCCCTCTGTGTTTTCTTTATTGTTTCTATCTTTTCAGGCCTTGAAAAGTTTTTTCATTTCCTTCACTTATTAATTGTGTTTTTCTATATTTCTTTAAGTGAGTTATTCATTTATGCTTTAAAGACCTCTATCATGTTCATTAGATTGGATTTCAGGTCATTTTTTTGGGGCTTCAGTTGTGTTGGGATATCCAGGGCTTGCTGTAGTTGGATAACTGAGCTCTGGTGGTGCCATATTGCTCTGACTGTTGTTGATTGTCCTTTTATGCTGGCCTTTAACCATCTGTTTATTTTTTGTTGTATGGGTGGGGTTTTTTATGTTTCCCTATTAGTATCTGTTTCCTCTTCGTCTAGTGGCCTAATGGCCTAGAGTTTTGTGACTAGCTAGTCTTCATGTCCAGTAGAGTGTCTACTCTGGTGTTTTTGTGGCCTGCATGGCCACTGGAATTTTGAGTGATACCCTTGCCTCTGCAGTGTTTAGTACCAGTGTGATCTGAGGTACTGGTGCTGGTGGGCCTCCAAAACAGCGGGCTGGTTTGTGAGCTAGAAAATGGAGTCCAGGAGGCGAGTGTAGTTTAAGGATTGTGTGTGTGTGTGTGTGTGTGTGTGTGTGTGTGTGTGTGTTTTCAGGAAATATGGCAGGCAAGGGCTTAATGAAGAGTCTTACCTGATTGTCCCTTATGACTGCAGGACTCCAGGATTGCAGACAGTGTTGTGGGGCAGGAACTGGAGCACAAGATATGGGCTTCAGTTTGCCACTGTTAGGGGCACTTTTAGATGAGGTCGCAAGCAGGGGTTAGGAAGGGGAGGGTCTTACCTGGAGACCCTTGGTCTAGTAGGCCTCTGGGAAAGCAAACAGAGTCGTGGGGTGGGAAATGGGGCACCTTTACTAAGCCTTTTAAATTTTTAATTGTTTACAGTTTCACATATGTATACACATATACACATTGCATACTGAGTGTCTTATTATAAAAAGCAAATAACACTGAAAATCCTATATTCGTGGAGGTTTTTGTTCTTCTTCCAGTTGCAAACTGAAAATTTTACCTTCTAAGTGGAAAACTAAGTTGTTCTTAGAAGTGATGAGCCCATTGTTTAGGCATGTTGTGCACCAGAATTCCCTTAGCACATAACCTGATCCCATGTTTTCCATGATTCTCATCTTATCTTTTGACATTCTCATGTCACTGTCTTTTTCACCTAATTGGGTAAGTTAACCACCCTTTATATAAACGGGGTGTGTGTGTGTGTGTGTGTGTGTGTGTGTGTGTGTGTGTGTGTGTG
>OU015752.1:79465039-79525053 GCA_907169655.1 Acomys percivali | reverse complement strand
AGAGAGAGAGAGAGAGAGAGAGAGAGAGAGAGAGAGAGAGAGAGCGCCTGGGCGTTTTCATCCTCCCACAGAATACAGTGAGACACTGGAACAGCCATGTTAAATCATGAGATCATCCGGGAAGCAGAGGCAGGCAGATCACTGTGAGTTCGAGGCCACCCTGGTCTACAAAATGGTCCAGGACAACCAAGGCCACACAAAGAAACTGCCTCGAAAAACCAAAAAAAAAAAAGGGGGGGGGGAATGAGATCATCTTTTCAGGGTAACCCCTCCACACCCCAGGCCTCCCCCTGATCACATGCTTCTCACAGCAGGTCTTCCTAGAGGTACCGCATCTTCTCTTATGCTTCCCTTCTCCTGAATTGACTATTACCTGTGTACTGTGAATATGACTCTTGCTGCTCACTGGTCTCCTAGACTGAACAGCTGTGGTCTGGGCAGATGAACATGGAAAATGGGTCTGAAGGGATTCTTGATTTAGTATCCATCCTAAAGTCACATTGTGTGCAGTACTGTCCTGTGCCAGCTCATGTGCAGAGAACAGCTGTAGTGGATCTATTAGGGAGGTGTATGGGGAATTTGAACAATATCAGTAGATCAAGACAGTAGAGAAAAGCTGGTCTGAGTGTGGGCTACAGCTTTCAACCATTCCTCCTCCTCCTCCTCCTCCTCCTCCTCCTCCTCCTCCTCCTCCTCCTCCTCCTCCTCCTCCACTCATGGTGGTGACTCCGTTGTCTTGTTTGTTCTGAAGCCTCAAGATTGAACTCAGGTCTTACCAAGTAAGTCTTCAGCCCTGAGATGCACCATAGTCCATTATAATGGATTGCAAGATGTAAGGGTTTATACAAAGAGGCTCTACATCTTTAAATTGTAGGTAGTGAACAGTATAATTTTCTACGTACTGAACAGTTCTTGGACGACTGTTTTTCTTCTTGTAGATGACACCTGGCTTATTTGTCAGTTATAATGCACTGCAGCAGACCCCCATTCCTAACGTGATGACTACTTGGGCCCAAGGTTTGTTAGTTGAAATAAGAGCCAGTGACAGAATGAGTGCAGGTGAGTGATTCTCTGCTAGCGCCAAGGAAAGGGCTGACGGGCAAGAATTGACCATGCCCTTGTGCTGACTGCTTTGCAGATGGCTGCCACTATGCTGTCCTCATGGGGCAGAAAAAAAGGAAGAAAGTTCTCTGTCCCCTGAAGTGAGAAATAGTTGCAAGTGTCTCCCAGGAATAAGTAAAAATTATACCCCAATCACTGTAGCCACTGTGTCCCAACCCACCACTTAAGAAAGCCCTGCCCACAGCGCTCCTAACTGTCCTCAGGTGTGGAGTTTACATCTTGGAATTCCTGAGCCAATTGACGTTGAAGCGGACAAAGTTAAACTTTCTTTTCAGTTGTCAAACTCATGCTTTAAAAGAAGTTATTGACAAATTCTTCATACTTTTATGTCTTTGGGGGAATGATGCTTAAAATATTTCATCAAAGTGCATTTGGGTTGTGGTTCTGATTACTACTAATTACAGATGAGAGAATGGAACATAATCAGAACTGTGGCAAATAAAGCTGGGCTGGCATCCCCTAGTGGGCCTTTAGATGACCAGAATCTGGAGACAATGTAAGGTCTTAATCAGAAAAACCATGTGATCTTCACAAGAGAATAACCCTGAAGTATCCAACTGGAGAGAATGCATAATTACAAAGATCAATTATGAGATACTACATGGTCTACAGGAGAGGTGAGGAGGGCCTGAGCTATGGTGGAAAAGAAGATGCTGAGCAGGTGTGGTACATCCAACACCAAACCACTCTGATGACTAAACAAAAAGACAAATGGAGCATCAGGTGTATTAACAGCATACCACGGGATGGTAATCTATTTATCAAAGAAACTGAGAATGCAAATAAACAAGGTTCCATTATAAAAGACAATGGATTTAGTATTAAATATTTTGCAGTGGATCTGAAATTAGGTAAATGGAGGAACAGCAAAGACCAAAAAATGTTATTTATGGGTACGGGTGACACCAGCATAAAATAATACATAGAATAATTACTTGTAAATGCAACTCATTTTAATTTGAATACCAGCTATGACATAATTATCCACATAATTGTGCCTGAAAATATAGTTTGAGTGTACTTGCACAGCACTTGTGTTTGATGGTAGAGTATTATAGCTTCTAAAAGACTTTGATTCAAGTCGATTTGCAAGCTTTGATGAGTGCAAATTACAGAATCCCCATCAGGGAAAGCTGAACAAAGGCAAGGCGAGGATTTCTGTGAGTGCACTGAGGCTCCCATATACACAGATTCACATGGCTGACATCCCAAGATGTCTTGATAGAAAGGATTACTCTCAGGGAGCGACCGAGCCGCAGAACCGTGAGGTTATTAGAAAACAGAACTTCTCTAAAAGTATCTAGTTTAGAAAAGAAAGTATAGTGGTTTTCCAAATTGGTGTATTTTCTATAAAACTTTCACATTCATTCAGAATATGGTTGGGACATAAAATTTAGTGAGTTTAGTCACATTTATCAGAGCCTTAATGGAGGTATGTGTTTGATGCCTCCAGGAAAGTGTGCGATGCATGTGCTGTCCAACATGTGCCCGAAACACATGGATTCTCTTCCTTCCTTTTTGTGTTCATGCTTTATTTTCCTGGATTCTCCCCTGCAAGGTACCTTGCTGCACAATTACAGGAAGGGAGGCCTTATGACCTAGAGCCTTTCAGTCATCCAAGGCAGGGCTCTGCAGATTGCTTTTATCTTACATGACTTCCGCCAGAGTCATCTTTCCAGATTACCATGATGCAATAAAATTTCTTCTAAGAAATACTCTTTTTGGGGCTGGAAGGGGGGATTCGGGCATTATGTGCACTTTTAGAGGACCTGGTTCAGTTTCGAGCTGTCACATAATAGCACATACCAGTCTCTGACTCAGGTCCTAGGGAATCTGATGCCCTCTTCTGTCTTCTGTGAGTACTGCAATGTGGCGCACAGATCTGCACGCCGGCAAAACAACTTTACACACAGAGAGAAATTAAAACGAAGGAACAAAAGAAGTTGAAAGCTTCTTTATTTTGAAACTTTAAGATGGCAAGTGCAAGGGAAATTTACAACAAAGCAAAGCTTTCACATTTTTTGCTTCTCATACAAGCTAGTTTTATTATTCTGATTTTTAAAAAAAGTTGCCCAAAGTAAATCAGAAAATCTAGTTTGCATAATTTTACAAACAACAGTCAGGCATCTTATTCTATACAAATTTTTAATGGATGTTTAACTCTTAAGTGGTAAAACTGTCTAGAAGGCATCACCCCTTAGGGATGGATTTTCATAGCTTTGAATAAGATATGTATTTTGCATTGCAGATTCCTTTCTTGCTATGATTCTTCTCACATCTTATGTGCTTCATATGTTCCTTTGAATTATCAAAATACAAAAAAAATTTACCAGCCAATATCCTTTATGAATATAGATAGAAAAATCCTCAAGAGAATATTAGCTGAATAAATCCAATAGTCCATGAAAAGGATGCAATACCACAATGAAGTGACATTCGTCCTTGGTATTCAAGATGACTCAATGTGAAATTTAACACATGAATAAGTATTTTGAAAGAATGAAGGAGAGAAACCAAATGACCACACCAGGTGTGGAAAAAATTTTTGGAAAATATCTATACCCTCTCATGAAAAATAAAAATCTCTAAAATTGTCTGGTACAGATTGAATATCCCTCAACAAACTGAAGGTCAGATATGGCAATTTTGCAGATACTATCAGAATGAAAGAATAGGCTATAGTCGACAAAGAATTAATAGGTTAACACTCAAATATGGAACTCAAGGAGAAAGAGAGAGAGAGAGACAGACAGACAGACAGACAGACAGACAGACAGACAGACAGAGAGGGAACACTTTATAAAAGGTGATCTGACCCTCCATACTCCTTCAGGACTTCAGACACACAAGGCCACACACAGACAGACTGACCCCAAAAGCAGCAAGGATGGGATATACTATGCTACGTAGGAAATAACATGGAAGTGTGGCAAAATAATGATCTTTAACCTTTATCTCTTGGAAAACACACTTACTTGTCTGAATTTGGGAGACTAGCGTTCCCCCCTGCCATACACACTAATTGAGACTGATTTAAAATGGCATATGAAGGGGATGAAGGATCAAATCTTCCCAACCAGGAAGAAATGCTAAGATCATCATCTTTTCTATTGCTTTTTATTACTCATTTTTAATTTTTAAATGTTAATTTTTACTTATTACTTATATTTTTGTGCTTTAATTATCCAGTGGTTATGTTTTAATTTGTAACCCATTGTAATTGTTTTTTGAGATTTTATATTGTTTTATGTTTTATACATGCAGTGCCTACAGGGGCCAGAAGGCAGCATTAGATCCCCCTAGGGCTGGATTATAGAGGGTTGTTACTGCCATAGAGCTGTTAGGGATGGAACCCAGGTCCTCTGGAAGAGTAGCCAGTGTTCTTGATCACTGAGCCATCTTTGAAGCTCCTATATTTCGTTGTAAAATCTTTTATCTATTGTTTATTTTTCTAAACAATACATTACATTTTCTCTACCGCTTTTCACATCCATACAATTTACTTCCCATTCTTCACTCCTTTATTCTTCTCTTTCCAATCCCTCTCTACTTCACTACTTAAGTTGATACACTTGGCCCTTAAACATTAAAAACAAACAAACAAAACCCCATAAACTACAATTCCCACAATGAAGCCTCTGTTTCTGAACCTAATAGGAGACACAATGTTCTCTATTGCAGATAACACTGGAACTGCTTTCAAACATGTGTGTGTGTGTGTGTGTGTGTGTGTGTGTGTGTGTGTGTGTGTGTGTATGTGTGTGTAAAATGTTTAAACTGGAGCTAGCTTCACTCTGGAGCACAAACCCAGTGAAAGATACCTTACCAGAATAAAACACATGAGATGGAATGAAGAGAAACAAATGGAAAGAAGAAGAAGGAAAACTGGAGGACACATTCATGCCAGCCGATGAAGATAGTACCTGTTGAATCTGTTTTTGTTTTTTCTGTGTATATTTGAGTTTAGGGCTCATGACTTTGTTCTGGATAACCAACCAAGGGGCTCACCCTTGGAAGAGACAAGTTCCTCCTCTCTCAGCAGTCATTACTTGCCTGTAGGTCTCTGTCTAGGGCTGGGACACCCCGAGACCCCACATGAGATTTTTACTTTTCTGCATTAGTGTGTCTATTGGTATAGTTATTGTCTAGGCAGGATTTCTAGCCGTGTGTGTGTGTGTGTGTGTGTGTGTGTGTGTGTGTGTGTGAATAATAATCAAGGAAAACTTGGCAACTAATTTGAAAGTGGGTGATAGAAAGAGAGACATGGGAAGAGTTGGAGGGAGGGTGCATAGGAGGAGCTGGAGAGAAGAAAGGGAAGGGGCAGCAATAGAATTATTATTAATTACAATGTATTTTTAAGACTCAGAAAACACAACAAGGAACACACACACACACATAAACAAAACCCTTGAAACAACAATTATATTAGGCAATTTATGTCAACTGACACAAGCGAGGATCATTTTGGAGGGGGAAATGTGATTTGAGAAAATGGCCCTACCAGAGTGGCCTGTGGACAGCCCTGTGGTACATTTTCTTGAATGATGATTGATATAGGAATGGTGGGATTGGTGCCACCTGGGCTAGTGGTTCTAGGTTCTATAAGAAGGCAGGCTGAGCACATCCTGAGGAACAAGCCAGTAAGCAGCATCCCTCCATGGCCTCTTCATCAGCTCCTTTGACCAGGTTCTTGCCCTGAATTCCTGATCTAACTCCTTTATAAAGGACTGAGATCAGGACATGTAAGCGAAAATAAACATTTGTTTTTTTCCCCCAAGTTGCTTTTGGTCTTGGTGTTTTGTAGTGAGAAATTTGGTTTCTGTAAAACACAGTCATGTTTTGTGAATATGTTTTTTTGTTTGGTTGTTCTAATCCCAGGTGTATGATATGGTACTGTTTCAAATTGTCTACAGCAGCCAACTATAATGTGTCTTGTGCGCTAAAGGGAGTGTGATTTTTCCCCAGCTGCAGATAGTTTATGTTTGAGATTCTGGGGACTCTGCAGAGGGTATGTATACCAATGCCAGAGTTCCAAGAGAGGCAGTGGCCGCTGTTCCCCCGGTGCTGTGGTCCCTGCTGCTGCTGTTGCTGTTGCTATTGCTGTTTGCTGGATTGCTGGATTGCTGGGTGCTGGTGGGAGATGTCCTGATGATGAAGGTTGAACTTGTCCTAATGAACTAGACACCTCTAATCAGTAGGAAGTACTCTAGCCTTCGTTCTCGCTTATCTAATGCTGAGGGATTGTGGTGGAGAAGGATGGTAGATATAAGAACCCAATAAAGTAACCAAAAAGCCTAGTTATAGTGTTTCACCACAGCACCAGAACACTAAGACAATAATCCAGTATGACACCCCTTAAGGTCACAAATTTTTAATATTAGAAAAGAAATAATGCTGAAGTATAAAATGTGATTTCCATAGAGAGGTCTTAAATAATCTGACAAATGAAATGAGAAAAATCAATTCTGTACCAAAGAGAGTCAAAAGAGTCTGTCAGAAATCTCTTAAAGCTGATAAACACTTCCAGTAAAGTGGAAGGATACAAAATTAGAATACAAAATTAGAACCCTTCTTTTATACAAATGATAAGCATACTGAAAAATAAGCTTAGAAAAAAATCTCATTTACAATAGCCACAAAATAAAAATAAAACACTAAGAAATAAGCCTGGTCAAGGACGTGAAAGACCTCTACAATGAAGAGTTCCTAACACTGACGTGTGAAGTTGAGGAAGACACTACCAGACCTACTATGCTCTTGTATTGGAAGAACTAATCTTGTGAAATTGGCCAGTCTACAAATTTAATGCAATCCTGATTAAAATTCTGGCACTGGTATTTAGAGAAATAGAAAGATATTAAAATGTATAGGGAAGCACAGAAGACTAAGGGAACCAAAGCAATCTTTAACAAAGAGTATAATGTGGAGGAATCACTCTACCTGATTTCAAGTTACTCTACAGAGCCATCTCAATAAAACCAGCCCAGGACTGGGTGGGATAGAATAAGGACTCACATGTAACCCCATGCTCTCATAGACACTTGAGTTTTGGCAAAGAGACCAAAAAATAAAAGACAGCATTCTCAACAAAGGGCACTGGGAAAACTGGATAGCTGCATGTAGAAGAATGAATCTTAATCATTATCTCTCACACTGTGTAAAACTCAACTCCAGATAGATCAAGGACTTTAGCATAAGACCAATGCATTTGAAAAGAAAAATGTGTAGAGTGTACTTCAACCTACGTGCACAGGAAAGGACTTCCTGAAAAGGCATCTAGGAGCACAGAAGGTAAGGACAAAATGGACAAATGAGATTTCATCAAATTAAAAGTCTTCTGTACCATCAATTAAGAAAAGAGGTTACTTATACATAGAATGGGGGGGGGGAATCTTTGCCTGCTGTACATCTGACAGAAATAGCCACTGTCACTAATCAACCCTTCCTGCTCATGTAAAAATTAGTTACTGTGCTATGACCAATCAGCCCTTTCACCTGTAACCCTATGAGCCCTTTTATGCCCTTCCCCTGAAACAATGAAATGAGCTGCCTCTCTGAAGTTGGCGCCCAGAAGTCTTCTCCATTGCACTCACAGCTGTCCAAACCCCACTTGTTGTTTCTGCTCCCTTTGTCCTCATGGGAAGGTGGCCAATGACCCTCAGGGGAAGGGAGGACCACACATTTTAAAACAGGCTACATAAAAAGCTAAACATTGTTTGAAAAAAAAAAAACATAAAAAAGACTAGCAGACTATTTTTAAAAGTATTCATCGGTTCCAGTTATCAAATAAATGCAAATTAAAACTACTTTAAGATACTACTGCCTCATAGTCAGAGTGGCCATCCTCAAGATTACAAGGGCCTACAAATGCTGGTGAGGATGTGGGAAAAGATCAGAGAAGGGCTGCTATATAATCTGAGTCTACCATGCCCACAGGGTAGACCAAAGCCCACTGTCATACAGATAACCCTCCTATGGGTCATGAAACAGAATTATGAATCTAAGAAAGAGGAGGCAGACAGAAGAAGAGTCTATAGCCACCTGCTTGCTTTCCTGTTATGGCCCCTGTGACGGTATAGAAGCACTGCTCAGCTCTCACAATTTAGGTAGGAGTGGGGAGTTGATAGAGGTACAAAGGTAATATACAAGGTATGGGTTAGGAGTGATAAGGATGTACTATATGCCTATAGAAATTGCTAAAAGACAAATTTAATTAATAAAAGTTAATAGTAAAACATAATAATAAAAGAAATAATAAACACGAACTCAGTTCTTGTGTCTTATCCTCACTATGATTCTGTGCCACTTAATAATAGTGCTTGTGATGAGTAGTGTGTTCTTTTCCAGCCAGTCCCCACCCTATGGAAGAGCAACAGTGGTTTACTTTGATACAGCCCTGGGTGTTGGAATGGAATCATTTTCCCTGAAATTGCACATGTCCATTAAGTCTGCAGAGGAATTCCAGACCTGGCTCATGATTTGGGGAGGTGCAGGTTTGGTCTTCGTTAGGTTGGGAAGTATCAGTGCCTGGTGGCTCTCCTGGATAAGAGATTGTATTGGATGGCAGTAAAATGTGCCTCTCAGACAAGTCTCTGGGCTGAGCAGCCAGGTGGGGAAGAGACCCTTTTTTCTTGCTTATGACTGCAATGGCAAAATGCAAAACAACCTAAGCTTATTCTCCAGAGCTGACTGCTGTGGGAGGTAAACTAACGAACCGGTCCACAACAGGATGCTATGAGGTCAGGATCTGCCCAGCATCCTTCATGTTGCCCCTTGACTCCTGTGGCACTGATTTCAGGAGATCTTGTGACTGTACTGCTCAGCATCCCTCTGAACTTTCCTCTCTAACTTTAGACCTACAATTCATATGTTATAATTAACCTTTTTAAACAGAACTCTAATGCATTTGTAATAGTCAACAACACAATAAAGCTATTGTGTCAGTAAGATAGCTCTATTGACAATTAAATTCATGATATAGGTTTAAGAAGCATAAGTGAATTTTGTGTTGAGACTTGGGTCTCATCCTAATGATTATTCATTGTGCATGTGGGGATATTTTCCAGATAGAGAGAATTGAAATACAAATTATTAATGGTCCCAAGAAATGTGGCTGTGAGATACTCAGCCTGTAATAGAAAATCATAAAGTAAAATCTGGCATGATTTGTGAAAGTAGTAAATGTTTGTGTACATTGATTTATGAGTTATATGGTAGATTTATTGTCAGATAAGAAGTAATGAAGTAACAGCAAATGCAACATGAATGTTATGCCAAGCTGGTTTTTTTTATTAATTTTTTTTCTTTTTTGGAGTTTATAATATACTCGCACTGTTTTGTTCCACCCTTTCCTCTCTCCAAAGCCTTCTATTGGACGTTGGAAGTTCCAAGACATAGGAAGACACACACACACACAAACACACACACACGCATTGGCACACACATTCATTTACAAGAAGAGTACCTGTAACAAGTGGCCGGCCTCTGCTTGAACAGGACCATCTAGGGCAGAGATTTTCTCAGTTTAGCAGGCAAGAACTCACACGCTGTTTCATTGGACAGGCTGTATCTCAAGCTGACAGCAAAACTTGGCAATGTCCATCCACGTGGCACTAGTTTTGTAGGCATGCAGCTATGAGAGTGGGGAAACCATGGAAGCATTCCCGACATTAAAAAAAAAAAAAGCCCACAGAGATAAGAAAATATGGAGTAGAATGAGATTCCACGTAAGGATCTGTGGGCGGCGCATAACGAGGTGAAAAGGAGCAAAGCCGCAGGAGAAACAGCTGGGTGTTTAGATGCCAGGAGCGAGGACTGTTTACCGGAGAGAGCTGAAGTGAAACAGGCTTGAGAGAAGACTACATATACTATAGGCAGCTGATCGGGAGGGCTGGCGGCACTATTCACGCAAGTAGTCCTGGATGCTGGACATGGCACTGCAGGATATGGTGTTTGTCCTCCTGGCTTTTCGCCTTTCTTTGGTCTGCTCCTTCCTGTTACATACCACCATTCCCTTTTCAAACAGGAAAGCTTACTGTATGCTACCCGATGGTGGAAATACATGCGGTTATTTTTAATGGGCTCATAGTTAAGAAACTGAACTGTGTCACAGGACTTAGGAGGACACGCCTGACTGCAAACGTAGAGAATACGCTTGTCCTCTCAGCTAGTGCTGGAATGGGATCCACAGATGAGGCACCTTCCTTAGGTGTAGGAGGGAGGGCACACTGCTCCATCTGCCTTCACACTTCCCTGTGGTAAGGTCAGTGATCAAGTCTGAGAACCGCTAAGCAGGCATAATTACTTCCAAACCTGTGTATTCACAGGAACTGTGACACCCTGGAAAGAAAAGCAAAAAATAAACACAAAATGGCTAACCTGGCTGCCATTCCAGTGGGACATAAGTTGAAAAGCTTCATTTTGTGCTAACTGGTGTCCCTGCGGTGCAGCATTTCCCTACAGACAGTCGTTGGTTTTCGGTTTGTTTGTTTGTTTGTTTTTTAAAGCCTCTTATATGGCAGTCTTTCATTTATCTAGCTCTTATAAAATATTAAATGACTAGATTAGGTAACTCTGAGCGTATCATTGTGGAGTAGACATTGCTTTAGAGAAGGCTCTGTCTGCGTCTCTGCTGCCCTGAACCCAGGCTCACACACAACCTCCCATTTGTCCTTCTTGCTCTTGGAAGTGCTGCACTTGCAAACTCATTTCTGGATAGGAACTTTCAAAATCCTCACACTAACTTGTGCTAGTTCCATTCTGGAGAAAGAAAAGACGCAGGTAGCTATGCATCCACTGAAAAAGAGCTCAGACTTATATGTGCTTACACTGTGTGCAGTGTCTTCTGATACGGCTCTCTCATTATGTGTTATACTTCATTTTCAGATGGTGGATATGATCCATTAATCTCACTCCAAAGTACTTTGTCTCCAAAAACTTTTCAAGACTGTTTTATTTTTTTAACTTTGATTTTTTTCAATTAAAACATTTTCACACAGTATATTTGATAATATCTTTACCCCTTGCCCAAATAGTCTCAGATTTTCCCCAAATCCCTACTGAACTAATTTTATGTCTCTCTCCTTTCTCTCTCCCTCTCCCTCCCTCTCCCTCCCTCTCCCTCCCTCTCTCTCTCTCTCTCTCTCTCTCTCTCTCTCTCTCTCTCTCTCTCTAAGAAACGAAGCAAAATTCTAAACAACCAATACCACATAAGAGAAATAAGAGAAAGAAAGAAAGAAAGAAAGAAAGAAAGAAAGAAAGAAAGAAAGAAAGAAAAGGAACAAAACGCATACAAAGAAATCACGAGTCCATTTTTTGTGTTAGCCAACTACCCTAAGGATGGGGCCTGCCCTGGAATGTGGGTGATTTACTCAATCACTCTGCATCTGAAAAGAAACTTATTTCCCTTTCCTGGCCAGGCATCATTTGCAAATAGCTTTTTGGTTAGTGATGGGACTTTGTTTACCTCCCCTTCACAGTGCTGGGGCTTTGTCTGGTTTGAATTTGTGCAGGTGTCCTTTGTATGCTGTCACAGTGTCTGTGAGTTCATCTGTATATGCATCCTGTTGTGTCAGGAGTGGAGGGCATCTCATGGAGTGAGTTTTAAATCTAAACAAAAAGCAGTTGATTACTCCCCTAACACTTGTGCTACTATTGCACAGATGTATCTGGCAGGCAAGTCACTCTTGTCGGTCACAGCGGTTTTTACCTGGGTCATATTGATGATTACCTTTCTCCTCTGGTAGTGTGCAGAGTACCTTCCAGTACCACGAGTGCTAGTCAGCAGAGGTAAGGCTTCATTATGGCTCCATTTCCCCGTGTTCGAGGACTTAAGTGTTTTCAGCAACAGGGTCTTACCATCAGACTGTGAAGAGTAACTAATAGCCTTGGCAATAGCCTGTGATATTTAGGAGGCATCTGAGTCCTGGTTGGCCAATGATTCAACAAGCTGTAACCCACTGCTGGTACTAGAGGTTTTGTTGGAAGCCTAAGGTATTTTCTACTTTATTATTTGGTGATTCCTTTTTAAATAACTTTTATATATGTATATACTATAGGAAGCTTCTGCAATAGTAGGTTTCTATGTGGCTTTTCAAAAGGTCTTTAGTGTTAGTTGACACTCGTGTATGCCCCCCTCCTTGCCCTCTGTCCCACCTCCCTCCCAAGTTAGGCCTCCTCTTCTCGTTTCCCGTTATCTTTTTATACTACTATATTCTATTTCCTCTTCCTTGGAAGGTTCTTTTCTCATCCTGGTACCTTACTACATATCTAGCCCCTGTAGTTACTTAGATTGATACATACATATTGAAAACTGAAAAGCTGATAGACACATAAGACACATATAAGAGAAAACACGCAATATTTGTCTGTTGAGGTCTGGTTTGCCTCTCTCAGAGAGATTGTTTCTCTAGCCCCACTTGCCTGCACACTTGACAATTTCAGTTTTCGCACAGCTAAATAATATTCCACCATTATGTAAAAGTACCACATTCTTATTATCTAGCCATGTCATCAGTTGACAGACATCTAGGCTGTTTTCGGTTTCTAGTTACTATGAATAGAGCAGCAATGAACACGGTTGAGCAAGTGTCTCTGTCTTAAGATGTAGAGTTCTTTGACTATACGCTCAAGAGCTATAGCTGGATCTTGAGGTAAATATATTCCCAGCTTCCTGAGGATTCACCACACTGGTTTCCATAGTGGTGTACACATTTGTTCTACCATAAGCAGTTACCCTTACTCCACAGCCTTGTTGGCATGGGCTGTTTTTTCTTTTTTTCTTTTTCTTTTTCAATTGATTTTGACTATTCTGACTCTGGTAAGATGAAATCTCAAAGTAACTTTAATTTGCCTGTGCCTGATGGTGAAGGATACTGAATATTTTAAAAAGTGTTTCCCAGCCATTTGTTTCATCTTTTGAGAACACTCTGTTTAGTTCTATAACCCAGTTTTTAGTAGGGTTGGTTTTTTTTATTTTCTTTTTTTCAGTTCTTTATTTATTCTAGATGCTCACACTCATCAGATGTATAATTGGTTAAGATATTTTCCCATTCTGTATGCCAATGCTTCGCTTAAATCCTTGTGTCCTTTGCTGTGCAGAAGCTTTCTAGCTTCATTAGGTTCCATTTATTGTTGGTCTTAGTACCTGTGAAATTGGTGTCCTGTTGCCTGCCATATTGGTGTCCATAGTATGTGCCGCAACCAGGGATCATTTGGTTTCTGTGGCCTGTGTTGCTCCAGAGGCCATGTTGATATGTCTGTGGCCTGTGCTGCCACCAGGAGCCATGAGAGTGTCCGTGGTCCATGCTGTGGGCAAGGTCGCATTGATGTGTCTGGTCTGAACTACCATCAAAGACCATGTTGAGGTCTGTGGTCCATGCTCCTGACAGATTCCATGTGGATGTCTGTCTGTGTCTCTGCTCTCGCAGAAGGCCACATTGATGTTAGTTGGCTGTGTTACTATAGAACGTCATGTGGATATCTGTGGTCTCTACTGCCCCCTAGAGCTAGGCTGATGTCTGTGGGCCGGGTTGCTGCTGGGTGTCTGTGGCCTGTGCCTGGGAGGCCATGTTGATGTCTGCAGCCTGTGCTGCTCCCAGAAATCATGCTGAGGTCCATGGCACATCCAGAGGCCATGTGGGTGTCTGTGGTGGTCCATGCTGCTGCCAGAAACTGTGTGGAAACCCATGATCACTGCTCATGAGGGAAGGAAGCCACTTTTGCAGTGGTACCAATGACTGATGACTGCAGACTCACAGCTGAGAAAGTCATAGAAGGTTCCTGTGACAAACCCTACTACCCCTACCCCAACCACTCCTCCCAAAAGTAACAGCCTAAACAGGAAGCTATGGAAGAGAACTCTTAAAGATTGTAATACGGATGCTGAAATGTGGCTTTTCACAACTGATGGCTTCTGGCAGGGGTGCATATGGGGAAGGACTCAGTTTTCTGTAAGAGTCTGGCCTCTGGGAGTTTGACCAATGAGTATATCCGCAACACAATTTGGACTTGTGATTATTTTTGTTCGTTCATTTTGTTTTTCTTTCATTTGTCTTATTGCTGTAGCTAAGATGTCAAGAGTGGAAAACCTTGCTTTGCTCCTAATTTCAGTGGAAATATTTTTGAGGTTTTCTCTATGATGACTGCAATTTGCCTTTTTTATGTTGAGGTATCTCCCCTATATCTTGAGTTTTTCTAGGAATATTCTAAGGCCTTTTCTGTATTTAATGAGATGATCATATGGCTTTTGCCTTTCAGTCTGTTTATATGGTAGATTACCTTTATTGATTTACATGTGCTGACTACACCCTGCATCTCTGGGATGAAGCCTACTTGATCATGATGGATAATCTTTTTGATGTGTTCTTAGATTCATTTTGCAAGTGTTCATAAGATATATTGTTCTATAATTTCTTGGTTGTTGTTGTTGTTGCTGCTGCTGCTGCTGCTCTTTGGCCTTGGATTCAAAGCAAAAGTGGCTTCACAAAAGAAATCAAGAAATATTCCTTCGGTTTCCTTTTTGGGTAATATTTTGGGGAGTGTTTCCATTAGTTCTTTAAGTACCTATTTAGATTTCTGGGTTGAATCTACATTTCCATGGGCATTTTGGAGGAGAGAGTTTGAAAGATTTTTTGATTGCTTCTACTTTGGTAAGGGTTATGGATTTGTTTAAATTGCTTATTTCATTTTTATTTAACTTTAGTAAGTCATATGCCAAGAAATGCATCCATTTCTTTTAGGTGTTCCAATTTGATAAAATATATTTTTTGAACACTGTGTCCTTGTGATTCTCTGAATTTGCCGGTTGTCTGTTGTAATACCCCCCTGTTCACCTCTAATTAATCAATTTGGGGATTTTAATCTATCTTTTGGTTAGTTAGGCTAAGAGTTGTCAATCTTGTTGATTTTCTCAAAGAAATAATTACTGCTTCATTGAATCTTAGTAATTTGTTTTTCTTTATTTGATTTTTAATTCTAAGCTTAATTATTTCTTTCCATATAATCTTTTTCTTTCTTGTTACTCTACAGCTTTTAGGTGTGTTTTTACATATTAAAAACTGAAGAAGTTTACTCAGTGCTCTGAACTTGCCTCTTAGAATCACTTTTATTGTGTTCCATTGTTTGGGGTATGTTCTGTTTTCATTTTCATTCAGTTCTAAAATGTTTTTCATTTTCTTCCTTGTTTTTTATCTTGACCCAATTTTCAGTAAGTAATGAGTTGTTCAATCTCCACGAGTTTATAAGCTTTCTGTTTCGTTGTTGTTCTTGATATCCAGCTTGAATCCATGGTGATCAGATAGAACAGGCATTAGTTCATTTTCCTTATATTTGATGAGATTTACTTTGTCCCATAATATGTTATTACATTTGGAGAAATGTGAGTGGAATATTCTGAAGATGCCTGTTGGGTCCATTTGACTTATGATGTTATTCAACTCCAGCATTTCTACGTTTACTTTTTGTCTGAACAACCTGTAGTTTTGTGAGAGTGGAGTTCTGAAGTCACCCAATATCACTGTGTGAGGGGCAATATTTGATTTCAGCTGTTGCAGTATTTCTTTTATGAACTTGGGTGTGCTTGTATTTGATGCATAAGGGTTTGGAATTATAATATCCTTTTGGTGGGTTTTTTCTTTGATGAGTAGGTAGTGTCCTTCTCTATCTCTTATGATTTGTTTTATTTGAAACTTACTTTGTCAGACATTAAATTGGCTATAATGGTTCTTCTTATGTCCATTACTTGTAATATCCTTTTCCTTCCCTTGACCGTAAGGTAATGTCTGTCCTTGCAGGTGAGGTATGTTTCTTAGATACAGAAGAAAGATCTTATTTTTAATCTAATCTATTAGTTTGTTCTGTGTCTTTTTAATTGTGAAATGGAGACCACTAATGTTAAGAGTTATTAATGATCAATGTTCACTGATTCCTGTTATTTTGTTGTGGTGTGGTTTTTGTTATCTGCTTGTTTTTTGTTGTTTGGCAATTATTTATTCCTTGTGTCCATGTGAATGTAGTTAACTTCCTCAGAGTGAAGTTTTAATTCTAGTGCCTTCTGTAGAGCTGCATTTGTAGGCAGAAATGTGCTTTTATCATGGAATATTTTTCTTTCTCTTTTGATTGTAATTTATAGCATTGACTGACATTGTGGTCTTTTGGAGCTTGTACATCTGTCCAGGCCCTCTGTCATTCAAAATCTCCATTAAAAAATCAAGTGTTCAACCCCATCAGAGACTTGAGAAGGAATAAAATTACTTATCTGAGTATACAGGGTTTAGCAGCTTCCCAGATGAGAAGATGACAGAAACAGTGTGCTACCTGAGCAGTCACTGAAAACTCTTTACAACATTGGAGCATCATCTTCAGCCTTCTGGCCCAATATATCTGACAGACATATTTGTGAGGCAGGAACTATTGAGGACTTCCTTACCCTGTCTTGGCAGAGTTTGGCCGTCAACTCTGCCTGCTTCCAAGTTTGCCCTTTTTTAGGCAGAATTCTTCTCAAATTTCTGATGGGATTAAAGATCAGGTAGTTTAGTTTTACAATCAAGATTAGTTGTTTAGGGATTAAGATTTTTTAGGTCTAGATAGATGTTTTACATTTATAATGATGAGATATGATAGATATTGATTTACATTCAGAATTTTAGATGCACCAAGATAGGAAAGATGTTCTCTTCAAGGTTGCCAATACAAATAGCCAAAACACAAAGATGTAACGTTTATATGATTCCTGATTATTTCACGGTTCTTCTTGCTGTAGGTAGTTTACTGTATATATATACATATATATATATATACATATGTGTGTATAATAATACAAATGTATATATAAAAAATAAAAAATATTTTTAAAAAGAAAAGCCAGGTGTTTTTCTAATAGGTCTGCCTTTACATATGACTTTGTCTTTTTCATTTGCATATTTTAATATCCTTCCTTTGTTTTGTCCTTTTAGTGTTTTATGTTTTGAATGATTGTTGTTATTTCATTCAACTGTTTATGTTTTTAAGGTCTTCATTAAGATACTTATTTATATCCTTCTTAAGATCCTTGAACATATTCATAATTGCTGTTTTGAAGTCCTAGTCTTGTGTTTCAGCTAAATTGCTTTAGTCTGCATCTGTTGACGTAGAGTTGCTCTTTTTTGGATGAGTCATATTGTTTTGGTTGTCTATGTTTGTGATTTTTAGCTGGATCTAGACATCTGGAAGTTGAAGTATTTCTTTGTGTAGATATATAGTTTTCTCTTTGTTAGGTGGGTGTTATTATCTTTGATTAATGTTGTCCACTCTGGGTTCTAGCCAAATGTGGTAGCTGTAGGTTCTCAGATAGAATGGTTCTGTGGATCAGCAGTAATGGCAAAGAAATGGAGATGGGTTAGGAATAAACGCTGATTCCCAGGCTAGTGTGCTTACTGTGGGTCCCATAGTGTGGGTAGAGAGTGGTTCTGTAGGTTGGCATAAATTGAAAAGGAATGGAGCTAGGCTAGAAGGAAAGTTTGAAAGGGCCTCACAATTTTTTGAAAAGAGAAAGCCTTGAAAGATGCATGCCTTGGATAATATCTTAAAACCAGGTATTTAATAGCCTAAGGTTAGGCAAAAGCCCCTATGCCAGGGTCTTTCTTTAGTAATAAAGATGCCATATATCACACTATACCAAGTCGAGAATTTTAAGGATGAAGCTGAAACAGTTTCTAAGTGGTGTCTGGAGGGTTTGTAGACAACAATGGATTCCACAATATCTAATGCACTGCAATATGTCTTCACTGATAGGCTCTCACCACAACATTGAGAAGTTTGTGGTTGATGCTTTGCCTACTTCTGGTATACATGTGTGATGCTGCATTGGGAAAAATCACATTTTTATGACATCAGAAAACTAATTATGCATGGCCACACTGACAACTGCAAACAAAAAACTGATCACAACTCCCAAGAAGAATATTTTTTCTTCCATACAAGCAAAGCAAATGTGGAATCACTTCCCACTGCATATCTTAAACCAGTACTGACCCCTCCTCCCTTTACATAATTCTCAAAGTAGGTCAAGTGCAACAGACTAGGATGTCACTGGACTCTCCTTAGACAAAACAAATATGACTCTTCTCCTCACAAAGGCTGCGTGGACTGTAATTCCGTACTTTGTGTATCCTAACCTAAAATCATAAGAGAAGAGACCAGAGGGAAGTGATAGGACCCTGATCTCAGAGATCCTTGTCAACTAATCCAGTACTAACAGATTAACCGACATGCATTTTCTCTACTCTGTGGACTAGGAATTCTACCACCTGGGGTTAACAAATTGAGTGCCTGCAGAGGACTCAATATTTACTACCTCAACAGAAAAAAAAATCAAATATTGCATCTATTATAAAGATACTTATTTCATTCTAAGCAGCTACCTGTGATACCACCAAGTAGCTAATGTGATATCACTCAGGACTAGACAGAAAAAAAAGTAAACTACTTCATCTTTTATAAAGACACTTATTCCATTCTAAGTAGCTACCTGTGATACTACGAAGCAGTTAATGTGAAACTGCTCAGGACTATGCTTTTACCATGTAAATCTAGGGGAATGGGAGGTACAATCATTACATCTATAAAATGTACTTCTATACTTTCTTCAATACTAAGGTACATTATAATAATATTAAGGCATGATATAATACTGTATATAATAGTATTATGTTACAATACTATCATCATTCTTCACAATTCACCAAAAAGGAGACATAATCTGGAAAAAAGCCCCAAGTGTTTAATAGGATTAAGACTCTGTGGTGGCATGAGTATGTGACGGTTTGAATGAAAATGGCCCCATAGACTCATAGAGGGTGGCACTATTGGGAGGTGTGGCCTTGTTGAAGTAGGTGGGGCCTTGTTAGAAGAATTGTGTCACTGGGGGTGGGCTTTGGGGTTCCAGAAGCCCAAGCCAGACCCAGCGGCACTCCTTCTTCCTGCTGCCTGCCAATCTGGAAATAGAACACCAACTACCTCTCCAGCACTGTGTCTGTTCCTTTATGGCAGCATGCTTCCCCCAGTGACAATAGTGGACTAAACTTCTGAACTGTAAGCCAGCCCCAGTTAATAGTTTTCTTTTAGAGGAGTTGCCATGGTCATGATGTCTCTTCATAGTAATTAAACCCTAACTAAGACACAGTGCTAAGACTTTTTTATTTCTTATTTTATTTTTTGGGCCTTATGTATCTCAAGCTAAGCTTAAACTCATTAGAAAACCAAGGATGGTCTTGAACTCCTGAAGCTCTTGATTTTATCTCCCCAGTGCTGGGATTACAAGAATATGCCAACACACTATCTTAGTGCTAGGATTCAAATAACTTTTTGGATAAATCTAATCAATTTCAAAATAACTGATTAACTTGCTAAGTAAGCTTTACTTTAACCCTTAAAGAGTACAAGGGTGCCTAGTGCACCTCTTACATAGCATCCATCTGCTGTTTGGGCTTCACGTGTTCCCTTTGCTATTTATTAAAGGAAAGTCTCAGATAAACACAAGACACTGTACATTTTGCCAGCACAAACTTCACTTGACTCTTGTGACAGACGTGTGCTGATATGTCTGAGTGTCATTACCTCACCAAGTTAACATGGATTCCTTATCATCATGGAGCTCCCAGCCAGGCACAATGTCGCCTGCTTTCAGTAGTCAGCTGACTTGAATCAGAACCAGTGAAAGATACACATTACCTTGGGTTAATAGTCCCCCCCCCTTTTTTTAAGAGTTCCTTCCATTTATTTGGCCAGAAATGCCACAGCATTGAGTTTTCCTTATGGTAGATCTAGGTAACTCTACCAAGTTTGTAGCTAGCCTTGACTACACAGTGAAAGTGGATCTCCAAAATATAAAAATAAAGCTAGCTGACAGCGTTTCTTTTTTCCCCTTTTCATTGCTTTTTCTTTTTAGTAATGCTGAATTTTACATACTTAGTGTTAGTTAAGGAGAAAATAAGTTATTTACATATTTTTTAGAAGTAGAGAAGACAAAAGATGAAAAAATATAAGATGTATTCATTTACAGTGATGTATGATCACTGTGTGATTTTTCATACATAGAATTCCAAGGATGCTTGATTTGCACTTGACAGCATTCTCCTATCATATGATCAAGAACACAGTATATAATTATCCTATAGGTGCAGGGAGGGGAGACCTAGCAGGGAACTATGCCAAAGACCAGTTCATGAACTAATAATTAATTAGGCATTAGGATAAATCTGTGATATGTATGAAACAAACCATAGACCTTTTGATTATGTACTGGTTTGTTTTAACTATCAATCTGATACATCCTAGAATTACCTTAGGAGTCTTAATGGAATTGTCTATACTAGGTTGGACAGTGGAAATGTCTTTGTGAGATTATCATGACTGTTGATTGGTGTAAGAAAATCTAGGCAGGAGATCCTGAATTATATAAGATGGAAGAACAAAAGCCAGTGAGTGCCTGGAAGCATGGATCATTTTTTATCTCTGCCCCTGATTGAAGATAGAACTAGCTGCTTCAAGCTCCTGACTTGACTAACCCTCAAGTGATGGACTGTAAGCTGAAGAAACATATTTCCCCCAGTGGTTTTTTTGTTAGGATATTTGTATCAGAAACTAATAGAAAAGAAACCATAACAAATTAGGTAATTTTTTATTTTAATTTTTAAAAATATATTTTATTAATTTATTCATATTATATCTCAATTGTTATCCCATCCCTTCTATCCTCCCATTCCTCCCTCCCTCTCATTTTCCCCTTATTCTTCTTCCCTATGATTGAACTGAGGGGGACTTCCTCCCGCTGTATATGCTCATAGGGTATCAAGTCTTTCCTCTGAGTGCCACCAGGTAGATAATTTTTTATTGTTATGACCAAGAACCTGAAAAAAAAGCAACTTAAGAAAGGAGGGGTTTCAGCTATTCCACTCCTTGGAATATACCCAGAAGATGCTCCACCACACAACAAAGACATATGTTCAACCATGTTCATAGCAGCCTTATTCATAATAGCCAGAATCTAGAAACAACCTAAATGCCCCTCAGTCAAAGAATAGATAAACTGTGGTACATTTACACTATGGAATACTACTCAGCTATTAAAAACAAAGAAATACTGAAATTTGTAGACAAATGGATGAAACAAGAAATGATTGTACTGAGTGAGTTAACCCAGACTCAGAAAGACTCACATGGCATATACTCACTTTTAGTTGGACACTAGCCCAAAAAGGATGTCCCAGAAAAGTCTTCACTTACTAGGAGATTGGGATAGATGTGAGGACATCCTATTGGGACTCTAGATGAGAGAAGTATGGGATAATGGGGAAATAGAAGGATCCAGAGGGTCCTAGAAACCTACAAGAAGAACATCATGACAGGCAGATCTGGACCCAGGGGTGTCTTTTCAAACTACTGCACTAGCCAAGGACAATACATGCAGTAAACATTGATCCCCTACTCAGATCTAGCCAGTGAACAGGACATTCTCCACAGTTGTGGGGAGAGCGGAGACTAACCCTGACATGAACTCTGGTGCCCCATATTTGACTACTTCCCCATGGTGGGGAGGCCTGGTGGCACTCAGAGAAAGGATAAGCAGGTTACCAAGATGAGACTTGATAGATAGCCTATAACCATATAGTGGGGGTGGAGGCCCTTCTTGGTTACAAACCTAGGGGAGGGGAATAGAGTGAAAACAGGAGGGAAGGAGGAACAGCTGAACACAGTGAGGAGAAAACAATTGAGATGTAATCTGAATAAATTAAATAAAAAATAAACAACAAAAAAAGAAAGAAAAAAAGAAAGGAAGGTTTTATATGTTTATATGTTTTGTTAGGGAAACATGACACATTGCATCCAAAGTCAAGAAGTTGATCATATACAAAAAGTGGAGCTTGTCTGCCAAATTTCAAGGCTTACCTTTGGTCACCTATTTCCTCCACCAAGGCGGGACATACTGAAGGCTCCATGACTTTCCACAATATTGCCACCATCTGGGTGTGAGTCTCCTATTCTCCGGGGGAGGGGGCAGGGGGGCGGCTGTTGGCCACCTGCTCACCAGAGCAAGAGGAGAAGAGGCAGGCCACCGGGCTCGGAAGGCTGTAAGCATGATGAACCAGAACAACGTCAGCAAGATAGCTCAACTTTATTTGGAATGAACAATGACATTTAGTCCTTGGTGGGGGGCGGGGGGGGGGGGGGGGGCTCCCAGGATAGGTGTACATATTTGGTTGGAACTAGGAATTCCAAGGATGCTTGATTTGCATTTGGCAGCATCATATGAGAGGGAACATAGTACATAATTATCCTATAGGCATAGGGAGGGCAGAGCTAACAGGGAACTGTGCCGAAAGCTATATGTCAGATGTGGTTAGGGCCATGTGTTCTTAAGGGCACTCTGCAGATGAGGTCACCCAGAGAGTAGGAGGACCTGCTGGAGAGAGGGAGTCCTCCATCTAGAGGCGAGCTCAGAAAGGCTACCCAGACTGGGAGGACTGTAACCTCAAACAGCAGCGTCCTCCAACATCTGGAAATTAATGATACAACAAAAAAGTCCATAGGATAAATTTCACATCCAAATCACATCAACCTTCATTTCAATGAAAGCACAAAGTATTTATTAAACTAGCACAAAGTGTATGGGCTGATGGTTTGAATGGCTGTGTCTCCACACAGATTTGAGCCTCAGGGCCCAATGTTGAATTGCTGGAGATGATGTTTGAAGGGCCTGGTGCTGAGAGAACAAGCTCTTACGCTCATAGCATGGGATTGACCACCTTGTGCTCATTACAAACCAGGGCAGTTCTGTTTTGCTTCTTGCAGTGACTTCATCCGACATCTCTGCCTGCACTGCCACTGCTGTAGCTTGCATGCCATGCCACCACATGGTGCCCATGATATCTGCTTTCCGGGCCCAGACTAGAAACCAATTCTAGCAGGAACACTATGCTCTTAAGCGTCTAGAAACCAATTGTAGCGCAAGCGCCATGCTGTTAAGCTTCCAGAACTCTGAGCTAAATAAATATTTTTGTTTTATTTTTAATGTATCCAACCTCAGTTATGTTCTTACAGCAACACAAAACAAGCTGAGATGACAGGTTAATTCTCCAGTACATCTTAGAGATTTCTGAATAGTGCTTCAGAATTTGGAAAATATGTCATTTCTGAAACTCACACTGAGGAGCTGAAGATGTGATGCTTCTGTAGGAGGCAGGGAGGGACATGCACCTGAGTTCCAACTTCAGTAAGTACACTATGAAGTCAAGCAGAGGGAAAAGAGGAAGGATAGACATTTCCTGTGCAGATATGAAAATTGCAATATTATGTCTACAGACATTTTCTCTTTAAAATATTGACAATAAAATGCAGAGAGAGGTGGGGGGGATGGTAAGCATCCCTGAGCAAATAAGGTGAGGAACTTGAGGTCAATCTGTGAACAACACAGCAAGGTCCACCTCCAGAAAAGCAAAAAATCAAACCAAACGAGCCAGCCAATCGGCTTTAGTCATGAGGGAAAGTAGTGTGGCCATCTCACCCTGCTGGGATAATACAACAGGACTTAGAATCTAGTCCTCAAAGAGAAGAGAGTTCTGGAGGCAGAAACATAAGATGAGGAGGAGACACGACAATGCTCAGGCTTTGTGAGGCCAGCCTCTGAGGAATGGTGGTGAACCCTGATGGCCATGACTAAATGGAAGGGGAAGCCTGTGGTGCAGAGACCTTAGCCCAGCAATTGAGCTAATGAACTTGGGACCCCTGAGCAGAGCATCCTTACTCAGATTTGGTAGGCTGGGTGGAACATGAATGAAAATCAAAGCAGGTTTGCCCAGTCCTTAAGGATAAAGTGGGGTGGGGGCTAGGGGTAATCAGAATTCAGAAGCATTTGCCTGAGTATGTTTGAAAATTTCATACCTGACTGGCTGCAAACCCTGCAATGCCTGAATTGCTGGAGGCTGGTCATTGGTTATAAAGCCGACTTCATAGGCAGTGCTATCTTAGAAAACATTCTATTAAAGAGTAAATATAAGGTCTTCAGGAAGGTCCGGCTGACAGGCTGATTTGTCAAGCACCAGTAACTCTTGCTGATGTGTGTTGAGAAGGTCAAGGCAGCAACGCCTTTGGACGGTGATCAGTGCCCAAGGAAATGGGTTCGGCCACTGTGTGCTCTGTGCTATGGATGTAGGTATGAAAGTGCTTAAGTTGAAGAACATGAACCTGGGAATCAAGGGGGGACCAGTGAATGCAGGCCCTGAGCCGTGCACCTGGAGGCTCTGTTTGCCTAGGTGCTGTGCACCACCTCAGAAGAGAGGGTGGAAAGCCACACCCCACACACAGGATATATTGGAAATACAAACTGTACTCAGTGGGTTATAAAAAATGTTACAAATAAAAGAGGACACAAAGTTGGGAGGTGATGGGTGTAGATCTGGATAGAGGAAGGAATAGAATAAGAATGAATATAATAAAAAATATATTGAATGCAGCCATGAAAATTTAAAACAATTGATAAAAATATTACATTTTCAATGTCTAGTTTCCAAAAATACATAACCTGGAAAGAAATGGAAAAGTGTACCATCTACAAACAAAACAAAACACTTGGAATAGAAGTTATTGTTGAAAGGGCTAGGGAGGTATCTTAGACAGTAATGTGCTTGCTGGACAAATACAAAATTATGCCTGTAATAGCTGCTTGAGTAGGACAAGGGAGACAGGTGGATTTCTGAGACTTTCTAGCCAGCCAGCCTAACTGAATAAGGGAACTGAAAGTTCAGGAAGAGAAAGATCCTGACTCCTAAAACAAGATAGATAGTTTCTGATTTCTGGGGGTACAAAACTTGTTCTCTGATCTCTTTTTGCATGTGTGCATGCACTCCCACAACACTAAAGTTTCACAGGTGTTAGATGTACTATTAAAAGATTTTGTTTGCCATGTTAAACACTTTGAAAGATCTGTAGGAAATCATATCTAAATAAGTAAATGAAAATATGATAATCACTTCTCAGAAAAAAGCAGCTATAAGATAGAAACTATTTTAAAAGAACCCAATGTAAACCCTGGCCTTGAAAAATGCAATGACTAAAGTTAAAAATTTCACCAGTGAGAGTGAATGACAGTTTTAGCAGGTAGAACCAATGAAGAGATGCCAACAGAGATCTCCCAGTGATTATATGTATATATACATACATACATACACACACACACACACACACACACACACACACACACACACACACACACACATATATATATATTTATGTATGTATGTATATCTTGGGCATAAGAATTAATGTGTATAGATTGCTGGTATGGATTATGCTGGTTTAGTAAGTTAATGGTTGTAGCTTCTCCTCCCATAACCATGACTCCACTATCCCTAAATATTTGCTAGGTTTCCAGTACCATGATTCCTTCTTGGTTAAGTGGGTGAGAACAGTTGGTGACCTCAAAGGTATGTGCGCCACTTTAGGTCATTGATTTGGTTCATAGGGTTGATAGAACTGTGGGTTGCCTCCCTCCTTTGGAAGCATCCATTGGTGCCTTCTGATATCATAAGAGCTAGTACTCAAGGAGGGGACATCCAGGTCAGTTCCAGCTGTGGGGTCTC
This sequence comes from Acomys percivali, assembly GCA_907169655.1. Classification (NCBI taxonomy): domain Eukaryota; kingdom Metazoa; phylum Chordata; class Mammalia; order Rodentia; family Muridae; genus Acomys; species Acomys percivali. Next base: position 79,499,317 of record OU015752.1, on the reverse strand, counting down.
TGGAATCTGTTTCTGAATTAGGTGGTGTCCTCAGCAATGGGGACTCATCTTCCACCCCTGGGGATGTAACCAAGGGCAACAACAACAGGCTATATATTTTGGGTATGTTCCAGAAAGCCTTGGCCAACAACTCAAATGAATACTTCTTATGTCTGGTATTGGGGTTTTTGTTAGGTGGTTTTTGGCTCTTAGAGGAAGCATCATCAGCTCAGATGAAAAAAAGCTCACTAAAACTATATATGACTAGTCATACATGGAGTTATGTATATTATGGATGCCATCTCCACAGTATAAAGGCAGTCTTGGTTAACACATGTTGGATATTGGGCTTAGGCCAGGATGACAAAGCTGGTGCTTGTGCTAACACTGGAAGACTCCTCTTATCTTGGAAGATCAACTCACCATGATGGTTCAAGGTTAAAGAAATGTAGATGATAATCCTACTTACTGCACCCAAATGACATGGCCACGTTCCCAGCTAAGTAATTATTTGTTCATCATGAAGTCAGGGGACAGTGTGAGGGGTCATTTGTCCTTTGACTTTTGGAGTTTCTGTGTCTTTAAAAAAAAAACCAGGACCTAAAACTGTAACTACTACTGGGTGATTAGAAACAGATTTGACGTAATGTTTTAAACATCTAAACTTGCAGGTGCTAATATCTGCTCTGCTTCTAGATGGCTATCCCAAAGAAGAAATGATTTATCGTTGGAGGAAAAATTCAGTTGAGGCAGCTGATCAGAAATCATGGCGGCTCTATCAGTTTGACTTCATGGGCCTCAGAAACACTACAGAAATCGTGACAACATCTGCAGGTAGGAGCTCTTCATGAGGTCAGCCTTCAGACAAACAGGGACGATTGACATTTGTCCTCTGTGTCGCAAGCTCCAGCCAAGCCCTGGTGGGCTTCCATTTGCATGTTTACAATGAGTCTTAGCAAAGAGCACTCAGGACCTTATTTTAGACAGAACAGCTGATTCAAAGGTGAAAATACATTCGAGGTTTACATGTGGGTGGGATGGGAGCAGTAGCAATTGAATAAACTCTGGAGGCACTATGTCTGTGAACCCAACCACATTGCCCCAGACTGGTGGGTTTATGTAAGCCTAACTGCACTGCTCACAACTGGCAGCTTATGAGTCTGTTTTATGCCAACAGTGCAGATTCTGCCCCATTGACTTCCCTGAGACTCCGCTGCCACTGGGAAATAACAGGAGCTGATAATAAGAGGATCTGAAATTCCTTTAATAGTACATTCTAGTTTTTCCTTTATTATTGTGAAATTAAAGACAATTTTGATATTTTTGATGTACTGAGAACAAGTACTGCTGTGATCGTTTATTCCTCATATATAGCACCAATTATATGACAAGTGGAATAGATAAATTAATATATTTTTACATCTGTGTCCCTGTTTTTGTACCTGATATTTAGTAGTTGTTATAGTCAAATATTTTTCAATTAACTTTATTCTGGCAGGTATAAATTGAGAGTTAAAGTTAGATTTTCTAAAGGTCTTGATATTTACTAATATGAATATGATTTGCTTTTCAAATCCCATAATAAGTTATTTTATTGATGTTTAGAATAGTACATCAACTTTTTATAATTGATTTTTAAAAAGTATGTCTAATTGCAAAATTGCACGTAGACATATATGTATTCAGAAAGGTCCTGAAGAACTACCTTATAAAAGACGAAAGGGAAAGATTTCTTTCAGATGTCTTGGCGTTACAGTTGAGAGGTAAATTAATGTTCAATGATAAAGGTCAGAAGAATGAAGGGTCAAACTTCTGTAAGTCAACTGTAGAGACAGCAGGAAGGAAGATGCTTAAGCAAATGCCTTCCTAGTTCTGACTGTTAAGATTTCACAAAATTGCATATTGTCCCCTGACCAAAACCCAAGAGAAAAACAAGTAAGATGGAAAGAGAACAACAGATTATTAAAATATTGAAGTTACCCCAACAGTGGCTTTACAGAGGAAATAAAATATTTTTATAAAAACGGAATATGGGTTGGGTGTGGTAGAACATGCCTTTAATGCCCAGTACTTAGGAGGGAGGTGGATCTCTAGGAGTTCAAGGTCAGCCTGGTCTACACAGCAAGACCTTGCCCTTAGTGAAAGTATCATTTCACAAAAGAATACTAATTTCCTTCAAAAAAAGAAACACGACCATTTAGAAACTTAAACAAGAAAGCTCCATAGTTTTTAAATTGAGATGTAAAAAGATCATACAACAAGATAAGAAGTAAGAAAATATGTTTATGAACACTAAAGCTGATCAGTAGGAGACATCAAAATATGAATGTAAAGGTAGTTCAAGTTCCAGGAATGGAGTTCATAGACCATGAGTTAAAAAGGAAAAAATTATCGTAGTTGGATATAAAACGTGAATTTGTATGCTCAAGCATACTGCGCAGTCCAAAGGATGAGTGCAAAGGAAGGCACGAGACAGCCAAACGGCCAGCTAGAAGTCTATTGTTAAGTGTAGAGGAAAAGACAGAGGCAAAACTCACACCAGTGTCTGACTTTGTACCAGGATGCACAATAACTTGGAGCTACTGAAATTCCCTCATGAAGTTGCCAATAGAAACAAGGGAAAACTAATAGTTTCAGACTAGAAGAAAACAGGACTTTGATACTGAGAACCTCACAATGACCTACCACTCCTTCACAGATACTTACAAGCTAATTCATTCCCCAGCTGTATGAAAACTGCCCAAAATGTCCATGAACCTTAGTTAATTTTCTAAACAATATAGTCAGGATAGGTGGTATTTCTTGAGCATCTTCTGTGATCAGGTGTGATGCCAGATGCAGTAAGTTATGCAGGACAGGTTTAGAAACAGTGCAGGTTCTGCATAGACACATCCTGCAGAAAGCTAGGATGAGAGCCATCTTCTGAAGACTCGGAGCCATCCCAGAAGAAGCTTGATTGTAGGACCTGGGCTTTCACACACACCTTTACATCAGATGATGAGACGAAGCAGAAGCCTAGGGCTCAAAATTAATTGCTGTAGTATCTTTCTTTCTTTTCTTTTCTTTCTTTCTTTTTTTTTTTTTTTTTGGTTTGTTTTTTTTGTTTGTTTGCTTTTTTGTTTTTGGCATGAACTTCACCGACAGGTTCCAGCAGCGTCTCAGGGACAGTCCAGTTGTCAGTCAGAGGGAAGGCTGCTCTTCTAGCGCTGTGACTAAAGAGCCAAAGCTGCATGTGCACAGCTGGTACTTCTGAAGTTGATTCATGCCTTAAGTACAGCAGCAACTCTCAGTAATTCTTCAAAGTCCAAAAACATCGCTGTGTGTATGAAGCTTCAGATAGATATTACCAGTGCTTAATACTGAAAATAAAGCTTCCAAATACTTCTCCAGCTGCCTGCTGTAAGTACAGGAGACAGGTGCTGAGCCCTAGGGCCAGATAGGTTGTGTGTTGTTTGAGCTGCACTCTGCCACTTACCTGGTACCTGGCACTGAGCAGTTCCTGTGACCTTCACAAATAAGCTATCTGGCAGTGATACAGGAGACAGGCAGAGTAAAACTGATACAATAAAGAAAGTACTAGTAAATTTCCTTAGGAGGTGTTAACTTACACGGAGTTGAATTTAGCTGGGAAGTGCTGCCCCCAACATGACTAGAAGATAAATAGTACACAGACCACGCTCGTTAGCTGAAGGAACACTAACTCCAATATGACTAGAGATATATAGTACACTGACAAGGCTTGTTAGATACCATAGGAAGAAAAAAAGTATGTACCGCAATTGAGGTTTAGGATTGCTGAGAAAGTTTCTGCTAAATTTGGTTACCAAAATTGACCTCCAGTTAGGTTCTATTTTTACAACAAAAGGAGACAACCTTGATGTACAAAATGAAGCCTATCTCCTGATCAAAGGGCATGCCTCTAAGGAACCCCTCAAGGGGGGCAGGGCAGCACAGGGTGGCTTAACTCTGACAGCTTGGCAAGAGAACGCTGCCTTACTTAAGAAACCATTCTGGCAATGTCTTTGCTGTATGAATCTCCCATCTGCCCAGGTAGATAGACTTGCAATTTCCTGTGTCTATTTAAATTGTCGAAAGTGTAACCTGGGCCAAGATGAGAAAGAGGTTTAAAGGTGACAGCATATACGGAATACATCAGCCTAGGCTGTGTATAAGTTAGCAAAATCTATTTGAGGCTGGCTCCTCTTGGGTCACTGACCAGAGAAAGACATGTGCTGCTATTGTTAAAGAGTTTTGTTTCATTCTCTTAATTGTATGGAGTGAATTCCATGGGGGTTGGGTGAGGATTTCTGCCTCAGACTGCAGTCACTGACCGTTCCTGTGACCACCACAAATGAAAAAAAAAAAAAGTTGCTTTCTCTCTTTGTAGCTGCTGTGAATTTAAGTGAACTAACATATGTCAAGGGCACAGTTGTCATCCATAACTAGAAATCATGTTGAGTATTATTACCTGAATGCCTTGCTGTGAGGGAGAATCAAGATGTTTATGCACCAACTTTCTTTAGTAAATAGTCCATTAATTTAGTTGCTAGCATTTAATTCAGTGAGACACATTTTAACAGTAGTGTATGGTGAGATTTATAACTTGAAAGAGAACAGAAGTAATGTGTTTAAAAACATCTCATAGAACAAAGTAAAACCTCACTCTATTCACCTTTACCCCAATGGAGTCTGTGAAGTAAAATCAGCCTAGGTTCATAGTTATTTTTATAATAGTGACAGTATTTTTGACTACAAGATTGAGTGAAAAAAAAAAAAACCCAAGTCATCCTCCCTCTGTAATTCATAGAGGACAGTGGAAAACCTCTACTTGGTTTAATGAACCTCTCCACTAAAAGATGAAAAATCATGATTGAATTCATAAATTAATATATGTATTCCTTTAAAATCATGTTTAATCAGTTATTCTTACCATGACATCTAAATTAATTTTTATACATAATACAGAGACAGAGAATATTGACTTGTAACAGTTTGTGTTCTTTGATCCTTCCTGGTCCCTTTGACCAGCATAGGATGTATCAATGTCTTTATACATAGAGGAAGATAGGCCTAGCAGGTTGCAGGCATGGCCCTCCAGCCGTATACTCCCTATGAGCCCTTGGCTAAGTTTAGGCTCTGGCTGTGATGCCGGTAGTTTTTCCAGAGATATCACTGCAAGAAACAGTTCACTATACTCACTTGACCTGACCTAGCAAAATAATTAGCCCAGAGAAAGCACTTGGAAGTGAGACCATGGGGACAAGTTTTCCCACTGCAGCTTGCTCCTGCCTCAAATGTGTGGGCAGTACTTCTGGGCCTTGTGCCTACAGTTTTTCTTCTTATCTTTCTGACAAGCCAGAACCAGTCATTTCTTCCTTAATTTTTTTCCCCAGTGATATAAGGTTTGCGCGATTTTATTTTGTCAAAGGCTTGCTATCACACCGTGTTGGTCTTATCTATTGTTCCTTGGTACTCAAAGCATTTTTCATCATTGCACGAAGAAGCTCTTAAGGTAGGAGCTTGATCCAGAGCTACATGGTGTTGTGATTAGCGCTTTTATCAGGGCTAATTATGCCAAACTTAGAACAAAATTTCTTTTATGAAAAAGAGCTAGTAAGTCCACAATTTTAATGAGACTTACAGACTTAGCAGGGAATGTCACAGTCTCCCTCGATGTGTCTTAAGTAAGGGATCTGACACATTGGAACAGCTTTTGCTTTCTTTTGTAATAAACTTGCAGATAAAAGGCGTTAACAAAATGATACGCTTTGGTCTTGGCTTCATTCTCAGGCAAATCTGAGGATGATGTGGTTAATACCACTGGCTCCTAGAACAATGGAAGTGATTAACCTTGGTGACTGCCAACCAACCTATCAACAATGTTGTGGAAAGGTCGAAGTCTGTGGGAGGCAGAATAGTGGCATGTGGATGTTTGATCTCAGTCCATTCTTAGCATAGACCACTTACCTTGTTGATACATTTATTTGCCTGTTTGTGTAAGTGTCTATGTGCGAGTGTGTGAGTGAGTACCTGCTATGGTGGGCATGTGGAGATCAGAACACAACTTCTACCATGTAGGTTTCAAGGATCTAAACCCCCTTGCCAAATGTGGTGGCAAATGTCCTTGTTGGCTGGGCCACTTCATCAAACCTTTGACTTCCTTCCCTAATGGGTCTTTTGTTTTACTGAAGCAACAATATATTTTAGGAAAGGGGCTTCAGAACACCACATGGATTCCATGGAGTGCTTCTTTTCAATAAGTTTGATTTCTCGATGTATGTATGTTCCAGGCCCATGTTTATTCACTCATATTGATGAAGGAGCCACCGATAACAATTTATCTGCATTCACTTTGAGGCTGTATACCAGGTGCTCTGACATGTCTGTTACCCATGAAATTCTATGCCTTCAGTCCAGAAACTGTACAACAACCTCCCCCGAAAAAGATGCAACTTTATTTAATAATAAAAAATGAGTCAGTCAGCCTGAACCACAGAGATTGCTTACACTGCATTGCAAAGTAGAAGAGACTCCTTCCACCTTGACCAGTTCTGTCCCGGCTGTGGATTTGCTGAAACGAAACAAATTACCAAACATCATCTCCCAGCATCTCTGGACCATGATCACCTTCTAAAACGAGGGGTATATGTGCCAGATGTTTAACATGTGAGGTGTCTAATCCCTACAGTCATAGAAAATATCTTTTGTTTTTATAGAAAATATCTTAAGCCCTCCATTCATTGTTAAAATCTTGGTATATAAGTTTCTATAGTTTTATTTCCTTCAACTATAAGGCATATTTATATAAAAATTTTGATGTTATATTTTCACAGACTCAAAAGTGGAAAAAAGTATAAAGATGAGAGTTTTTAAAACAAGACTTAATGTCCATCAATTCTTCCTCATGGTAAAAAACCATAGTAATATTAGTAAGATCTGTCTAAAGCAATGTTTGAATAGCTCAGATAGTTTAGTATATCAGTGTACAAGCGGAATTTCTTTTGTAAAGCTTTATATTATTGATTCTACTTGATCTGCTTTCCTTGATTGTTCTAGAATAAAGGTGAGAGAAAAAGAAAATAGAATTAAAACAACTTTTCAGCAAATATTTTTCTATTAGTTTTCCAAGCTGCCCTTCTCAAGTATGGAAAGCGTGTTTTTGAAGATTCGGAGATACGTTTTGGCTACATATTTCCATTTAATCAGGGTCTACCAATGTACTCAGCACTGTGAAATGATCTGATAGCAGCCTTCTCCAGTGAGAGCTGGGGCACAGCAGCAGCTGAATCCGGAGAAGCCTTATGCTTCCCAGTTGAAAAGAACAGTTGTCACTGGAAACCACTGGTGTCTCAGGAAGAGACATAGAGAGGGATTGTTTATAACCTCTATATTGAGAAATCTGAGGGAAGAGGGCTTGCTTCTAGTTTCATTGCTACCAGGTCACAGTGACTTTTTTTAGTACTGTAAATTAACACTATTTAATTTCTCAAATACTTTGTCTGGATCAAATGTTATGATCATGTGACTTTTCTTTTTTATTCATCTCTGAAGTAAATTTCATCTATTAATCATATGTAATTACTTGTATATATCCTGATATGTATATAGACATATGTCAATGTTATGTTGTTTATATCACATGTATCTGCTGCTATTTTAAGAAATATATGGTAATATTCACAAGGGATATTCATCTCTAGTTTTCTTTTTTTCCTGGTTTTGAGGTAAGGATAATGCTAGCTTCATAGAGTGAAAAGAAAGTTGTTTTTGCTTCTGGTCTTTCCTAGAAAAGATCAAGTAGAATTAAGAATGGTCTTAATTTTCTTTTTTTTATTTTGAGAGTATAATTTAATTACAACATTTCTCTCATTCCTCTAAAACCTCCACAATACTTCTCCCTGATCTCCTTCGTGGCCTTTTTTTTCATTAATTATTATTACACACATACATGTATAAACATCAATATTTCTAAACATAACATTTCATTCCATACAATGCTACTTGTATGCATGTTTTCAGCGCTGACCCTTTGGCACTGGACAACCAATTGCTGTGCTTTTTTTTTTCTGAGGAAAACCACCTCTCCCATTCCCAGGTGTCGTCAGCTGCTCTTTGTGTAGGGTTAAGGCCTCATGAGACTTCCCCATCCACTTTGGTATATCCACTGGTGTCGTCCTTATTCACCTCATGTAGAGGAAGTCATGTTGGTGAGACTAAGTGTGTAGGTTCTGTCACTGCTAGGAGACACAATCTCATAGTTAACTCCCTGATCCTCTGGCTCTTACAGCCTTTCTTCTTCTGCAGTTTGCCTTGAGATTTAGGCATGGGAGTGGCTGTAGATATATGCATTGGGTCAGCGTCTCACAACTCTGCATATTTGTACTGGAAACTGAGCTAGCTACTCAATGCTAGTGAAGTCATGGAGTAGAACCTATAACCACTGATTTAATAAAGCAGCATATTCTCTAACAGCAATATATAAACATCTGTCCTCATCCCCATAGATGAGAGTAGTTTTCACCCATCATCAAGGAAACTTCTCCTTGCACCAGATGGAGACAAAAAGCCACAACCAATCAAAATGCACAGTTAATTTTCCTTTGAACATTTAGCAGGTTCATTTGTGAAGTAAGCTTACACTAAAGCTGTATTTATGTTTTTTTTTTATTACAAACTTAATTCTTTTTAATTCTTATGAGACTATTCAAATGATTTATCTCAGACTGAACTGTGGTTCCCGGTTCACTTAATTGAACTGGTCACATCATGTTTGAGAAGGTGTTCATCAAATTAATTATATCCTTGAGTCCTAAAAGTCCATCTTTCATGATATGGATCATTTTTATTTATTTGTTTAATTTTAATTGAAAATAGATTCTTCTGCCATACAATACAATGTAACCACAGTTTCCCCTCCCTCCACTCCTCCCGACTCCCCCCACCTTCCCTCCCTCTCAAGCCAACCCTACCTCCGTTTCCTCTTCAGAAAAGACCAGACCTCCTTGCCAGAGATGTCCATACATCCTGCTCTAGAGCTCTCCTTTTTACCTAGCTTCTTTGTGTATGTGGATTATAGTTTGAATATCACTTACTTAGCAGCTAATATATATTTATAAGTGAATGCAAACCATATTTGTCTTTCTGGGTCTCAATTAACTTACACCAGACAACTTATTTTTTCTAGTTACATTCATTAGTGCAAATTTCATAATGTCATTTTTTTTAAGAGCTGAGTAATATTCTACTGTATAAATGTGCCATATTTTTTCATCCAGTCTTCAGTTGAGGGACATCTAGATTGTTTCTAGTTTATTATGAACAAAGCCACAATAGTGGAGCAAGTGTTCTTACGGTAGGATAGAGCATCCTTTTGGTATATCCTCCATTGTTGGCGGTGAAAACTTGTACAGCTGCTATGGAAATCAATATGGCAGTTCCTCAGAAAATAGGCTATCAATCTTCCTCAAGACCGACTCTTGGTCATGAACCCAGAAGATGCAGATAATTTGCTTCTTGCTCGCATACATCTTCTCACTTCCCAGAGTCCTTGCCTTGCTTTTCTAAGCTTTGACCAGTCCATCTCTTTGTCAATGTCTCTGATTTCTCTTCGTTATTTCCAACATTCCACCACATTCTGCTCTTTTGAGGGTGTTTTGAAGTGGAAGCTCGGGTTATTAATTTCAGACAGTTTCCTAAGTCTCAGATTCTTCATAGATTTAATATGTTATTTTCATTTAGCATGGTATCCTTTTCGCTTCATTTGAGTCACTCGCACAGACATTGACAAGTATTAGAAAATTTCCAGTAACCCTCTCGCAGATTTCTGCTTAGATTCTGTTGTGAGCAGAGACCGCTTTGATAGCCGTTCTCACCCTCTCCCCTTTTTTCACTGAAGCTTTCACAGTCTCTGGAAACCTGCAAGACTTGTGTTGCACTTTGGTTGAACAGCTTGTTGTTGTTGTTGTTGTTGTTGTTGTTGTTGTTGTTGTTGTTGTTGTTGTTGTTCCTAGACAGTGTTTCTCTGTGTAGCCCTGGTTGTCCTGGACTCACATTTAGATGAGGTTGACCTCAACCTCACAGAGATCTGCCTGCCTCAGCATCCCTAGTGCTGGGATTAAAGGGATGTGCCACCACCACCTAGCCAGGTTGAACAGTTTTTCAAAGGCTGAGGAGGCCTGTCATTGGTTAGTTCTCTCAGGCTCTTTCCTTGCCTTCTTTTGTGGTATCGGTTGCAGACAGAGAAATGTTGAGCTCTCTAACTACAACAGTGGATTGTTTCTCTTCTGGCCCATCAGATTTTATTAATATTTTATTGTCCTTGTGTCTGGCATATACATTTAAACCATTAGTTTGATTATGTCACCATAAATTCATCGTGATCCATTATTCAGTATGACTTATGACATTTTTTAACATAAAGCTTTTATGAAGTTGCAATTTAGAAATCAGAAAATCTGTCTTTTAATTAGACTGCTCGATTCATTTCTGTTTAGTGTTATCAGTACAGTGGTTCCACGTCCACCACTTTCCTTTCTGCTGCCTGTAAGTCATGTATCCTTCTTGTTACTTCTTCCAACTTAACATCACACTTCTACTTTAACCTTTCACTGCCTTTCATCATTCTCTTACAATTTTTTAGAGATATTTATAAGGTTTATTTTTATTCATGTGAATAGGTGTCTTTGTGAATGTTATGAGTGTGCCGGTAACCACAGAGACCAGAAGAGGAGGTCAGCTCCTCTGAAGCTGGGGGTACAAGCTGTTGTGAACCACCCATTGTGGGAGCTAAACCTGGGTCCTACAGAGGCACAACAAGGGTTCCTAAGCACAGAGCAGCCTCTCCAAGCCTTCCATTACTTTGTCAGTGTAGCTGGAGGGGATCCCCACATAAACTTCAATTTGTCAGTATTAGTTTTGTAACAACTTACATCCACTATGATTGAAGACTTGATTTTTGTATATCTCTATTTCCTTTGATCCTGTTTAAGGTATAAACTCAAACTCAAAAATATAGTATTATCATTTTATATGGTTTATTTCCTCTCAAGAAGTTAAAAATAGAAAGCAAAGTAAGTATATATTGGACATTTTGGATCACTGCAGTGACTCCGGGTCCTGATTCTCACCCTCACCCCCAGGTTTTGCTATGCTATTATTTGCATGTTTGTGTGGTGATATATTGCATTGTCTTAATTATTTTTCTCATCTCTGTGATAAATTGACTTACCTGAATAACAATGAAGAAGGGCTTGTTTTGGCCCAGAGTTCCAGGGTGACTCCATTATAGCAGAGGAGTCAACACAAGAGTTTGAAGCAGCTGGACTTAGCATAGCTATAATCAGGAAGAGGGGGCATGCTTGTATGCAGCTTTTTTTCCCTACAGTACAGGACCCCAACCCAGGATTCTATACTGGCCACAGTTGTCAGGTCTTCCCTTCTCAGTTAACTTAATCAGGACAATCCTCCACAGGCATGCCAGAAGCCCTGTCCCATAGGGGCTTACAGATATCATCAAATGGACAATCACTGCTAACCATTACAGCCTCACCCCTTGTCAGCTCGATACCCAGACATATCACTTTATATTATAACCTTTCACCCCTTGTCCTCAAACTCTCATGTTCATCTTATACAAAAATATAATAGGACTTCAAACATGCACACAGTGTGTACCAATTACAGTAGTTTGGCAAGTCTGAAGTTCAAGTCTCATCCAAGACTCAAGGAAGTCTCTCAACTGTGAACACCTTTATAAGAAAAAACAAGTGACATGCTTCTAACATACAATGACACAGGGTAAATATTCCCATCCCAAGATGGAAGAATCAGGCTATCATTAGACTCAAATAAGACCAAAATCCGTCATGGAAAACCTCCATGTCCAGCATCTAGAACTAAGGATGGAGAATGGTCAGGCTCCAAGTACTTCAGTATTGCTTTGAATGCCCTGTATTAAAATACACAGCACTGTCATTTTATTTGCCTAAACCAACTAACACAATTTATCAAACTGTGGAGAAGAAAGGCCTTCACATTTACCCTAATTCTTCCTCGTGACCTCTCCTTCATCCACTGAGTTCTTAATTTTCCTGTACATTTCAGTTTCCAACTGGTCATTTGATTCTTCTTTGTTCTATTTTTTTGCTCAGGGTTTTTCCTTCCTTTTGTTTCCAGGAACTTTATGATGCCTTGAACCTGTTTTTGAGGAAATGTTAGAAATCCATGTCAAGTTTTCATATTGTTGTCATGTTAACATTAGTATGTGGTGTTAATTATCTTTCTTCACTTCAGTTCAAATCTTTCTAGTTCTTATTTTAATTAACATAGTATGCAAATGGTTTTGGACTATGTACCCATTATTAAGTAAATTTGTAAATGCAAATGATACCTAACATGTTTACTTGTAAAAGAAGTGATAATAACTGCATCACGTGGTGCCATAGTAATTTTTATCTCAGGATCCTAGACTGAGGTTAAATCTCCTATTAGTGAAAAAAGGGCAGCTACTTATACGGGACAAAAAGAGAGACCTTGTTTATGCTCTGTCTGCCTTTCAGTAAGCTGGTTTTGTATGGCTGTGTGCGGGTCACAAAATGTCCTTGTCCAGTGATGATGCATTTGTGTCTAGTAGAGCACCTATGTTCAGGAGGGGAATGACAAGCCCAACTGTATGTCCTAGACCAGCTCCCAGGAGCATCAGTCGATGAAGTCATACCAGCCACCTTCAGAGCCAAACACTCTCATAATCCTCATTTACAGTCTGCCTGGTGTAAACTTATTCCTTACACTGCTGTTTCTGGTTTGTTTTTTTTTTTTTTTTTTTTTTAATTCTGTGAATGCCAAATTATCTCTGCCAAGTCTGTATTCCAAAGTTGTTTTGTGCCGTCTTCTAATGGAGAAGAATTCAGTGATTCTGTGCCTTTCCTAAGTGTTTCACTTATGCCAGTAGTTAACTATGTGCCTTTACTGTTGTACTGATCTCTTTCATGAAGAGCCTCAGGTCTTGTATCCCGTTATTCTTTTCTGGCTTGATTTGAGAGTGTCTTCATCAATCTGTACCATTCTCTGTGTCTTGACTGAAGAACAGTTTCTTTCCCTCAGAACTTAGCAGGTGTTAACTGCTATTCAAAAGATAAGACACCCTAATAGGAAAGAGATCATACATGCAAGAACATAATACAAGAAAGTTGACCTCAAACACAGACGATGTTATCCACCAGCTAAAGTGCTGCCTACTTTGCTAGGCACCTTAGCATTGGCTCATGGACTTTGTTTTATTGTCATATCGCCTCTGCCATTGTGTTAAATAACCGCCTAAGGCGAACAACCTAAAAACAATTTTCAGTTAAACTACATCTGTACATTTATTTGTAAATGAGGCAAGCTTACATTTTATTATACTTTATATATATTTGCTTATAAAACATTTTACCAGTTTTATGATGGTGTGTACTTTTTCTTTTTGTGAAGGACTGTGCTAGCATCCTCATCTTTTTATAACAATTTAATAAGCAAATTTTGCTTTAAGGAATGAGACAGCAAACTGTGTTCCAGAGGTAATTTACTGACCGCGTGACTGTCTTATGCTTTTAATAACATTTTTATTAATTATTTGAGAATTCTGTACAATACATTTTGATACTTACCTTTTAGCTCCCCCGAGATCCACCCTCACCTCCCTACCTACTCAACTTCATGTCTTTGTTATTTTTAAAAAGAATAAATAAGAAAATATTTAGAGTTCAGAAAAATATGCACTATTATATAGTCATAAGGCTAGATCGTCTTTGTTTAAGGTTAATTCTCTTGTATATTAACTTGACAAACGCTATCATATCCTTGAAGTCATTTGTGTCAAGCAGTGTTCCTCTAAGCTCATATCTTAGTTTGTCCTTTTGCATTTTCATTGTTTTTCTATTGTCTTCTTTCTTTCTCCATTCCTTCAACTCTGATGGACAGTCTTTTAAACCGTTTCCCTCTAGACCAGAAATTTACTAGTTATTAATAAACATTATATATCACCAACACACAGTATCATTTTTCTCTCACCTTACCTTTCTGTAACTAGTCTGGCTTCAAAAAAAGAGCCTGGTAAGTCTTCTTTCTGCTCCAAAGTTTCCTGTTTATTTCCCGTTTTAAAACTTGTTGTTAGGTGATTCACATCTGTAAATCTCACCGCTCGGAGGGATAAGACAACAAAAATCACCAAGAGTTCAAGGTCATCCTGGGCTTCATAGGCAGCTTGAACTACAGAATGAATCCCTACCTAAAAAAAAAAATGAGTGAAACTTTGTTGTTTGCTCATCTTCCACCTCTGGAAGATGGTTTTACTTAGTTGGATGGCATTTGACCTTTGACTTCTACTGTCATAACCAGAATAACACATATTACACACATAGTAGCCGATGTCTCTATGGCTTCTTCTCAATGCCTGCTGCTCCATCAAAGTTTTTTTCCTGAAAAATACAACAGCTATTTTTGTGTAATGTGCCTGAGCATTTAACTATAACCAAGGACAACAACATTTGCCCAACGAAATGCTCAGTGTGGTGAGGCTGACATCGTGCTCCAGTGGTCCCGTCGTGTGTCCCAAGGTAACCAGCCAACATCTCATATTCATAAATACACATTAATACATTGCTTAGAACTTGCAAGATGCAGTTTGATACAAAGACATGTGACTAATATCAGAATGTTGCAAACCCAGGTTTGATGAAGAATTCACTTATCCCTTCCTAAGTGGTAGTTATGGTGAGAGAAAAAAATCTCCTAAAAGACTCCAAGAACACAACCTGCAGTGAACAGGGAGCTCTGCTTCCTGATGCCACCTTCTCCATTCCAGCCCTCACAGTATGGAAACAGTAGCTCTGAATCTAGAAACAATGACCACAAACAAAGCAGCTATTGGTGCAGGTTCAATTTAAACCATCAACTCCAATTGGAGGATTGGGCTTGCATTTTGTTTCAAAACCCTTTTGGCAAAAGGTATTATTTTAATCAGACCTTTTGTTTCTTAGTAAGAAGCTGTGTGGTTTTGAGAAAATAAAATGTGCAAACCACACATGCCATTCTTTCCATATTCTGAAAACTATTAACAGAAACATAGGTGTATAGCATCAACATATTTAAAACCTAAGCTAATATGTGCTGACAGTGTCTTTTGACTAGGTCATCTACTTATGGCTCTTCGAGCATTACTTCATAGCAATGACACTATCCTCACTTTAGAGAGGAGAAAATAAGGCACAGCATTGAGCTGCCTCATTGAAATCCAGGTAGCACAATCTCATGGCTCTACTTTAGCTATACAATAAGACCTCACACAAATGAGTACGCAGTCATTTCTACCACCGAACTCCACAGTAATCCAGGCCTTGTGCTATGCTATAGGAAACAAAGATGTACCAACAGCTCTGGCCAGTGACAGTAATGCTGAGCACTGCACTTCACCACACCACAGTGCTACCATATGTCTCATGATAGACTTCGATGATATTCATAATTACACCTTGAAACAGTCTTAGAATCCCTATGAGTTAATCAGAGAATTAATTTTTAGAATGCTGGGAACACAGAAAGGAGGCTGCAAGGTACACCAGCATGTTAACAGGTGCTACAAAAGACCCAAAGTGTAAATAAAGGAGGCAGGGAAAGTCTGCACGTGTGTGTGTGTGTGTGTGTGTGTGTGTGTGTGTGTGTGTGTGTGTGTGTGTGTGTGTGTGTGTTAACTATAATCTGAAAGAAGAATCCTGATTTTGCTCATCCATTAGCCAGCAAATGAAGCTCTGGCATGGGCAATGCCTCTTGCCTGGACATTGGAGACAGAATGGTGAATAAGCGAATACAGAGCTACAGACTCTCATAGATGTGCCCCAGAATTGACTGGTGTGGCACAGAAGTTGGAAGTCCTGGCTGTGGCTGGCATCTGGTTATAGGGCTATAACCAGGAAGTTCGTTTCTGTGGGGTACAGAGTAGTGCAACAAAGAGGTGAAAAGTGGATCTGCAGGCAGAGTGAGGTCCAGCCAGATATAATATAAACATGTACTAATGAGGTGGATTTTGAGCTGGAGAGATGGCTTAGAGGTTAAGAGCACTTGCTGCCATTCCAGAAAACCAGTGTTCAATTCCCAACACCTCCATTAGTCAGGTTCTGAAGTTCAGTTCTCAGAAGACACTTTCTCAGCAATGCCCACTCTGTTGAATCCCCCTTACTAGTGTAAAATCCTGAAAAATATACCTTTTAAATTGGTTTTGTTTTAGGATGTATTCCCTTGCATCAAGCACGTGGCAGAACTTCAAAGTTCAGTTTCACAGTCTGGTTACCTGGAATAGTAAGGTCTGCAAGCATTTAATATTTGATTTATATGTATTCATATGTGATATAAAAATATAACTCAGAAATCTTATAAGGAAGAATGAAATGTTTGAAAAAATCACCTTAAATTTAGCTCAAGAGGCTTAGAAAAAGAACAAATGCACATTTCTATCTCTTCAAAGGTTTAGAAGGATGTGGTTTTTTGCTCCTGAGAGCCACAGGCATCCATCACGATGGGAACTGAGATGTTCTGTTCCAAAGCAGGACCCACAGATCATCTCGCTCTGTTCCCTGCAGACAGCTGCACAATGATTATCAGGCTAATCCTGAGGCTGCTCTTCAAATCAATATCAGTCACTTCAAAGACATTTTAAGCTCCGACCTTAGATACAGTGATCTCTAGCCCCAAAGGCACTCATTTATCCTTCTACATCTATTTAAATTGAATGTCTTGATAGTCATACCTGGCAGTGAAGTTGAGCAGATTCGGTCACTTGTGAAAAATCTCAGTATTTTGACTTAAACATATTTTTGTTGTTCTTTGTTTGGCTTGGTTTCTGGGATTGAACCTAGGGCCTCACACATAATGCTTGCAACACTACCACTGAGTTATAGTCCAGCGTGGACAGCTTCTCCAACCTTGGCCTCTACATCTGCATTCGCTTGGCATTTGTAGCTGGGCACTAGACTTGTGTTTTGGGTATGTGTAGTATTTTTGGACACTTGGGATGGACAAATTCTAACTTATTTTGTAGCAGAAGCATATTCAGAGTATCTTCAAGTAGAGGGGTGTGGTACTGTGTTGAGAAAATGCCAACTCTGCATTGGTGACACTTGTTTTCTTGTGCACTCAGTGTAGCATGTGAAGGCTTTGTTACAGTGATCTGGCTCTACAGAAGCCAAGTAACAAGGAAGGCAGTGCACTGCCATTGCCAGCCGTCAGTAGCAAGCTCTCTAGACCAGGGCAAATTCAAGGTCGGAGGGCTTAGAACTTCCTAAAAATTAGATGATTTGGATCAAAGAAACTAACCTAATTTGCCAGATCCTCTGAATTACAATCATTGATAATTCTGTGTCCATTTCATTCAATATTTACATTCAAGGGCATTGAATCCAGTTAACCATTCTTTAAACTTGTATCTTGATTTGATATATGTGATGTTTTTCAAAAGGTTGTTGTATATTAAAAGGATTATTGGTTGAAATGTATTTTAAGAAAGAATAAATAATGCTTATGTGAATGTGAAGGGGGATCCTTATACACTGTTGGTGGGAGAGAAAACTAGTCCAACTGCTATGGAAATCAGTGTGGAGGTTCTATGAAAGGTTATGGTCCACATCGTCCAGTTAAACCACTTCTGGGAATACTAAAGGACTCCATACCCTACCACAGAAATACTTGCTTATACACGTTCATTCCTCCTCTGTTCACAATAGCCAAGAAATGGAAATAACCTGTCCCTCAACTGATGAACTGATACTGACAGTGTGGTACACATATACAATGTAATATGACTTATCTATAAAGAAAAATGAAAACTGAAGGTAAGTGGATTGAACTGGAAATAATGCAATATAGAATGCTCGGTTCTAAGCAGGAAATTAGCATCATACACCCCATTCTAAGACTCAGGGATAAGCAGGTCTACTGCAGAAGTGAATTCTCAGTGTCCAGGATTCTATGTACAAACTTGCAGAAGATGAAGCTAGGCATGATCCCAGTGCAGATGGGGAGGAGCTCATAAAATAGTCCCACTCCTATCTGAAAAGCTATTGGTGACTGGTGGCTACTGGGAGAAGAAAATCTGTTTCCTTTAAGGATATACCCTCTTAGAGGTTACCTATGCTCAAGTTGAGGTTCCTACATTGGTGCTCATACAGGTAGCAGTAACTACTCTTTTAGTTTTTTAAAAAGCATGTGAATCTGGGAGGGCAAAGTTGAGCAGAGGGGAGGGGGAGGAAAAGGAGTGGGTTGGATCAAAACACATTGTATGCATGCATTACATTCTTAAACAAGCAGACAAAAAAAACAAATAATAATAATAATAATAAAGTAAAATACAGAGATCTAACAAACCTTTTACCCAGTTACTCAGTGATGATTTTCTGGGGAGTTGGGGTTGAGGAGAGAAAGGGCATCACAGTTTCATGGCAGAATCCCAGACAGCATACAAAGCATTTCTATAACAAGACCTCTGCTGGTACATCTTTTGGTACATCTTTCTTTCCTTCCTCCTGCCCTTCTGTTCACTCAGCACTTTCCATTTCTAACTATCATTCTAAGAGTGCTCTGTACATAAAATGTTAGAAAACCGAACTTTAAGGTAAGGTATTTCTTTTTGTCACTCAGCATAATTTTCTGGAGGTTTATCTAAATCACTCAGTATAAAATAATCATTCCTTTTGGCTACAAAGCAGTAGTCCTTCGATTGAATGTGCCAGTCTCTTATACACCCACTGAAGGGAGTCTATGACAGTTCTAGGTTTTGCTGTTAGAGTTAAAGCTCCTATTAGCACGTGTGTGTGTGTTATGTGACCATATTTTAATTTTCCTGTCCTGGATTGCAGTTACTGTGTCATCTGTTATGCATGCATTTGGTTGTTAGGGTCTTAAGTGGCTGTCTAGTGTGAACAATCCCGTTCCTCCATAGCCTCACCAGCCTTTGATTCTCTGTCCAGTCTCTCTGTTCTTGTAGAGATTGACTGCCCTTGTAGCTAATGATGCCTAATCTTCACACATGTTACTTTTTAACTGTTATAACTGCAGTGCTTGCTTCTTTGCTGTTGGAGTTCTTCATATTATCAGAGATGAGTTACTTCAGCATGCTTTATTGAGTGTCTTTCTTCCATTTGAATGTAATAATAAAAAACCCAGCTATAGTGTGCTAGTTATTAAATTGTATCACTACACACCATTTATATATAATAAAAGAATGCCCCGTACTCCATGCATATATATAAGTTATTGTTCAACTAGAAATAAAAAGACAAATCTGTCACTCCTTTGTCCATGTGCCTCTATCCTATACCATAATTCTGGCCATCTTGTAATATACTACCACCCAGTCTATTACTCTAGTCTCAATTTTTTTTTCTATTTTAAGCTTTGTTTTGGTCCATTTATTGTGATGAGTCCCCTAATTCACAAGCACTCCCAGTTATCGTCAGGTATGTAAATTGCCTTTGATTCCTTCTATCATGAATTTATAACCTGCAGGCTTCCTGTCCTGCATATGCCTAGTTCCAGTCATGTCTTCACACGTTCTAAACTGTAATTGGTATTATAGCTTTAAAGATAAATACATCTCCAGCCCCACACTTCATTTATACTGTACAGAAGTATAATTTTTCATCCTTGATGTGTGCATTTTCTTAATATCTCATTGTGATAATTTCTTGGGCCCAGTCTTTTTTTTTAATATATAATTTTTTGGAAACTTTGTACATAAGCACTGCATCTACATTACTCTCACTTCTCCTTACTTCATCAAACTTCTCCCATGGTCTCCACCTTCTCAAATCATGGTTTCTTCTCTAATTAGTATTGTTACATGCATACATGTGCTTATCTATTTATACACATGTATGAACAACCCTCTAAGTCCATTTAGGATTGCTTGTTTGCCCAGGAGTGAAGGGTTAGCCACTTGGTTTCAGACAATGTATATGGGTACACCCCCTGGAGGAAAATAATTCTCCTCTGTCAGTAGCCATTGACCTCATGAAAGCACCTGCCTAAGGACTGGCTCTCATAATATCTTAAGGTGACAACAAGACGTGGCAAGTGTCTCTATAGTGGCACCGAAGGCCTTCTCAGTAGAAGGCCTTCATACCTTGCACTGTAAACCTAGATAACCACTCATGGATGAAGTGGGCATACACCAAAGAGGAGAATTTTCTACTCTCATTTTCCTAAATCGGTATGATTTGTAACTGTATTCTAAATGCTTATTCTTATACCCCTCATCAAAAAGTTTCTTTTTGCACAGACTGAAATATTACATCTATAACAACTGCCCCAAATGTAGAGAATAAGGGACCACATGATTCCTAACAGCTGCAGTGCCACCTCCCCATCTAAGGCTCAGAGGAAGTTGTGTAAGATTGGGCAGAGGCATTGTAGGAGCCAGAGGCCCAGCACGCATACTGCTAGACAGTGTCTCCTAGGCGCGATAGAGAAAATACACTCATGAGCTCGCCATAGTATGGTTGCCTGGAGGAGAAGAGCATAAAGACACCAACTGACACACCACTGTGGACGGGGAAAATGCTACAGGGGCCCAAGCCTAGGTGAGGAGTTCCAGTCTCTTAATAGACGCTTGGGGTTCTCTGCTTAGACAGTAACATCACCTGTCAATCTATAATCACACTAGCATTCTTCGTACAACCTGGTTCTTGTTCACACTTTTCTTTCCAAACTTGATTTTGAATTACTTGAACATATTTTATTTTAATAGCTCCTTAGTTGATTCATAAAATAACTTTAAAATTTTTTACTTTTCATTAATTTAAGTTCTATCAGAATACATCGTCACACAGATTCTGTGCCCAATGGCCTTTGGAGAAAGATTGCTTTGAAATTCAGTATGAACCATGCTACTGTTTCATGGGTCCGTGGGACCTTTCCCCACATTACTCTGGTTTTGTTTGGTATGCCTCCCATCGTCAATGTGATTTTTTGTTGTTTTTGTTGTTGTTTTGTTTTTTGTTTTTGTTTGTCTTGTTTTTTCTTTACACATGTAAGCACATCTCTTGCCAGAGAAGAACTCCATTTTAAGAAGAGCTGTGTACTCTCTCTGGTTCCATCAAAAACGGTCTTGTACCACAGCCTTCCAGACATATTTGCCTTTTAGAAGCCTTGTTCTCAGAAGGCCTCTGCAGGTGCTAAGATATTTTTTTAAACTTTAAAAGATAACTCTCTTATAGCAATTTGTTTTCTTCAAGTCTGTGATAATTTGTTTTTTGTGATCATCATACGTTTGAGCACTCCCACGATACTTTAGGATATTGAACAATGTAATATTTGAAATATTGTCACTAATGCTCTCAATTTGGGTCTCATATTTTCATATAATAGGTATTTCTAATCCACATTATATAGATCACATCCCAACATCACTTGCAAATCACTTCAGTGAGATTCGTTAACTATTGGCTTGCATTGCTGGCTACCAAAATTTCCCACAGTGAAATCATATCTTACTCCCCTTAATTTCTTGTTAGCCTGACCAATACTTTTTATGTTTGTTTGTTTGGTATTTTGGAGACAGAGCTTTTCTGTGTAGCTCTAGCTATCATGAAACTTGCTCTGTAGGCCAGGATGGCCTTGAACTTAAAAGAGATCTGCCTGCTTCCTGAGTGATGAAATTAAAGACATGTGCCACCACCCTCACTGAGCATTTAATGTGAAGTTTTTTGATTGGTTGGTTGGTTAGTTGGTTCTGTCTTTTGGGTGGGCAGTGATCTACAAGGCAGTGTTTTTCTGTGTAACAGCCCTGGCTACCTCAGAACTTGCTTTGTAGATCAGGCTGGCCTTGAGCTTCCAGAGATCTGTTGGCCTCTGCCTCCTCAATGACTTATAATTCTTAGGGATAATGTTAGCTATAGCCATTTTTAAAGATAGTCTTTGTAGAAAAATAAAATTCATTTAAATTCCTAGTTTTCTGAGAAATTTCAATTAAAGTTTTTTTTCAGTGCATTATTTTTCTGAATTCCCTAAAATAGCATATAATATTTCTATTTTATAGGTTGATATGCTAAGTCACATCAGTTAATTTTTATTGTCACTACTTTTGCAACCCTGAGATGAGCACCCTTGCTCATGCTGTATTTACTTATAGTGAGGGAAGGCAGAGTCCATTTGTTCTGACTCTGCTGGTGCTTTTTTGTGTCTATATGAATGAAGCATATTGGATGGACTGGGGTTTTCATAAAAAGATGTCTGACTTTACTCTTAGGTAAGATGGAACCAAAATAAGTTAGATAAAGTTTTCCTGTTTCTGTTTTCTATTAAAATGTGTAGAACAGTGCTATTTCTTTGTTCGATGTTTATTTGTTCCTGAAAGCTTCTGTGATTGCAGTATTGTTTTTAGAAGACAATTACTTTAGCTTTAGGACATTCTTTAATAGCTGCAAGTTATGGAAAAGAGTGTACTGTTTGTTTCTCTGGACCTAACTGACCAGACTCTATATAAATTTTCTCCAATGCTGTGCACTTAGCTGCAGATTTTATGATTCCATTTTCTTTAAATGTGGTATATGTACCACATTTTCATTATCTCTTCATCAGTTGATCTAATGGGCATACAGCTGATTCCATTTCCTAGGTATTGTGACTAGAACAGTAATGGACATGGATATGCAAGTATTACTGTAGAGTGATACACACAGTTCTTTGGGTGTGTGGACAGGATTTATGTAAGTTTTTCATATGACAATCTATTTCTAGAGGGTTTTTTTTTTTGTTTGGTTGGTTTGGTTTCTTTTGGGAAACATCTACACTAATTTCCAACGTAGCTACACTAGTTTATAGTCCTCTCAACAATATAGAAGTGTTGTCCTTTCCACAGATCCATGAAAATATTTGCTGTCATTTATACTTTGTGTATGGTCTTTCAGACTGCAGTAAGATAAACTTTTAAAGTAGTTTTAATTTGCTCTTCTCAGATAGCTAAGGACATTGAACACTTTTAACCATTTGCTTCTTCTTTTGAAAATTTTCTGTTCAGTTCGACGTGTAGCCCATTTTTAAAATTAAGCATTTTTGACATTTCATACATGCGTACATTATCTGCAGCATTTCCACCCTGTCCTCTTCACCTTCCAACTCCTCTCATGACCCTCTACTCACTCCCTCTCAAATTCATGACCCCTTCTTCTTTGATTATTATTGCTACCTACCCCACCTCTCTCTTTCTCTAAATATATGTATATATGTACCTAGATGTGTTTAAGGCTGACTATTTTGATTTGAATGACCTATCAGAGAATTTGTCTCCAGAGAAAACAGTTTTTTTCATCTCTCAGCATCTATTGAATGCCTATAGCTTTTTACCTTTTGAAAAATTCCCCATGATGATTAGTGTTTCTGACACTATGCACATCTTACTAAGGCAACCATATTGTTGAGATTTCATGGGTGCAGCTTTACTGTTGTGTCTTCTAGACAGTATATTCCAGCTGGTCCTTGGTCCTCCAGTGCTTACATCTTTTCACACATCCCTTCTCAGTGGCTTGGGTATAGTGGTTACATTGTAGATGAACCAATGGAGACTGGACACCCAACAGGTCCCTTATAATCTGCATTTCGGCCAGTTACGGATCTGTAGTAGCTTCCATCTGTTTCAAAAAAGAAGCATCGATGAGATGTGAGAGCTACACTTATCTGTGGGTATAAGGATACTCTTTAGAATACAATTAGAAATTATGCTAGTTTAGGTAAACAGCAACAGTAGGTTTTCCTCTGAGATCCAAGACCCTTCCAGCCATGGGAGCTGGCTAGCTTCACAGTACCATGAATGAGTTTGCCCCTCTTTAGTATGCCTTCTATCCAATTAGAAAGGAGTTAGGTACCTCATGATAGAAGTTCCACAACTGCTCCTCTATGGGGAACCTGATCATCATTGTGTTTCATAGGCTTTACAGCTTCTAAGCTATGAGAGTCAGGCCTTAGGGAAGAGACTTCCAGGTCAGTCCCAGCTTGATTCCTTCCAAGTCCTATGTTCAAAGTATGTGCTGCTTTCAGCAATAGTTTTACCTTCAATTTCTGGGAGGCAACCAATGGCAATGAAAATAGCCTATATTGTCTGTGGATTTTGCACCCTCTCACCGAAATTTTATGGGAGGTGTTCCTGCTTGGTGCAGGGGATTTTGTTAAATAGGCTATGGCTCTTAAAGAAAGCATTATTACCTTATGGGCATCTAAGTATAGCTATATCCATATGTGCATTATACATGTATTTTAAAGTAAGCTTATCTATAACCGTGGACAAAATTCAGATTCAAATATGTCAAAGATCTCAATGTGAAACCTGAAAGGCTGAAACTTAAATAAAAAATTATAGACCATACCCTACAATGGGGGATGGGGTCCCTGAAGGTGTCATATAGGGAAGGAAACCCCATGAACAGATAAAAATAAAAACCCAGGGCAGATTGACAACATCAACCTGGATCAGAATTTGCAGAGTCTAATGCTAGGCAGTCCATTGCCACCACAATTTGGAGGCAATGGTTTCGAGGCAAAAATTAGTTCATTCAGTCCAGTTCCAGGTGGACAACAAAGCTTAAGATGTGACTGCACAGAAACTCTTTTACAAAGTATATGTGCCCAGGAGGATGAGCTCTATAGCTAAAACATCTGGAGTCTCATGTGCTCTCTGAACAATAGCATAGAGGTCAGCAGGCCATAAAGTACTATGACACCTACTCTAAGGATGGATAATGTTCTAGGGAGGCAAGACTCTGGGAAAATCATACTGTGGAGTTAAGGTGAGGTCTGCCTCCACAGCATAAAAGGTCACTAGGTAGTTAGCAATCTCCACTCTCAGCTCTCTGGATGGATTGCAGGTATGTGATTTCATCCTCTCCACTGAGGAGACACCCTTGTGTGGTTAACATCTCTGGTTCTCTTAGTGCTTCTCTGTGAGTACAAGGACACTGTGCCCCCAGCACTACAAGATATAGGTGCAGAAAGGGATGCTCTGAATAGCACCCTACTTGCTCAGGAATTAAGAGCCACAATTGACATATGGGACCTCACAAAACTAAGCTTCTTTACAGCAATGGAAACAATCAGTAAATCAAAGAAGAAGCCCACAGGGTGGGAGAGAATTCTTGCTAAAAATACATCTGATACAGGATTAATATTATCCAGGATTTAATAAAACTTCTAAATACAAAGAACCAAAAAGAAAAAAATAAATGTCCCACATGAAAAAATTAAATATTAATCTAAACAGAAAGTTCTCAAAGGAAGAAATAAATCTACGAAATTTATTTTAAAATGTTCAAAATCTTAAAAGTTAGAGAGATATAAATTAAAACAATTTTAAGATTTCATCTCACTCCATTTAAGATGGCTAAGATCAGGGAAACAACTGACAACAAATGCTTGTGAGGATGTGGAGAAAAGGGAAGCCTCACTCGTTCTTGATGGTATTGCTAAATGGTGTAGCCATTGTGGAAATCACCATGAAAAAGTCTCAAGAAGCTAATTGACCCAACTACCCAGCTTTACCATTCATTGGCATATACACAAAGGATTTGATATCTTACTTTTACAGACCTATTTACTGATACTCTACTTACAGTAGCTAGGGAATGGAAAGAACCCAACTGTTCTATGGGAAATTAATGAAGCATGAAAGTCACACACACACACACACGCGCACACACACACACACACATACACACACACACACGCACAGGCACATACAAAGAATTCTACTCAGCTGTAAAGAAAAGTCAGACAATAGAATTTGCAAGTACGTGAATAGAAGTAGAAAATATACTGAGGTAGTCCACACCAAGGAAAACAAACACTGCCTGGTCCCTCTTATTCGTGCATCCTTACCAAGAATCTTTCGATTTAAATATATGACCTGAAAAACTACAGAAGCCAGGCAAGTAGAAAAGGCCATGTGGGTATGGAGAGAGTAGGAGTTCTAGATAGATACAAGATAGGACACAGGAGCTGTAAAGAAGATGGAGGGGAGGGTTGGAGGAGTATTTTAATAGAGAGGAGGAAAGTTAACATAAAGGAAGAGAGGAGAGTGAGAGACAGACAACACTAAAGAGATGCAGCCCATTATTTAACTAGATGGTTTGTTTTCTTAATATTATTTCCCCGACCTCTTTGTCTTACTAGACATAAATCATCTGAGAAGCACATAGCTTTTGAAGACTTTCTGCCCTTCTTCTCATGCTTGAACTTTTCCTTTTTGGTATAGATTTTTAATTTCTTGAGACCCATTTATCAGTTGCAGGTCTTACTTGCTCTGGTATTAGAATTCTAGTCAGAAAGTCCACACCTGAGCCTAGAAGCTGAAGCTTGCTTCTTATTTTCCTCTAGGAGTGTAAGGGTATAAAGTCTTACGATGAAGTTGCTGATCTATTTGGGGGTTGAGTGTTGTGCACAGTGACAGATAAAGGTCCACCTTCATTTTTTTTCTGCATGATGAAATCCATGCTTCCTGGCACTAGTTATTGAAGACTCTTGTCTTTTTTCCAATGTGCATTTCTGACATCTTTGTCAAACTCATGTAACTGAAGTTTCACAGATTTATGTCTGGGTCTTCAGTTCTGTTCCACTAATATGTATGTCTGTTTCTGTGTCAGTGTCATGCTGATCTTAGTACTATGTCTCTACCCTATAATTTGGAATCAGATATGATGAAGACTTTCACAGTATTACTTTTGTTCATGATTGTTCTTGGTGTTTTGTGAATGTCCTACCAAGACTTGAAATTGGATCTGACACTTCCATGGGCTGTAATCTGATGGTTTCTGCCTATCTCTGCACCGGGGCCCTGGTGAGGCATCTCTTTTCTTCCCCATCAGTGAGCCACATGGCTCGAGTTGTGTTCAGATTCACTTACATCTTTTCAGTTCATTGCCCAGATCACTCTCCAAACTTTAAACCTTTCAGTCACTATTTTTGTGAGCTTCCAAAGTTCTTTATCTCTTCCTAATGGAGTCTATGCTCTTTATTGTGACTCTCCTCCTTACTGGATCACACAGAACACCTTTGAGTCTGTCATTTCCCTGAAACTTCCTGCTTTATAATGTTAGGTGCAGCAGAATTGTTACTATTATTGCTCATGTCATGCAGACATTATCATATTTACCAATGGTTTGTTCTTCTAATAACATAGACTTATTAGATTTTCTCACTACATGTATAAATTTTTCTCTCTTTCAATATTATTTTGACTCAAATGTTTTGAATCTCCATGGATCAGAATTGTGGAATATTGTGCTTTCCTGGGAGGTCTGTGCCTTTATCACTGAGTAGAACGTCTGTTTATTCCTGTCATAGTTCGTGTTCTAAAGCCTGCTGTCTTCAGAAGAGTGACACAGCTCTTAATCGGCATTGTATCCATTCCCTAGCTTCTAAACTTTTAACTGAATTATGTCTTTTTATCTGAAGTGGCTTTCATGTCTCATAGAGTTCAGTCTTGAATTGCCTTTCTCTGTGTTTAGACCATTAGTATATATAGCAAATATTGATGGACTGGAATAAAATGTACTGCCTTAACTTTTATGTACTCCATTAGCTCTGGTTCCTCTCTCTGTTTTGCTGCTTAATTCATAATTCAATGAAGCATCTTTGGGCTTTCATTGTATCTTTTCCACCGGTTTACTATTTATAATGATTCTAAAATAGCTTAGCTTATTCTAGGACGTATGATACACACTGACCTTCTGAGTAGATTTCCATATTGCATTTTGCTAATGTGAAACTGCTTCAAAAGCCTCTAAACAGCACACCCTCAACATCTTCCTTGTAGCTCTTGGACAGTTTCTACTGCCCTTTGTGCTCTTTCTTGTGCCATCAGCATAAAATATAGAACCATAACTTTGCCTTAAGACAACTATGTTTTAAATCAACAAGTTAAAAGTATAGTGCCGTTTATTGGATTTCTAACACTTTCTTCTCCCATAGATGTAAATGTCTGAGTACATCTGTTCCTGTATTTTTGAATGGCTTCTTTTGCCAGTTTTTCATGAGCAATTCAAATGTTAAGGAATTCCCTTAGATTGTATGTATCTGAGAAAGTTTTTATATTATTTTCATCTTTAGGAAGGTATTTTTGTTGAAGTTAGTTTTGGAGTCCTTTGTTTTGTTTTGTGTTTCTTTGAGGACTCCAAAGAATTTTTTCCTTGTCTTGGTGGTTTAAATTAAATGACTTCCATAGTTTGGGGCATTTGAATACTTTGAGCCCAGATGGTATGCTGTTTGGGAAAGCTTGGGAGGTGTGGCTCTTTTTATAGAATGGACAACATCAGGGGAATGCTTTGAGAGTTTAAATACTTGGACTATCGCTACTTTGTTCTCTCTGCTTTGTGGTTGTGATGGGTGCTCTCAGATCCTGCTACTATGCCTTCATGCTACTGTCATGGGCTCTAATTGTCCCAAACCATAAGCCCAAATAAACTCTTTCTTCCATAAGACACCTTGGTTATGGTGTTTTACACACTAATAAAGTCATAATTAATGTGTTTGCACAGTTTCACAAGCTAGGTCTGTGACAAGCCTTTCCCTTGTTCTTTTGCAGGAAATGTGGTTTTCTTTCCTATAAACACACTCACAGCATTGCTCTGCTATCCAAATCCCACAGGTTTCAATATGCTTATGTATGTTTCATTGTTTTTGTTGCTTCATACGTTTTGTAGTCATTCTGCCTGGTGTTGGAGCTTTTGGAGCTAGTCAGATAGTCTCATTCTTTCTTCTGTCTTCTGGAAGTCTAAGTATAGTGAGCTCTTTTTCCTTTCCCATGGTGCTTTTTCACTCTATTCATACTTGTAAACTCAAATTCCATTTTGTGTTTTATATTTAATTTTTGTGTTTATCTGTTTAGTGGTTTGTTTATTTATTTATTTATCCATTTATTTATTTTGGTTGTGACCTACCAATAAATTGCTTAATTTCTCATACCATTGGATTTCTTTCATTTCTTTTCCATTCTTTCTTAAAAATGTTGTGACCTGCTTTTATCTTTCGTGCCATCTATCTCCTCCATTGAAATGTGTAATATATTAAGTAATTATTTTAATTATGTTTTTCCATACCTGGTCCTATTTCAGATAATTGATATGTCTCTTCAGAGTACTACTATTCTTGCTTTGTTGTATATCCTATAAAGTCATTTGGAAGCTAGGTATATTTTATACTAAAGCAGATACTGAGAGAAAACTTATTGTGTGCTTAGAAATAATTGTGGCTTTCATGTGGTGGCCTTCAGTGTGAGAGCTTCAGCACATTCAGTCAAAAGTTGGGCCAGAGGCTGCACAGATGACTCAGCAGTAAGACAGCATGTTGCTCTTAACTCCAACATCCATGCCAGGATTTGTTGTTGTTGTGGTGGTGGTGGTGTTCTCTCATCAAATGTGACTGGGGTAAAGTAAAATATCAAAATAGTCTTTTTAAAGTCAGCCTAGATTTGTGTTCTGTTTCCCACTTGAGTTTAGAACATTCTTTCTGCTCTTCTTAGCCTCTTTTACATCGTCGCTACGTTGATCACACTACTGACCCTTCAAGGTGTCCGTTATGTTGGTTGTGGGAATGAGGAAGAAGTGGCTCTCGTCGGATGTTTTAACTAAGATGCGGTCCTAGGAAGAACTTGTGACTGTGTATGTGGTTCTTGCAGTCATTCCCGTTCTATGTAATGCGGGGCGTGCCTCAGATCCTCGCTGCGTTCCAGTCACGGAGCATTCTATCTTCTCCAGATGGCTCATCCATTACCTATAATTGTAGGTGTCTACTTCTCACTTAGTAAATGAGTTTACTTGCTCTTATAAACTCAGACATGTTTCATGGGACACGTGGAGGTATATGTTTAGATGTGCTTGCTCTCTCACAATACCCTATGGGGTGGCTTTTTTATTTTTTATTTTTCAAAATTTTCATAGTCTTTCTTAGGAAAATCTGGTCATTCTCTTGAGAGAGAGAGAAAAGCTTCAGGAGAAAGGCAAAAGGCCACAAAGGAGCTTCAAGCCCTGAGGACACTTGACAACTAGCATTTGGCAAGTTAGGTGCAAATTCATGCTACAAACATTTACTTGATAATATCATGTTTGGTTGTAATTTTCCCGGGTAAGCTGTGCTTAAAGGCAACTTTTTACACCCAGTTTCTATTTTTATAATTTAGATTAGTTGTTGGTCCAGAAGACTTATCTTTTGTGAGTCAATAAAAAGTTAATGTGCAGTCTCTATAGACAAGTTAATAGGTTCCTCTAATTGGGCGATAATCAATTACATCATCCACTGGTCCGCTTCGCCATCATTATTCCTGTGAACGCTTTGTTCAGACAGATGAATAATCAAAGAATTGGACTCAGCCACATTGAAAATTTTTTAAAAATCTTTGATCTTTGAAAAATCTTTAATAAAGAGATTGTATCTCTTGGTTATGGTTTTCAGAAAGTAAATGAGTATTTTAGTGTAGAACAGTTTTCAAATTTATAGAAAATTTGTGTAGATAGCATTGAATTTGTCAGCACCTCATACCCAGTTTCCTCACTTCCCTAAATTACTGTAGCACATTTGAAAACCAGATGAGCTAATGTTGATTCAACATTATTAAGTAAGCACCATTAACAACCAGGTTGCCCTAATTTTTCTCCACAGTCTCCTTTTTACCAACAACAAATAGATATTACACTGCATTTAGTCATCAAATCTTCCAGCTACTAAAATAACTAGGAATGATTATCTCGATTTCTTAGGTTTTGGTAAATGTGACAGTTTGAAAAGTACTGGAAAGGTTTTATGATACCTACACTTTAGACAAACTGAGGCATGCTGGGAGCTTTCATACATCCACCCTTTCAGAACCAAGTGGGAACTTGGAGGAAAAGTGTCTTGGTGACCAGCCTCAACATGTCTACTGCCCTTGAGAACTTCTCACTCCCGCTACTTTTCCTTAAGCCTCCACAATTTTTCTTCAGTTACTAGTGTCTTAGCTGACCTCCAGCCTCTGATGCCTTCTTTCCTGTGACCATCTCATCTCCTGAATCCTTCTGGATGCCCTCAGTCCTTCAGATTCTGGGATGGTGGCCTGCCCTATAAGCTCATTTCCCCTTTAAAACCACCAATACACTGATGCTCAATATGTCTGTCCCACACCGATTTCTTGTTTTTAAAATAAGTCCTTCAAACTTTGGAATGAAAACCAGAATTCCATGCTTGTTGTTGTTGTTTCAAACAGGTTTCTCTCTGTAGCCTTGGCTGTCCTGGACTCACTTTATAGACCAGGCTGGCCTCAAATTTACAGAGATCTGCCTACCTGTGCCTCCCAAGTGCTGGGATTTCAGGCCTGAGAAACTGCACATGGCCTCCATGCTATTTTTATCTAACATCATCCCATGCTCTTGACCCTTCGCCAAGTTAGGAATCAACACAGGACTAATGTTTCTCATAGAAACACAGTTCTAAACATAAATGGCTACAACTTAAACATGTAAGTAAATGTTTGTGTCATAAGGGGAAAGATCTTACTAATATTTAAATATCAAAATTTATTTTAAAAGATAAATTAGTAATAAGTACTTGATAACCCATGCAAGTATTCTAATTTTTTCTAGAACTTAATTTAAATATAATTATATTAGCTAATTAACTTTTTGTATAATTGTATACCTTAATTTTTCCATGTTTTACTTTTTCTAATAACTATAACTTTAAGGTTAAAAGCAGCTCTGAGTATGAAGTAAAGCCAGCTTTTAATGAACTTACCACATTCTTCTCTTTAAGATTTACAATGTTTTCTTATTGTTTTAAGTGACTATAAAGAGAAGATGTTTAGTTATTTGGTTTGTTAATATCTATTTTCTTGAGTTCTTTGTATATTTTGGATATCAATCCTCTGTCAGATATGGAGTTGGTGAAGATGTTTTCCCAGTGTGTAGGCTGCTGTTTTGTCCTATTCATAGTGTCCTTTGCCTTACAGAAACTTTTCGGCTTCATGAGATCTCATTTATTAATTATTGATCTTGGTGCCTAAGCTGTTGGTTTTCTGTTCTACATTGCCTGCCTTTGGATTCCTTTCCCCTAATTGGACTACCTTGCCTAGCCTCAACAGAAGACTACAGAGTATTACTGTAACTTGATATGACAAGGCTGGCTGATATCCATGGGAGGCCGCTCCTTTTCTGAGATGAAGAAGAGGTGTGGATGGAGGCCGAGGAGGGGAAGTGAGAGGGGGGATTTGGAGGAGAGGAGTGAGAGGAAGCTGCAATCTGGATGTAAAATAAATAAATAATTAGTAAGAAAGTAAAACTAAAAAAGAGGATAGGAATGCACACTTCACATAAGACACCTGTGTCTTCTCCTTGCAGTAGTACAGCGAGGCAGAATCAACATTTTACTATGTGTCACTCTCTAAAAACAATGGAGTTATTACAAGTGGGAAAGAATGTATCTAATTTCCGCTGTTACTGAAGACTAAAGCCATAGAATAACCCTAGCTCTGTTTGAAGGCTAAAGTTTCTTTTGACTCTTGATGTAACTATGCAGCATACAGATGGTCTCTAGCAATAATTCCTTATCAAATTACCTGCCATGGAATAAATGTGTGTGCCTGTGCCCTTACCCCTTAACATGGTTTACTGTGCCCTTCACACCTCACGGTCAAGAGTTTACAAAGTCTCAGGCATGATACATTTCAACAGGACCAGCATTTGATACTTTTTCCAATTGATGTTGCTGTACTTGTGTTTTTTCATTCAAATAATTGAGTTTGGAAATTAAATTATAAGTTATTTCCCTGCACTATTTTAATCTATGAATGTAGTCTTGACTTGGGAAATATTTTATTACAGGTGACTATGTTGTCATGACTATCTACTTTGAGCTGAGTAGAAGAATGGGATACTTCACCATCCAGACGTACATTCCCTGCATACTCACAGTGGTTCTCTCCTGGGTGTCGTTTTGGATCAAAAAAGATGCGACACCAGCAAGAACAACATTAGGTAAGTCGAAAAAAAAAATTTCACCAACTATTTTGTGCAATTTTAATACAGAAAGATTGACAAAATACCTTCAGTGAAAGAGAATTCAAGTATAACTCAGAGCTTTGTGAAAGAGACTTAGTTTTTCTTTTTTAATTTTTTAGTATCCAAGTTAGGTTTCTCTCTCTCTCTCTCTCTCTGTTTTTTAAATAAGCTTTATTCTATCAAAGTATGCATTGGAAGCATAGACAGTTTTCTTCCAAGGAGGTTTCAAATATTTAACTTTTATAGAATCTACTTGCTAGACTATATAAATTGCTCAAATCCTCATTACTGCTTCACTATTAGAGAATGATCTGAATATAAGAAACAAGATAGGAGGCATTAGCTAAGGAGCCAAGGGCCATGATTGACATAACAGAATCTCCCAGCCAAACCAAGTTAACTTTGTTTTAGGCTTATGGCATGAGAGATAACAGCCTGCCACATAACTGCAGTGATCTTCATAGTTTGCCTCATCATCAGAACTCTTGGCAGCCATGGTGATGATGCTGCATGATAGAAGGTATCCTCCTCAGCATCCTCTGAGAGTACATTGCTCTCAGCTGTCGCACAGTAACATCAGTGGATCGTTGATTTACTGTGGCCACAGCACGGCATCTGATCCAATTTGAAGTCTTTATGTGCGTGCTTCCTACTGCCCTTCCTTCCTTCCTGTCTCTGAAGCAGACTCCCAAATCCACACTCTGACAGTGGCCTCAATGCCACCGTACATTCTGAAGGCTACATCAGGCCTCCAATACACTCCCCTTAATTTGTCTTGGAAGGTTTTGAAAATTCAGGTCACATGAGCAAAAGTTTTATACCAGGACGAAGGAGCTCCCTGGCTAAGAGCGTATCTGAAGCCAGTGTGAGCATCTACCATTCTTATTTGCAAAATGTCCCAGTTTAAAATAACAAGATAAAGTATTTGTATCTTCTTAAGACATTAAATTATTTGTTGAGAATTTACTACACGACAGGCTCTGTTGTGGTCTCATATCTGACTGAAAACAAAAATTGATTAATCACAAAGATCATGCTAGAGGAGGAATCTTATGTCGTAATCTTTCTGGGTTTTTAATTCTCTAGAATATATTCTTCCCCCATTAATATCTATCTATCTATAGTATGTATGGAAAACATATAAAATAGATTCTTAATACTATTTGAAGTAACTATTTAGCATGCTATGGCCAAAATTCAGCACAGCACTGAAACTTTATATATATATATATATATATATATATATATATATATATATATATAT
>OU015752.1:79411071-79463571 GCA_907169655.1 Acomys percivali | reverse complement strand
TCAATGTCTGGTGCTACTGTCATGGAACCTTTAGGAACAGGTGAGCTGACTGTTAGAAGCAGGGTACCCGGAATGGGCCTCTGAAGGGTATATCCAATTCTAGTCTCAGTTTTGTGCTCTGCATTTTTGTTCAGTCTCCATGTAAGGAGCCCCACAGGGCCTTTGTTTGAGCACGAGTTTCTAGATGGCAGTGCTGTTTGGGGGAGTTCAGTAACTTTTGAACATTAGATCTAGCTAGGGGGGGCATCTGAGGGATAAGCCTAGATTAGCCTAGCTTCTTCCCTGAGCTCTCAGCTTTCTCATCTGCTATGGTGTGAACACACTATGTAGCAAGTTCCCACCTCCATGAGCCTAACCCTGCCTCCCATGCCATTTCTGCCATGAAGTATTAATACTCCCTATACCATACCAAAAATAAGACTTTCTTCACTTAAGTTGCAGTGCCAGGGTTTTAATCACAGTGACAAGAAAAACAACTAATGAGTTATGTCTCCACTTGATGGTAGAAACCCCTCAGAGAGTAAATCTGGCATAGCCTCTCCATACACAAACACAAACACACTTAATAAAGCCAAACTGTGCAATTTCCAGAAGAAAACTTAGGACTAATATTGGATTACATAAAAAATTATCAAAATCCAAAAAGCCTTAATGAAGAACACAGGAATATTTATGACATAAAATGTCATCTATACTTCATGTTATTGGGCAACATATAAGACCATGAAGATTTACTAGTTATATATAAAAATGGTATCTTCTCCAGTATAACTCCTTTCCATTTACCTTTGATAAATCTATACATAGCTATAAGAAATTCTGATTGTATGTAAGAGTCTTTGTATTAATGGTTTCTGGCAAAATGTGTTATAATTATGACAACTTTTAATTACTGTAGATTGATACTTTTAATCACAGAAGCTAATTCTCCAAATATCCAAAATACAATAAAAAGAAACCATAGATGTTACCATAAAAATATGTCAGGCTTGAGGTGGCACAGATGCTAGCACTATCTGAGTTGTCTTCTGATAGATCAGCAAGACCATGCCTTGATGAGCACACTTGAGGTAAATGAACAGAGGAGCACATCTTAGCAGGACAGCATCAGTGCAGCAGAGAACCAAATACACGATTAGGGCAGGAAATGATGCAATAAAAGAAATAACTTAC
The DNA here is from genome assembly GCA_907169655.1 of Acomys percivali. Classification (NCBI taxonomy): domain Eukaryota; kingdom Metazoa; phylum Chordata; class Mammalia; order Rodentia; family Muridae; genus Acomys; species Acomys percivali. The sequence goes on along the minus strand of OU015752.1, from coordinate 79,462,398 downwards.
AAAATGGAGCAAGCTAGACGGAAAGACCTGTGGACTTTAGTGTAAATCAAGAAAAATTCCAGTCCTGAGGAGAGAAAATAGACTGAAAAAATATGAATACATTGACCACAGGGCTCCTGAAATACCACAAAATAAGGTCTAATATTTCTTTACAGATGTCCCAGAAGAAGCTGATAAGGCTGAAACGGTACTCAAAGAAATGATGGCTAAATATTTCTCCAATTTTTTTTTAAAAAAGCAAACAAATGTGAACATTCATGAAGCTAAGTAAATTTCAAACAAGATAAATCCAAAGAATTTCAAGCTAAGGTAAAATCCAACCAAACTGAAAAATGGAAAAGTTCTTGAAAGTGGTAGAGAAAAAAGACATGATACTGCCTATAGGGCATCGCAGGCTGATTGGCAGTGGGTTCTCACTGAAGCCATAGAGGCCAGAAGGAAGCAGAGTCTCAGCCTGAATTCTACAGGAATTGAGAATCTAAAGTAGCCAAACAAGCCTTAAAGCAAATGTTTAGTAAGTACAACTATATTATAATCATAGAAAAATAAAGAGCAATAAGAGGGATAGGTCCTGTGTAAACACTGGTTGGAGGACCCCTTGGCATGTAGTACAGAGTGATATGCATTCAAAGACATCACAGAGCCTTCAAGTGCCATCTCATGGCCTTAAATATGTAAAAAGAAAAAGAAAATCAAGAAGGAATTCAACAAGTGGTTGAGGTAACTCACACCACAGCATGAATTCAGAAAATAAGGCACAAGAAAACTCAGAGGAAGGACAGCAGGTCACCAAGAAGAGACTTGATACCCTATGAGTATATACAGAGGGAGGTAATCCCTCTGAGGAACAGTCATAGGGGAGGAGAATAAGGGGAAAATGGGAGGGAGGGGAGAATGGAAGGATACAAGGGATGGGATAACCATAGAGATGTAACAAGAATAAATTAATAATAAAAAAACAATTTAAAAAAAAAGAAAACAAACTGAATAAGTAAAACACAAAATGAAACATGATCATATGTTCTAAACAGTAATAATTATGTGAAGTGTGAGTTATCATGCTATACCAGTTACAACAGATAAAGTAGAATGGGAAAACGTGAAAAGTGGTCCACGGTTGTTTTCAGAGAAGGCATCTCAGAAGAAGTGAGGCTGAGGCTGGGTATAGGGGGCAGAAGTTCACTCAGTGGCAGGCAGAAGAATGACACAGAAGACAAGCATGGAGAGCAGAGCAGCATAGGATATGCGCAGGGTTTTAGGCTGTATCTTCATAAAAAAACACTTAAAAGGTGAAATGCCAAACAATGAATTATTAAAACATATCAATCACTTACATGTGTTCCTTGATGTAGGATAGATAACTTATGTTCCCATAGCCCATCAGAAGTTCAAAATGCATTTGAGAAATGTGCTGACTGTGCCTCGCCTCCTGATCTTCCAACTCGCCTAGCACACTGTGGTGTTGGTGTCTCCCCTCCTGACTGAGCTGACCACAGGCAAATCTACCACTGCCCGGGGTCTAGGAACAACTGCCATATGTCCTTTGCCTAGAACAACATTCACTGCCAAAATCAAAATCTACTTGTTTCTAAATTCACATCACTTTCAGTGTGATGTTCTGATCTCTTACAAATTGACAACTGTCCCCTCTGCAGGCATCACCACAGTGCTAACCATGACCACACTCAGCACCATTGCCAGAAAGTCCCTGCCTCGGGTGTCCTACGTCACTGCTATGGACCTCTTCGTGACCGTGTGCTTCTTGTTTGTCTTTGCTGCACTGATGGAGTATGCCACCCTCAACTACTATTCAAGCTGTCGAAAGCCAACCGTCAGGAAGAAGAAAACATCGGTGAGTAGTGAGGACAGCAAAGGGTTTTCTCAGTTGCAGCTAAATGTGCACAGAAATGCTTAAGGATCTTAGAAAGCTAGATGATCTTGTAGATGGGGCAACAAGCTGGGGATGCCTTCCACTTCTCCAGTGTCAGAGCCTGCGGGTGACAGGGCTAAGAGTGTGCATGCTTTCAAGACTACAGAGTTCCATGGCCTCTTTCCAATTCTGCTTTCTAATTTTTTTTCTGCAGTTATTGCATCCAGATTCCACAAGATGGATTCCTGATCGACTAAGCCTACAAGCACCCTCTGTATGTATAGATCTTACAGGTGCCAATATTTCTGAGAACTTTGAGTAGACTAAGCTTGCACTGAAAGACACATTCTCCATAAATGTGTGCATTGAATGCATTTGGTCCATTCAAAATGTTTTTATTACTAAAAACAACCAAATTAGAACACCTGCTAAGTAGGGGAAACATCCTAACCTCTCTACATGGAGACCTTGATGTAGCATGCATGCTTCTGACTGGACTATAGACATCCAAGTTCTATATATTCTTGTGTACAAAGATACTAAGTTTGCTGAACCATCTCTCCAACACAAACTTCTATTAATATTTAAAGTAGCAATCTGGAGCCTGTAGTGGTGGCACAAGCCTTTAATCTCAGCATTTGGGGAAGCAGAGGCTGGTGAGATCAGGGCCAACTTGGTCTGAAAAGCAAGTTCAGGACAGCCAAGGCTACACACAGAAACCTTGTCTTGAAAACACAAAAAAAGACATTCAAAAATAAATCCAATACCAATCTGCCAGTTCTTTACATTAATTGTTAACGTAAATTATATGTATGCAATGTTAATGTTATTGTATGTTACATTTTATAGACCATCCAAAATGCCTGTAGTTCCATATCAAATATATTAGGGACATTAGCCTGCAGTTTGTAATGTGATGTTTATTCTAGCCTTCATGTCACTGCCATTTCATGGTCTGCCAAGCTACCAGCCATGAAGCATTGCTCATTCCCCTACAAATAGCATGACTCCTTCAATTTCTTTTGAACACTTTTGAGATAATATGTCTAAATGTCAACTTGTTTTATGATCACAAGTGAAAATGAGTGTGGAGAATCAGCCCCATAGATTCCAGTAAGAAGGAAACGTAGGCATTTCGTTTCAAACTACAACTTTTGTCATGTGCAATGTTTACATGGATCAGTGACTAATTCCTTGACTCTGTCCACTCATTAATTAATTACACTGAATGGTTTGTGCTGCCTTTTACTTTGTGCATCTCAAAACCATTTTTATGAGGAAAAATTATATAATCTTTCCTCTACAGATATGTATCTTTGGGACTTTGGCAGAAGAGTAGTGGGCCAGCATCTTGCCAGGCCTGAGAAACCAGAAAATGCTTCCAAAGAGTGTTAGATGAAGCCAAGAAGAAGGGAGGTGCAGGGTGACCGACACCAATCAGAGATAATAGCCTGAGGCCCCAGAACAGGTTTTCATACACAACCAGAGACCTGAGTGTTGAGGGAAAATATTGCTATCTTTGGTGTAGAAATGGCCTTGCCAAAAGAAAGGGAGGAAACCTTTAACTCAGAGAAAAGAGGAAATCTCCCCCCCAAAAGAAAACCATGGACAGAAAGGAAAGGTTCATGACCTAGGAGAAATTATAAAGACAGTTCACAACAAAACGTGCCACTGCAAGTAAGAAGACACAACTAAGGCTGACAGGCAATTAAGGCTCATACAGCCAAAGGGGGTGGGGAAGCATTTACCTCTTGGATAGAATTATCACCATTTCAATTTTTATTTAATTTCATTCTCAGAAATAATGAAACCCAAACTCAAAGTCTCTCCAGGTGAGGTAAGGACAGAGCGAAGAATGCCTATGTGCTTGGAAAAAGTTGTTCACAGTGTTCTGTGTGTCGGTTCCCAAACTTGCTAAATGTACAGCTACTGCACTTCACAGGCATCTGGAAAGCAGTGTTCAAGGAGGACATGGGGCTGTGTCACATGTATGGTGAAAGAGCAGGGAGTCAGACATTCAGACATTGTCTGGGCCAAAGATGGCCTTGGGAAAAGCATTCGTTAAGTCTCTTTTAGGCATAGTTTGAAATGCTTGAGACAACTGAGCAGGTACATGGAGCAGCAGAAAAGTGCTTACACAGAATATAATACAGCCATGGAGGGCTGGTCACGACCTATGTTCCACTTCAGTCTTCTGAAATGGAACTCATTTCAAAGCCCCAAGCTATATACCCCAGAGTTCTCTTAACTATCACACAGAGTTTCTACTGGGCTCCAGCAACCCATATCTTCACTTCCCTAACTTATAGCAAGAAATTGAAATTTCTCATGTCCCATGAGCCTTCCCTGATGCTTTTCCTTTAACCTTTGAAGTTACTATCTCCAGTGATTTGTCCCCATCCTGGGAGATACTTCCGATGCCCATCCTGGCTCAGTGTCTTCCCTCAAGGACCATCATCTCTTCCCACAGCCCAAAGCCCATATTTATACCATACCAAGGGACTACATGGTACTTAAGGTTGAAGAACTGAGTGAATGAATGTCTGGCTGAAAAATTGTCAAAGTACACATGTAATAAAATAGTTAATAGAGTTGTTGTCTAGGAAACATAGGTTTTTTTTTTCCAATCAGTGTGTGTCAGAAATACATATGTTCCTCCAATACACTGGATAATCGGCAAACGACTCTGGTGGTTTTGATATACACCTAGGCTTCAAAATTGTGAGGCTAGAGGGTACACATCCTCATGAGAGCTGAGTATAGCCAGTCTTCAACCTCTGCTTGTGCCCAGAGCTAGAGAAGCTGCTGCAAAGTGGTGTTTTGAAGGCTCCCAGTGAACACTAGTGAAAAGTCTCCTGCCTATGACTAGACTGTCCCCAACATACATGTATAAACATACTTCCAATGTCCAAGGCCCCAGAAGGCTTCATGGATTAGCTTCGCGTGTTCAATAGTTCTAGTAGTTTGTCCTCATTTATGATGCTACACAGCCATAAATATAGCCATCTAAATTAGATTCTAAAAATACACATAAATGTGGCAGTGCCTCTGTAGGGGATATTTCTAAGTACTCTGACAGGGCTGAGTGTGTTCTATGTGGCATGGCCAGGACTCTAACAATTCAGAATGGCCTCACTCTTGGCAATGTGCCAACTATAGACAAAGGAATCACCTACTCAGCCAGCTCAGATACAGGCTTCTAGAGCTTGGCACGGTGGGTGGTACAGGCCTGTGATCTGAGGAGACTGAGACAGGAAGGCCAGCCTGGCATACACAATAATTTTCAGGCCAGGCTTGCCTTTATTTTTCCTTCTGGTTTTTGAGATTGTAATATAATTACATTGTTTTTTCCCTTTCTCCTGCCAATTTCTCCCACATACCTCTTCTTTTTCAAATTCATGATCTCTTTTGTCATTAATTGTTACATGTGTATATGTATGTGTATATACATAAATATTCTTAAATATAACCTGTTCAGTGGGTATAATGTTACCTGTATGTGCATTTTTAGGGCAGACCATTGGTATTGTATAACCTATTGGTGTGCTCTTCCCTAGGGGAAGCTATTTCTCCCACTCTCATCATTCCTTAGTTGTCAGTGGCTCTTGCGTAGGCTTGAGGCCTCATAGGCTCGCCACCATTCACTTTGAGATGTCTTTTGGTGTTGGCCTTGTACAGCTCAAGGTAGTAATGGTGGTGATAATTTATGGTTGTAGATTCTGACACTACAAGGAGACATAATGTCACAGAAAACTCTCTGATTCTCTGGCTCTCATCCTCTTTCTTTCCCCTTTTTTTCCCACAATGATCCCTGTGCCTTAGATGCAAGAAGATATATCCATTTCTAGATATATCCATTTTAGTCTAAGTAACTCTGCATTTTGTTTGGTTGCAACTCTCTATACTGGTTCCATCTGTTACACAGAGACATTTGTTTGGTGAGTGTTGAGAACTACACTTACTTGTGGACATTAAGGATAAATATTTAGAATATTGTTAGGGATTTTGCTGGTTTAATAAACTGGTGGTTGTAGGTTCTCCTCCAAGATCCATGACTCCACTAGCCTGGGTTACTGGCCCAGTTTCCAGTTTCGAACTGGTTTCTCTCTTCTTGAGCAACCAATAAGTCCACCAAAGTGCGACACTACTGTACCATTCGGCTTACCATGCCATGCTGGCCATATTTGTGGTTTGTGCCTATGAACCATTATAGCTAGTTAGAACTTTTGATGGTTTTCCCTCCTTTGGAAGGTCAACTAGCACCTTCTAGTTCCATGAAACCAATCCTCAGGGAGGAGGCTTTCAGATAAGGTCAAGCTTAGGCCCTTGGTCTGAAGTGCATGGTGTCTTTACCAGTGGGGACTTATCTTCTGCCTCAGGTGAGTAACAAAATCTAATAGCAATAGGTTGTATGTTTTGGTAGTCCCTTAAACAATCTTGGCCAACAACTCAAAAGAGAGCTTCTCTCAACTGATGTTAGGGGATAGTCTATTTTTAATAAGAGCCTTTCTCAAAAAATAGAATCCACTAAACTATATCAGACAGGTAAGTCTGTCCAGTTGCCTCCCACTACTTAGTCATACTTAACGGTGCCTCTTCCTAATGAACTCAATGTAGATTTTGGTTAATAGCTTTTGAGGGGTTGACAGCTGTCTGAAAACCTAGTGGTTCCATTGGAAGCCTCTTCTTGAGATGGGTGATTCCTCCTGTTTCTCAAAAAGCAGCAAGTCTTTAACTTTCTCCATCCACCCACATACTGACTTTTCCAAGGCAGGAGGAAAGCTTGGGAGTAAAGCGTATTCTAGCTGCCCATGTTCAAGCTCTCTTGCCTGGATTACATGCAATAACAGTGCTTTCTCAGTATTTGAGCACATACCACCTACTACTATTTGCTAGTCAGGACAGGTGCCATATTTCTCTCCCCATGCGCTTGTATCCATGTGATCTAACATGTAAGGACCAAATCTATGACATGCTCATATTGACTACAAGGTGTCAGAGATGAGACTTGAAATGCCTGATACATTTTGAAAATGTGCTGTTCTCCTTCCCCTCAAATCTGGGACACAAAGTTTTAGAAGAACAATATGATTTTCCTTGTTCAGTGAGCTGCAATAATGCAAAGAACAGGTTGTTCCCAGTGATGGGTAAGGGTGGGGTGGGCGTGGCCTGCATCCTTCTTGTCTAGAAGCAAACGTAAGATGTACCTGTTGCTCAATTGTGCTTTGGGCTGTTCTTACCTGCACCTCATGACCGTTGTGCTATTCTTGTGCCTGCAGAATTATTCTCTCTTGGATATGAGGCCCCCACCACCCGTGATGATCACGTTAAACAATTCCATGTACTGGCAGGAGTTTGAAGACACCTGCGTCTATGAGTGTCTGGATGGCAAAGACTGCCAGAGCTTCTTCTGCTGCTACGAGGAGTGTAAGTCAGGCTCCTGGAGGAGAGGCCGTATCCACATCGACGTCTCCGAACTGGACTCATACTCCCGCGTCTTCTTCCCGACGTCCTTCCTACTGTTCAACCTGGTCTACTGGGTTGGATACCTGTATCTTTAAGTACTGCTCTGAAGGATGAGTGAAGAGTGCTTGATTCATGTTTTTCCTTTCACCGTCCCCAGACAAGTAGTGGCCAACCAAAAAGTAGCAGGGAAGGACGCTACTCAAGTTTGTTACGTTACCTTTCAGCAGCATGGCAAGTCCATGGAAAGCATTCCTTATAAATATTTCACTCACACACACACTCACATGTGTGCACACACACAGCAAGTGCATTTTAAAGTGATATTCTTGCTCATCCCTTCTTCAACTTGTAGTTTGATATTTATGAATGGCCTTGGATACTAGAAGCTGCCAGTTACCATGCAAAGACACCTGTAAAACATACAAACAAATATTGAGGGGTTCTCTCAGGCCCTCCCCGTTGTATAACTTCCCTTTGTGCCCCTTGGCACCAGTGTCAGTGTGTACAGGATCTCCCGTAGTGGAGATACATTCGTCCTTATTCTGAGATCCAGCTTGAACTTCAGTCAGCTTTGGTCCTTTTCTTGGAGACCTGTTTGCTCAGGCACTGCTGTCCTTAGTTAGCCTCTCTCTACATGGCACCCTTCTTTCCTGCCTGGGAGGTGCTCATATGTATCAGCCACAAGTTTCCATTTGTGGAAAAAATGTGATTTTTTTTTAACTCATTGCTGAGACCACAATTGCTGTTTGTCTCTAAATCTCACAAAGTCGTGACTTTATTACAGACTGCCAATCATCCGCCCTATCTGTACACTGGATTCCTGGACCAGTTGCATTTCAGTTCAACACTACTCTAAGAGTTGTATTTTATAGGACGAAACCTCAGTCTCAGATGATGAGTGTAGCTTATACTATTGTTAGGAGTTCCGTATTGTATGCATACTGCAAAGACATATGACATGGGTGGGCCTTTGTTTTGAAACTGCATTCCAGAGTGTGAAATAATATAGACTTTTGCGTATTTAATCATAAACATTAACTTTCAAGCCAAACTTTAGATGCAAAAAAATGGGTAATGGTTATCATCAATTACACATTTTGACGAACAAAAATTATTTTATACTATTGAAATATGGCTACATAGCAAAATCCCAAAGAAACCCCCTAAATCAGTTCTCTTTTGATATTTTTATAACACAAAACAGATTTGCTTCTTGGTATTAGTTCTTTGCTATGATCAGATGCTTTTGTGCACTTGAGGCCCATGACTCTATTGAAGTGTCCCCTATTGGTGACACGTACCACTTCCTACCCATCAGCAGTGTGTTAGCACTATTACAACATTCACAGTCAAATCCCTGTGTGCTTCTCTCACAAAGCTGAATTAATTTTATTAAAAGTCATCCATTTTTCAATTTCTATTATACATACTGTATGATTACTTAGAAAAAGTAAAATGTCATATGAGTAGAATATATAAAAGTGCTGACTTCACACTGCTTATTAGATGTATTTCAGAAAAGATGGCGGTATGGAAGAGACCAGAAAAACTGAAATTATATACTTTTGCTAATTTTCTCTCATAGTGTCACACTTGAAGTGAGTGTGAAAATAGGCACAACTCTGCTGTAAGGGTAATAATGGCTGTCTATGTGTGTGAGATAGTCTTTTCTTTCCAAGTTTCAACTGTCAAACTCCTAGTTTGATAGTTACTAGGTAAAGTTCAAGCCAGTTGGCTTCTAGTTAGAAAATTCAACTTACAAATTAAAATAATAAATACCTAAAAAGAATAAGCTGAATATAGTGGCTTAAATGAAATGTCTACTCTGTTGTGGAGTTTTACATATAGTGCATATAGTATCTCTGAAGCTCCCACCTTCAGTAGGCCCACTCTGGAGATGCCCGCAGCCCTGAAAACAAAGAGAAAACTACACATACAATTTAAACACTCTAAGTTCAGAATTTCTAATCAGATAACAAATTTTAACCTGTTACATTTCAAAAGTTTGGGGGGGGGACTAAGTTTTCTAGTAATATTTTTTTCTCTCAAGGATTAAAGCCTGCATCTGCTATAGGACATTCCTCCCTGCTACCTTAGAACAACTCTGCGGTTGCCTCTTCTCTCAAAACTTCTCAGTGTTTAGCTTTTGACATGAAAACACATGTGCCAGTAGCTAGTCTGTATCTCCTGTCCAACTTCAGCCATGCTGATCAAAACACAGAAAGAACCAACATGTGTGCCCGGAGCTTGCCAATGCCTGTCTCTCAGTACAATTCAATCATCTATGTCAGTCTGAACTTGCCAGGATAAACCATTCTAGTACAAGAAACAGAAGAGATGCCTACCCATTGCTCAGGGGCATAGCTAGGCTCTTTACAAGGTGAACTTTGAGGAAGAGTCTGATGCACCAGGAGGAGGAGAAATGCACTCCTCCTTAGACTCCAGCCCCCTCTCTTAATTAAGAGGGACATGTGTGAGGCACACAAGCACAGGCCTCCTCTAATCTGCCCATTCTGCTCCATTTCCTTTGTGTGAAGAGCTGGGAAGTGCTTGGGTAGTGGTCCAAACAACCTGAATTTCAAAGGTGCTACTGTGTTCCTCATTCTTAGAAGTACTGCAGATTGAGGGGACTCTTGTTTGAACAAAGATGCCAGATTTCTGGCCACTGTGGAGCATCCTGAAAACTGTGACTGTCTCTCCTTTAAACAACATCTTTAATGATGGAGAAAAACTAAAAAGATGTTTTACACAGTAGTAGAATTAAAGCAAAATGCCTCTTCAACACCCATACAGTCTCTCTAGGGGTGTCCCAGATGCCAGGTAGAGGACAGTGTTAATACATTTACTCTAAGCCCAGCTAACACTGCCCACAATGTGCCAAAAATATGCCTTAAGATAAAACATAAAGACCCACAATTGTTTATTTCCTGCAATGTTCCATTTCATGCAGTCACCCATATTTCACACTAATTTTTACTTTTTTTCATTCAGAAATGAAAATAGGGTTCCTTTTCTTTATATGACAACCAGGCATCTTCATTCTCTTGCATCGGAAGAGTTAATTGCAGACTTTTACAGATTCTTCAAACATGGAAATGTGTCCTTAATCACGAGCCATTTTCATGTTCCCTGTGGGAACCTGCGGGTAGATGTCCATAGAACAGCGCCATTCAGACTGTTTAACTTGGTAATAGGTGGCTGCAGTGAGAGATGTCTAGAATTGTGCTGTAGCACTACACAATGCCATATCTGGAAAGGAAGGGACCACTTCACATCAATTTGTCTCGACACGGCTAGGAAGCAGTGATTCACTCTATCCAAAGGGCTTGGAAACAAAACAGACAACATCTCTGCCTCCTTGGTCATTTTTATCTCAGATACCAAATTGAAAGTTTTATTTGAAACTTAAGGAATTGCAACTGGTTCGCAGATGTTGTACAATCACTTCAGTGCCCCTTGAGGCACCAAGCATCCTGAATTGGTGGCTTGTCAACTGTTCTTTAGTGGTTTTCTTATTTCTTTTACAATTCAAAAACATGCAAGTTTCCACAATAAAGATAGCAAAATGACTAAAGATACACATAGTATATAAATAAGTATAAATTGAAATGTTGAATTCCATTCATGCTTATAGATTGTTGGTTTGGAGCTTTAGAACACAATTATGTGGAAAGGTGTATGGAAGTAGGAAAGAAAGAAACAAAATGCTAAAACACAGCAAATATTCTTCGCATTTTCCTTGAGCTACCTACATATGTCTACAAGTGGCCTGTGGTAAACCCTGGGTCTAAGATTATGCAGTACCAGGCATCTCTGTTCTCATTGTAAGCATGGCCTAAGAACTGAATGCTAATGAGGTGCTCAGGATGGACAAGCCCATCCCTGACCCATCATTGTGTTACCTTCCACTGGAAACATGGATTATACCATAACAGAGGGAGAGAAAAAAAGACCTGTGTCTCCAGATGATAAAGAAATAGCTAACATCATTCCCAGAATAAGAGTTTGTTTTGTCTTTAAGTACATCATAGTTTTGGAGCCTTGAAGTTGGGATGCTTTTACTTCCCCTTTTAAAATTTCTTCAGATTGTAAGAGAGCAATCCCATGATAAAAAGCTTCATTTAATTCCATTACAGTTAAAAGAGATGTTTCCAGTCATTTGCTTCCAAGTGTCTTTTAGTTGAATGATGCTTCGTCCTATTTTTTTTTCACTTTTGTGACTTTTTCTAGGGGAAAAATCCCAGTCTTAAACCAGCTTACATAAATTAGTCCTAAAATCTGAGTTGAACTCTTATTGGTCATTAAAACGTTCCTCATGCTTTGAGTTAACCAGGTTTTGTTAGATTATGTGATTATGTGAACTAGTAAATAATTAAACGTGCGCACACACACACACACACACACACACACACACACACACACACACACACACACACACACACTCCACACCACCCCCGAGATAAGGGAAGTTTGTGTGTTGTTTTCAGGTAATTGAAACAAATGCAAACTGCTTTGCCTAGTCTGTTCAGCTAAGTACCTACTTTAACCCACTTCATTTTTCACGTCTGTAAACCTAATACAGGCTTGTCCAAGCCCAGGGTGAGTCAATAATAGATACTGTGGGGAAGGAAGGTCTCTCTATCTGCAAGAAAAAAACATTGACGTTCAACAGCAAAACCTCCCAAACTGAGCTGGTCCCTGATTTGTCCTTTTCTAAATACTTAAAGATGATTCTTCATATTTTTGCCAACAAGTACAGTCGGCCTTCTGTGTCCATGTATTCTGCATCTGTGATTTAAGCCACTATCAAGAATACCAAACACTTTTGTCTCTGTACTTAGCATGGGCAGGCATTTCTCCGTGTCATTGTTTCCCTATATATAACAGAATAACTGAGACTGACACAGAATTTACATTGCCTTAAGCAATGTAAGCCATCTTGTGGTGACTGAATGTATAGGGAAGGGTGTGCATTGGGTCAAGCGTGCAGAGTAACTACACATATAATGCACCACTTTATTCAAAGAACTTAAGTATCTGTGTGTTCTGTTATTCTGCAGGGTCCTGGAACCATCCCCTTGCAAATTTGGAGGAGTGGCTGTAATGTTTACATTTCCTATAACAGAGTTAGGCCCAGTCATCTCCTGGTTGCCCTTCCTACTGAAGTACCATCTCACCAAGTGTCTAACAAAGCCAGTGTTCATTTTCTTAAATATGCATTTCTTAGAGCAGGTGCTTACAACATGCCTATCATGGTCCCCACAATACGTCTCTAAATTATGATATTGTCACCAGCTTCCATTCACAAAAGAAACTTCCCATTTACCATTGATCATTGATCACTTTGAATACACAAGCCTTTATATAGTGAACCCCAAAATCATTTTAGGGAAAAAAAGACCTTTGGCCCTAATCTGTAGCTCTATGAACATTGTGAGAATCAATGTGGAAACTCAAAAGGTCAGGCATGGTTGAAGCAAAGGTGACATGGGTCCACCTTCTAATTTTCTCCTCAAGCAGGCCGAGTGCTCAGTGTATGAGTGTGCTGCCTTGCAGAGGCAGGCGAGTCCTAGTGGTGCTGTGCCTGCACCTCTGAGCGAGAGGCAGTCATAAACATCCTGGTCAATTGTCATGGGAGTCCAGCCTTCGCTACATTATTTTCTTAAACATCAAGCTGTGTCCTGGTTCACAGGAATTGTCTACAAGGATTCACCAGACACACTTTAAAAGACTTCCCACTGTGGGGTTGGGATTGTCAGGGCAGGTGATGTGGGCTTTGAAGTCTTCAGTATTTACCGAAACAAATTTTTATAAAGAATTGTTCAGGTTTGTAATAGGAAGGACTTTTATCAAACCTTAGCAATCATCAGTTAACTGGCCGCATTATTGTGTCCTTGCACTTTCAGGGTCATCTGGAAAATTAAAAATCATAAGAAGAAAGAAAAGAAACAAACAATGTCTTCTTATGTAACTGTCTCTATAATTAAAAGCAGAAAATGCAAATGACCTTGATGGCTGCACTTTCAGCTTATCCATCAGATATAAGGGAAGTGTGTCATGACCTCCATCATGGCTTTTGTCTGTGTTCTAGTGCTAGCTATTGATGCACTGCAGAAGCTTGGTGTCTCTTCTATGACAGATTTGGGGCATATACTTAGAAAAATGATGACAGGCTTTTAAAATTTTTAATTTTAACTTTAGAACAGAGTCCAATTTTTTTTTCATTCCTTGGAAGTCTATCTGCCCTGCGTCAAGGATTTCCCAACATGAGAGGAGTGAATGCCACCAGTGTTTATTTCCTGGTTACTTTTCTTCTTTTCATTTTTACCCTATTAAATACGTTTAGTCATTTTCCTCTAAAGAACACTTCAATTGGTTAGGAGCTAATTTTTTTTTTTTTGAATGTGACTGCATCATTGGAAACTGTAAGTTTTGTTGCTCAAAGAAAGCATCACTCTGTTTCTAGCCATGTCTTTTGGGTCTAGGAGTCATTGCAGTCTTTGTGACATTTACTTTTACTATAGTCACTCTAAATATGTAGTAGTGATGTGTTTACTATTGATTTAGTTGGCAACATCCCAAAAGGCACAATGGCCAATTGTGCTAGTGAGCCACGTTTACATACTGACGTGTTTGTGTACAGATACACGTTTTCCTTATAAGTAGCTCCTGGAATCAGTAGATCTTTGTCTATTTGTGTTTTCCATGAAAGGTTCTAGAAGAGTGACAATTTTCAGGGACTGACCTGTATCTTTTTGAAGTGATGGGGTATGTTGTGTTTACATGCAGTGATGTGTGTTTTTGTGTTTGTATGTACAGCGGTAAAACTGAACAACTTATTAATGTGTGCGTTACTCTACCCATCACCCCAAATTTAGCTGAAACACTTAGGAGCACAGCTTCCTAGTGATAGCATGTTAGCTTAGTAAGCCTCTGGTTAAGGCAGACAGAAATGGGGGAGAAAGGGAAAGAGAGAGAAGGGCCCAGATAGAGTAAGAGACAATCATTGTATTTCCCCAAAAACGTGGGATCACATCCCTTTAAAACAAACAAACAAATCGAGATGCCTGACCAGATGCTAGTGTGGAGAGCATCTAAGCACCACCAAGTTGCTTGGATGCTTTGCTCTTTTGTGTACTGTGCTGGGCTGATCTGATGTGCTGATAGTACTTCTTAATATTTAAATGGTACACGGGCATTGCAGTGCTTATTTAGGAAGCCACGTAATTGTTCACAGATAAACCTAGGTAGGATCCAGTCTGGCTTGAACCTTCAAAGCCTAGGAGTCAGTCACGGAGTGTGCAGGGCGTTTCTGTGGAGTAAAACTTTCATGGTCCTCAGCAGTGTCCCAGGCAGAAAAGTGTGGGGTCGACTCTATCTGCCTGAAGTCCTTCCCACCTGTGGAGCCTAAGGTAGGCTGATTACAGAATCCCACAGCATTTTGACATCAGTTCTGAGCAAGCTAAGAGTGTAGACTGGATTGGCTGGGAGGAGGGCCAACCAGTCCTGTCCAAGTGCAGGCCACCCAGAGAGCCAGGTCAGAGGCTGGCCCCACACCAGTGGCTTCCAAGAGCCTTGGATGCTCTGCTGTCCTCGAGGGCCCTCCTCCCCTACATAAAATGGTGATTCCCTGTATCCTGCAACTCGTGGTGTCCTAGTGAAGAGAGGGCGCCCTTGTGCCCAACGTGCCTTGGCGACCCCGGCGGCACCGCGCCCTGCCTTGCACGTCGCGACCCGCCGAGCCCTCAGGGCCAAGCCCAGCCAGAAGCCACCTGAGCCTCGTGGCTGGGTCGCCCTCTGTATTTGTATTTGGATTCCTATGTTTGTACTTCTGATACAAATAAATGCACATATTGTCAGAAAGACTGAAGCACACCTCCTTGTGGTTTGGGCGACAACTGGGAGGGCACTGGCGAGTTGAGGATGTGTGACTGGCAGCTCTCAGGCATGCAGAGCTTGGGAGCCAAATGCCTGAGCAAATTCTACAACTGGAGAGTAGGTCAGGCTGCTCAGCAAAGTTAAGGGTTAGTTTTCTCAAGCAAGCTTCTCTCTCTGCTCCTGCCAAAGCTAATGCACGGAGACTCTCAAGCCAAGCATGACAAGCAGGAAACTTCAGTCCCCTCAAGACAAGGCAGCTGTGCCTGCCTCCTGGTCTCAGTACCAGCATAGGAGTGGATTCAACCAGAAATGATCTGGCATTGCTAGGAAACACTGTCTTTCATCTAACCGTCTAATCCTCTGACTCTTAACAATCTTTCTGCCCCCTCTTCCACAATCTTCCTTGAGCCTTAGGTGGGATGTTTTGCAGATGTACCATTGGGATTGGGCTCCAGGACTCAACATTTTGATTGGTTGCGGTTTCCTGTAGTGATCTCTTTCTGTTGCAAAAAGACCTTTCCTTGATGAAGAGAAAGGCTACACTTATCTGGGAGTCTAAGGACAAATGTTTATAGGTTGTTGTTAACGATTATGCTGGTGTAGAAAAGCTGTCTGCCGTCCTCCGATATGCACCACTTCACTTGCACTGAGCAGTTAGCTGGGTTTCCAGTCCCAAGCGACACCCAAGAGTCCCACCAGCATGACTATCTAAACCTGAGCTGAACCAGGGTAGTGCCAAGAGACATTCCAAAGTGGGCGGGGTAAAGCCTCAACCCCACACAATGAACAACAGGCAAACAAAGAATGCTGTGAGTGGGCAAACTAGCCTTCCCCTGGGGAAGAGCACACTAACTGGTTATCAAAAAGCAAATGGTCCAGCCCGAAAATGTACATACAAGTAGCATTATACAGATTGAGCAGGTTATATTTAGGAATATATATATATCCACACAGAGGTATGCAAAAACAACTAATGAAAAAAAAAGACCATAAACTTGAAAGAGAGCAAGGAAGACTATATGGGAGGGCTTGGGGGAGGAAAGGAAAGAAAAGTATTGTAATTATATTATAATCACCAAAAATTAGTTTTAGAATGAGGGAAAAGGACCAAGTCCTACTCTGGTAAAATAAGTGCCTATGAGCTGAGACTGACTATCTGAAGGTCAAACATTAGTGCCCTTGACACAGACACTGCTGCCCAAAGAGGACACAGCTAGTGGACCTGGCACACAACAGCAATCCCTGCCATTATTAGTGGGACAATTTAGGACAATCCCATTTGAGAGACTGGCCTATTCTACATAGATGCTGTCTCCCAAAACAAAAACAATAAAACAGAAAAAACAAAAAAATGGATATAATATCATCACAAAAACCAAAATCAAACAGGAAGTAACTACCATGAGGCAGTGGCTTAGTTGATATGACAAGCTTCTATCACACTTTGGTCCACATGAGTGAAACATATATTTTTTTAAGCAGAACAAATTCAGGTTCGAAATGAAGACTTCATGCATTAGTCTTGCCCTTCGTGGATGAACATTGCATAGGAGGAGTGGTGGCAGGGGGAGTGGATGCTAGTAGAGAAAGTGAGATATGGTCAGCACAGTCCACTTCTATGCAACACAATTGCTGAGGGCCTTCATCAGTGTTTCTGCTGTGAGTTCTGAGACTGAGCTTGGGCTTCAACAATGGAGGACATGTCATATTCATTAACTCATTCTTCTTGGAGAGTTGTGATCCTACTGTTTGTGATCATAACAGCTGGAATTCCT
Source organism: Acomys percivali (assembly GCA_907169655.1). Taxonomy (NCBI): domain Eukaryota; kingdom Metazoa; phylum Chordata; class Mammalia; order Rodentia; family Muridae; genus Acomys; species Acomys percivali. The sequence goes on along the minus strand of OU015752.1, from coordinate 79,445,409 downwards.
TGAGGAATGACTGGACACACACAACCGTTCACTCCTTAAAGCACTTAATGATGACGGTCCTGGCTCTATCACCAGGTTGTCCTGGAAATGCCTGGGCCTTGACCATACTCAGGAGGACCATACCCCTCTAGTTAGCTTCTCTATAGCCTTTGTAGTGTGGGATAGACCATAGAGGAAATTCTTTGCATGTTGTAGACATTTAACTTGTTTAAAAATTACTTTTGAGAGGGTTCACTTTCCAAAAAGTATTTTTAAAATGTGCCACAATGTCAGACTGAGATCATCTGTGCATTGCTGGAATCCACATCAAAACAGCTCCTCCAAAAAACACAAACAACAACAAAAGTCCACAAACAACAACAGTGGGGTATTTAGGCTCTTGCTCAGTGGCTTGTGAAGTGGAAAGAGCACTTTCTCTTGCTCAGAAGCAACACTGCAGTGACTCCCGGCCATGCCACAGCCTGAACCTGCTGCTTAAAAGGAGAAACTTCACAGAGAACCAAGGGGAAATGGGACTCGGCCCCAGTGTCCTGTTCTCTTAGCTTTTCTAAAAGTTCTCCACTAAAATTCTCTAAAGCCACGTCTTTTGTGAAGATAATCTTCTCAGAATAGCATCACTCCCTCTGTCATTCCCTCTTCATCCCGTTCATGAAGCAAATTTACATACATATCCAGTTCAGAAAGGCACACCCAAGACCTGTACCCCAGAAAGTGTCAGGCACTCTAAAACGGAAGGAGCTTGGGACATGTGTAGTAATCTATTTTAAGGATGCTGGAATGAAAAGGGATGAGCTTCAGAGCTGCTGTGGCTGGTTATAGAGAAATGGATAAGGGAAACTAATGGTTAATTCCATGAGACACTTAAAAGGGATTTTTCAGCACCTACAGCCAGTTAAATCAAGATTCCACGCTTTTCTTTATGCAGGATAGAAGAAGAATTCCAAGTCTCCGGGCACTGAGGATGTCAGAATGGGTAGTTAGTATGAGCAGAATGTGTGTGTGGTCTAAACACAGGCATGGACTCAAGGACACACCACTCACTTGGAGACTAAGAGAGGCTTTTAGTGAGGGAAACTCAGCCAGCTACTGAAGCACAGGTGCTCCTAGGGAATGACGCTGTTTAGCATCTCTGGTTTTTGAAGGACTCATAGCATCCAAAAGGAGCAGAGCAAGATGCCATAGTGAAGCCTGCAAACCCAGCAGATTCTGCTCACAAGACCATTCCTAGGCATGGGAAAAAGAAGAAAGAAGGAGAGAGAAAGAGGGAGAGAGAAAGAAAGAAAGAAAGAAAGAAAGAAAGAAAGAAAGAAAGAAAGAAAGAAAAGAAAGAAAAGAAAAGAAAAAAAGAGCCGTGGTGTTTCCGTATGTGTCTTTCCCTGGGGACACAAGCCATACACCTGGATTCAGGTTTATTTCAATGACTCCTCTACATCCTTGAATTGACACTGCATGGATTTTGTTCTTTAATACAAGAATTTACAATGTTCCAGATAAGACTTTGCCTATCCTATCTTATAGCCATGAACCTGTATGCAGAGGGCCTCCATATGGTCATGGCTCTTTTGGGCAGTGAAACCAGCTTTTCAGATGTTCTCATAGATTTTTTTTTTAATGACATAGAAAGGAATGTTTTCATTGATGTCAAAAGTTTACATATCAATGTGTGATCCAATAAATGGTGTGTGAATATTCCTAGACTCTCTAGTCAGGTAAGTCGTATGTTCTTATAATAACAGATGCAACTCAGTGGAATAGAAAGAAAGAGAAAGAGAAACAAGCAGCAGAGGAAAGCAGGTGTTAACCAAGGATGGCTTAGTGAAAAGAGGACCACCAAATTGACAAGCACTTATCTTTTCATTTTTATTTCTTTTTTTTTTCAGTATTAACATATTTTATTAGTGTACATTCACTGGAAAAAAGTGATGACCTTCATAAAGACATTATTTGGGTAGATTATGTACTCTGACCTATTTACTCATCATCACCCAACCCTTTTCTCTCTCCCTTTCATTAGCATCCCGCCCCTCCCCCAGTAGTTCCAAGTCCTCCTTATAAGTTCAGGGTGTGTGTGTGTGTGTGTGTGTGTGTGTGTGTGTGTGTGTGTGTGTAAGTTCTAACTTGCATATATGATAGAAAATGTGGGATCTGACTCATTTTACTTAATATGATAATTTTCAGTTCCATCCACTTCTCTTCAAATGACCATTTCCTTCTTTACTGATAGATAAGAGTCCATTGTGCATAGATACTGACCATCTTAACTCATTCATCTCTTCCTTGGTACTTAGACTGATTCCATATTTTGCCTTTGCAAATGGTCCCATAACAACATGAATGGTCAGATGTCTCTGCAGAGTGTTATCTTTGATGTTCAGGACAAGTGTGACTGGATCATACTGGAGTTTCATTTTTTTCTTTGTTGAGGAAGCTCTATGAAGATTTCCATCGTGGCTTTGGTAGTACACACTCCTGCCAGCAGTAGGCCCATCCCCAACACCTTTTGTAAAGACAGATATAAAGAAGGCTGTAAAGGGCATGATAAAGCCTCACTGTAAATCTATTGTGCATTTTCCTGAAGATAAACATGTCCAGGAGTTCTTCACACACCTGTTGGTCATGTGTGTCTCACATTTTGAGAAATAGCTGATCATTTCACTTGCCCAATTGTTGGTTGAATTATTTGACTCTTGTGCTTAAATTTTGAGGTTTTAAAAATACTTTCTAGACATGAATTCCCTGATAAATATATAAGGACAAATATTTTTTCCCATCCAAATAGGCTTTCCCTTCTGTGATGCTTGCTTAAGGATTTTTCATTTGATAGCATCTTATATGTCAATTCTTGGATTGATTTCCTATGTCATTGAAGTCCTTTACAGAAAGCTGAGCACTCACCTACCTTCCTCTGAGTTATTATGACAGGCTGTGATAAAACATAAACCCCTGTCCCCTCTAAGTCCTTCTATCTTTCCCATACTTTTCAACAAGTCTCTCTAGGATTTTACCAATATTTAGCTGTGAGTCTCAGTATCTGTTTCAATCCACTCCTGGATGGAGTCTCTTGGACATCTATGCTAGGCACCCATATGCAAGCATAGAAAAATATCATTAATAGTGTCATGGGTTGGTTCTCTCCTATGGGGTGGGTCTCTGTTGGATCAGACATTGTTTGGACATTCTCTCAATCTCTGCTCTGTTTTTATCACTGCACATCTTGTAGGCAGGGTAAATTTTGGGTCAAAGTTCTTGTTGATGGGTCTGTGTTCCTCTCCCTCCACTGGGAGTCCTGTTTAGTTAGAGGTGCCCTCTTCAGTATCCATGACCCCTACTCCTAGGAGTCTCAGCTAGAGCTACACTCAGACCAACAGAGCCAACTAATCCAAGTCCAGAGGAGCTTGAGGAAGCTGAAGCGCCAACAAAGTCTTCATGTCGGTCCTCTGGTTAGGGGAGCAGAGGCTGTCTCTGACATGGCTTCTATTGCCTGGTTTTAAATCACTTCTTCCTGGCAGGGCTGCTTCTTCAGGCCACTCAAGAAGAGGATGCACTCAGTCCTGATGCGACTTGATGTAGTGGGGTGGGTGGGTGGGGGAATCTTCTTTTCTGAGGAGTAGGGGAAGGGGTGGGAGAAAGATGGAGAGTGGGACTTGGAGGTGAGAAGATGGAGGGGGCTGTAATCAGGATATAAAGTGAATAAATAAATTAATTTTTTAAACCCTCCATGTCTGCCCATGGTGGAGCAGAAAATCATTGCACTTGCATAAATAGCTAGTAACAGTTATAAAAGCAAACTGAAATGTAGTATAATTTTAAAGAGCTTATTTGATCAAACAGCAGTTCATGAAGAGTACAACCTTATATCAGAAGTTGTTCAGGAGCTTCAACTGAGGAATGCCACTGATGGCTGATACAAGACACACCAGGGGATAAAGCAGAGAAGACACCCAGTTGGTCACAGTTGCAGGGGGCATTGCTTCCTGTGTTCTGCTGGGAGCTCATGGCCATTTAACTATGTTGGTTCACCCCTTCTGATGCATAGACTTAAACTCCCTTCTTCTTTATTTCAGGAACTTATAAGAATGGGCCCAGGTTAAGTTCTTTTTAGATGCATAGATCCAGCAAGGATGAAATAACGTGTGGCCATCTCTGCCCAGCACACTTGAAGCCTGGGCTCCACTATGCCAGACATAATGAGCAGCAGTGCTGGGAGCCTCAAGGGCAGCATTCAGAGATGTACAGATCATCCACTGCAAATGAAGCTTTAAAATAACTCCACCGTTTCCTCCAGAGGGGAAATTGTGAGAAAATACATGGCTGAGAGAAATATTTCTCACTTAAAAAAACAAAAAAACACCTCCTTTAAAAATGGGAGAATCTCAGTCCTGACTTGATGAGCTGGGGTGACTGGATAGGGGGGCTTCCCTTTGTTGAAGAATAGGGAATGCTGGAGTGGAAGGGAGGGTGGTACTGGGAGGAGAGGAGGGATGGGCCATGACCAACATGTAAAAATAAATAAATTTTTAAAAATTAAAATTTTAAAAATGGAAGATTTTAAAAGCTGATTGCCAGTGAGTTGAATGAGAAATGACTCTCATAGGCTTAGACATCTGAATGCTTGCTCTTCAGCCAGCAGGGCAGTTTGGGAAGGTAAAGGTGGCCTTACTGGGGGAAGTAAGTCACTGGGGCTTATAAAAGTATCTTTTATTCCTCTGGCTTAGCTACTGTCTTGGGGGCTAACTGCCTCGTTCTGCTAACCTAGGTTTAGTCTTGGAAGCTTCTGGTCTCCATTTAATCTAACCTAGGCCTAGAATGTCTTCAGCCTCTGAGATTTATTGATTAATAAGCTCACCCTTACTTGTTCTTTCTGAGCTCTGGGCTGGATGGTTCAATTCAGCAGTTCTGGCTCAAACTCTTCTCTCGGCTGATTTATTTAATCTGGCTTCTCTCTTGGCCCAGAATTACTCTTCTTGGCTTCAAAATAACTCATCAAACTGCTCTAATCTTCTGGGTTCTTCTCATTTTCTGGCTTGTTCCATCTTCACCTGAGTTCTCTCTGTGTAATCTATCTCTCTATTACTGTCCTGTTAAAAGCTGCCTCTTAAGTAGCCTCTCTTTCCACTCTCTTCTCATGAGAGTTGGATGTATCCTACTCTGTCAAATCTTCTCTGATTTGTCACCATTTCTTCCACTCAATTAGACATCACTTTCAAACATGGGTGCTTTTTTCTACAAACTAACTTTACCTTTGTTTTGGATTAAAGGCCTGTACCACCACGCCTGAACCTAAGCTTTCTTTCCCTGATATTTGTTCTGTACCAGGCTGGCCTTGAACTCAGATGTTTGCTTCTGTCTTCTAGATTATAGGCATGTTTGTATTCTGGCCAGATCACACAGACCTAGAAGATCTTTGGATTTCTTCTCTTGCCAGAACAGCCATGCTCTGAATGAGCATTCTTCTGCAGGGGGTGGGATCTGAGAGTTTATGACCTCACCCTACCTCTAGCTTTCTTAGTGCATTTCCAGTTGCGGATGTGGTGTCTCAGCTTCCTGCTTCAGCCACCATGCCTGATGTCCTGCCTCCCAGAAGTGATGGATTCTCATGCTTGAACCATAAATTCAAATAAACATTTCCTTCTGTAAATTTCTTTTGGCCATAATATTTTTCTCATAGCAACATAAAATTAATAAACGCACCAATCTTCTTCAGTCCATTATCCCCTTCCATGGCAAAACGAACTTTGCCCAGTTCCTGATGTCCAAACCTGAACTGGGTATGAGTGTGAGCCTGGGGCACTCTCTTCAAAGTTGCCTAAATACCATTGCTGAGATTCTGACTGAAATCCCTGAGCAGAAGCCAGGAGTCTCTGTGTATGGCACCTCTGCCCACTTCAGTGGGAGTAGAGGAAAGGAAGCCACAAGAACAGGTGGCATCTGAAAGATGAGAGCAAGCCTGCCGTTTAGGCAGGTATGCAGACACTGAGAAGAATAGCATTATATTAGGTAACTGTCTTCTCTGTAAGCAATGTGGTCCCAGATTTAAGGAGTCCAGCCTCAGACCCCGTCTCTGGGGCTATGATATCATGGCTCATAAGCTCTGAAAACTCGGCTGCCAAAGTTGATTGTAACCTTTTCACTTCTCAGCCCAGGGACCATCTGTGGTGATTCTGCACATCTAAAAATCGGGACAGAGAATGAGACATTTCTAGGGGTACATGTTTTGTAGACGAGGCTTAAAAGTGGCCACATTCCCTTAGTGGAGACTGAGAACTTTTTTTTTTACAACCAGCAGACTTCAGAGGAGGCTAGGAAGTATGCTCCGGCTCCACAACCTGCACGAAGTGAGCATGAATTTTGATGGGCAAGCATCTCTACCATGAACACAGCAAAAAGTAAATGGGCAATTCAAATATGAGCAAAGCTGAAGGATGAGCACATAGGGTGCCAGTGGACTCCCAGAAACCTCAGCATCTGCTGATTACAGGGAAAAAAAAAGTCAAGGCCCAGCCAGAGCCACCAAATTAAATCCAAGTTTGAAGACACATCAGATCATAGTAGTATTGTTCTTGCCACCACAGAATTGTCTCTGTCCTATTTAAGTTTACTATTGCTGTGAAGAAACACCATGACCAAAGCAATTTAGGAGGAAAGGGCTCGTTTGGCTTATACTTCCACATCTCTGTTCCTCATTGAATGAAGACAGGACAGGAACTCAAACATGGCAGGAGCCTGAAGGCGGGAGCTGTGCAGAGGCCATGGAGGGGTTCTTCTTACTAGCTTGCTCCTTATGGCTTGCTAACCCTGCTTTCTTATAGAACTCAGGACTACCAGCCCTAGGGTCTTCCCCATCAATCACTAGTTAAGAAAATGATCTATAGCCTTGTCTACAACCCAATCTTGTGGATGGGTTTTCTCATTTGGAGTTCTCTCCTCTCAGATAACTTTAGCATCCATCAGGTTGGCAGGAAACTAGCCAGCACGGTATCCAAATAGGTAAATTTAATCTCGATTTTAAAGGTTGACGAAAACAAATAGATGATTCAGTTAAAATTTGCCAGATTTTCCATACATGTGGCTTCAAATTTAACAGCAGTAAGAATAAGTACTTTACATGTGATAGGAAGCATTTTGAGCAATATTGAATGTGGAGCACAGGGTCTGTGCATAGTACGCTGGCACTATGGCACCAAGCTTTATCCTCAGCCCTCTTTCTTGTTAATTTTTAAATTTCGAGATAAGATCTCAGGAAGTTGCCCAGGTTAGCCTTGAGTTGACTCAGTAGCTCAAGCTAGCCTTGAACTTGTGACCCTCCCTCTTCACCCTCCTCAGCAGCTGGGTCTTAGCCCAGCGTCACTAAGCCTCGCTTAATAGTGATAGCACATTTCTCACTGAGATCTATTGATACCTGTATTCATTTGCAGGCCTGTGTTCCTTCTAAGCATTATCTTTACAATCTCTGAGCCCTAGGGACTGAACAGACCTGAAAATTTACCTAAGAAAAACCTACTTGATATTGGATATCAGCAGAAAAGTCAGCTCAGATTCAGGGCTTCAACTACCTCAGCAAGAGAGGTGTTCTCTAGTATTATGTGAGGATATGATTCTCCTTGATACGAACGGGCATGCTATTTTCATCTAAAAATGGAGCACCTTCCAACTTCTAGTAGTTTGTGGAGCTTGGGGCTAATGGACCTCAGTGTGGATATGGTCTATGTGATAGTAACCACGAGCTATCTCAGATAGCACACTTAGTGTTTGAACATTTTAGAGTGTAACGTTTGTAATGGATAAGAAGAAACCATCTGTAAACATTTCATTTAATTAGCACTCTGCTAGTCAATTTTGAAATTTGAACCGATATATTTTATATTCATCAATACTAAGCCATGACTCTGATTTCTATATTTTTGAAGCCAAAAGCAGTGATTTTTTTTAGCTGACTTTTATCTTGTGGTAAAAGTTATCGCAAAGTTGGACAAATTGTTTCAAGAATGTACAGTTAGAAAGGAGTCCAACATAATCACTGATATAGGCACAACAAACAAGCAAGCCTCTCCTGGACTGTTACTTGTGTTAATACGGCATTTTTACAAAAAATGTATACCTGTAATGGATTCCAGTTTCTTACCTTATTTGTTAATCACTAGGAAAGTGAACATATATGAAGATAATACATGAAAAAAAAACCTTAATTAAAGCCAGGCCAGCTAGGACTAATAACATGTACTATGCTTAAACCAGATATGTCAGAGATGTGGAACTCAGGGTCTTAGATATGTTTTTAATCTCTCTGCAAAACTATAGTAAACCCCTAAGTATCAAAGACACAGGCCCTTGCATTTTTATAAGCTCAAATGTACCATTAGTACATGGCCATCACAGCCACAACCAGAGACAAATCCACTGGTGTCAGTTCAAGGCACATGTTTTGTTTCTAGGTAAGAAGAGAGGGAGGGAAGGAGGCTGCAACAGCATTCACAGTGAATATAATAACACTGGTAAAATTTTAGCTACATTCTACAAACAAGGGCTTAGGAGTTCTCTAGAAAACAGGGAGCATAAAGAGACATACATGCAATATGTAAGAGCAAAGAGCTAGTAACAAGGGCTGAGAGTCCTATGGTCCTGTGGTCCACTGAGTCCCTGCAACAGGGGGGCACATCCAGACCTGCAGCTGTGGTGCACTGGCCCAGGGAGCTTAGGTGGCCTGTCACACTAAGTATCGTTTTACCTTTAGGAAGCAAAGCAGAACAAAGTGTGAGAGGCACCGGTGCTACTCTAGTCTGTCTCATTCTCCCAGTGTGATGAGTGGGAGTGCAATCCCAGACCAGCGTGTCTTCAGCTCAGCCTTCTCAAGAGCTTTTCCAAACCCCTGTATAGAACCATGTGTCTTCTGTTTGTTCACAGAGCAGGAAGCTGTCTAGAAGAAAGATACTCTCTCCAAGGGATGGTGTTGAGGTCAAGGACCGAATCCTGTTGGTACAGTCATGTCTTCTGAGTCTTATTTCTTTTCATACTTCTCTTTAAAATTAAGCTTCCTGACATTAACACAGATATTAGGCAAAAAATTCATTGAAAATAAAAGTATTACATTTGTTGGGATGCTGTGTATAGAAAGAAGACACACTAGCTGTGACTCATATGTATGCATGCATGCACATACATGTACACAGAGTAACCATCATCCAGATTTTGGGAGAGCCTATTTTCTTTGCTTTCATCTGGACCAGTCAGTGGTAGAATTCACAGATGAAGCCTGAGAACCTTACACATAGAATAATTACATCTGAACCTCTGCACTTAGAGATCTCCCCAAATACTAGCAGAGATTCTAGCAGGGTCATGTTGCTATGGTGACCACATCTTCCTTAAAATGACTGTGTGATAAGTCAATGCAGCCACGGTTTATTTGTCCCAGCAAATGTATCCATTTGTTCAGTGAAAACCTTGTGACAGGCAGGCAGAGCCTCAAGCAGCCTCACAGACCAGCTGCAGTAAAGACTGGTAATTCTCAGCCTTGCTCTGCCCAGCTTTGATGGTGTGAAAGTTCACTCAGAACCATCTCCATAGGGATCTGGAAGGCTGTCTTTGAAATGCAGACATCCAAGGATGTGCCTTGGCTCTGTCTCCTGTCCCTGTCCCTGTGGTGTGTTGGCTAGTGTACTTAGTATAATGCTCTGCTCAGACATACACTATGGCCTACTTGTCCTCCTAAGTGTAAGCACCAATGAGGACACACAAGGTGGCCCAGTCACAGGGCTGTGCTTTAATGTTCTCAGTGTCTTTCCCTGGGCCAAGCCTAGTCTTTCCCTCAATACTCTCCAGCATTTTGTTTCTGTGCATTTGATCTCAGCTCCTGCTGGACTCTCTCCCTAACGCCACAGTGATTCTAGAGTCAAGCCTTTCTTTCTGCTTTAACTTGGTACAACTCTGCTTACCACTGACAAATCCAAGCTAAAATGTAATCGTAAAATTGCCTACTTCAACTTTTCCCTATAAATCACTTTCCTCTTCAGATGAATCTGTATGAAGGTCTGTAAAGAAAATGGAACTATTCTTTTTAATGTGGAAAAAAATGAAATGAATTCTCAAAGGAGCTACTAGAAGGAAAGTTCATGTCTATCAATAGTGTAGACCTGCCTTATACACAATACCATTTCAAAACTCTCCTTTTGGCCAGGGAAGCATTAGCACAGAGCCTCAATAATAAAATCAAAAGTTGGACAGATAATTTTACTCTTAAAAGTGGATGATAAATTACCTTTTAAGTTTATTTTATTAATTATTCAAAATGTTCACACAAGCAACAATGTATTTTGATTATATCCAGCACAAATCTTCTCCATAGATTCTTACTAAATCTATCTCCTACCCTTACCCTGTCCCAACTGCATGTCCTATTTTTTAATAGCTCACAGAGTTAGATTAATGATGCACGTGTGTATATAGGCATGGGGCCATGCCCTGGAAAAAAACTGACTCCTCTCTAGCAACCATCAACTGTCAATAGTCCCTAGTGAAAAGGGAAAAGTGGTGGGGACTTGTGAGCCCCTCCATGTTCTGTGCTAGAATGTTGACTTGCTTGCTCTTGTGTGGGTGTATTCAGACAACCACAGATGCTATGAGTGTGAGCACAGTAGTCCTGTCATATCCCAAAGACACAGTTGCATTCTAGCCCTCCACACTCTCTGGATCTTATAATTAACCCACTTTCACAATGTTCTCTAAGTTTGAGGGAGGATGAGTATAATAGAGGTATCCCATGTATTGGTAAGCACTGCACTGACATCATTCTCTGTACTTCGACCAGGTGTGGGGTTCTCCATTAACCAGCCACTACACACAGAAGGTTCTCTGATAAGATCTGAGGCCTGTACTAATCTATTATATATACAGATGTAAACTCAGAAGACTGTTTGATACTGTGTTCATTTAGAAAAATATTAGTAGTGTGAGCGCCACAGCCATGGGTTCTTAACTAGATTTAAAGTCCAATCAGGAAGTGACGTTACTTCCATGACATTTGTGCCACTATTACACCAATGTCATGTAGGTCATAAGAATGCTGAAGACTTTCCAAACAATACTTGTTATTTCCATTGTGCATGGTTGATCATCAGAATTGATGGTAAGACCCTGAACATCATACATTTTGGTCACAGGATATGGGGAAATAAAGTTGGTACTGACTAGGAAACTTGCTCCCTGCTAGCTAGCCTTTGCAGTCCTGGAAGGTGTTATAAGGGCTACTAGAAGAAAAGAATAACTAGTAGACTTACCTAACAGTTAACTCTGAGTTTCAATAATTTTCCTTATTCATAAAATAAAAATTAAAGGTGGGTATTTTCTGATTGAACTTTTCCCAAATGTTTGATTGGATAATAGACATCTGGAAATTAAGCCTAAGCCTCCAAACCTAGTTTATATTTGGGGAATACCCTAGCTAAGTGTCTTTCCCTCAAAATCTCCTAAAAGGTTCACCTGAAAGCGTTTACTATGACATAGGACTCCTGAAGGAATTGTTAGGTGTCACTCAGTGTCTGCTTGCCTCAGCCTCCCCCAGAAAACACAGTTAATAAAGAAACTTGCTAAATAACACAGCATGAAAATAGCTATTATTTCCAGTTCTGGAACTGGATATGCCCTGTCTAATTTTCTTAAGCTACTGTGTCCAGTTCTGGACATAAATATCACTCTACCACAAAATACAGAATATTCACATGCATAAATCCTTCCCAAAACTATTTCACAGGAAAGAATCAAACATCTGCAGACAATTTTGTAATATACTACATGTATTACTATTATTGCTTGGATAAAACATGGCAACTATTTGTATGAAGACAAATTTGTCCTAACAGTACTGAGTGATCCATGTGTCTAGGAAATATGATTTATAAGGATCATTTACTATGAGCAATGAAGGATGCATCAGTGCTCCAAGTTGCTTTCTGACATCTGCTCATTTAATTCCTTTTTAAAATTTAAATAATTTATTCAGATTACATTCTGATTGTTATCCCCTTACTTGTATCTTGCTACTCCCCCTTCCCTCTCTCTTTCACCCCCCCCCCCCCCCCCAAGGCCTGTGACAGAAGGGGACCTCCTCCCCCACCATATGATCACAGCTTATCAAGTCTCATCCTGGTAGTCTGCTTACCCTTCCTCTGAGTGCCACCAGGTCTCCCCACCAAGGGGAAGTGGTCAAATAGGGGGCACCAGAGTTCCTGTCAGAGTCAGTCTCCACTCTCCGTTCTGTGGAGAATGTGCTGTCCATTGGCTAGATCTGAATAGGGGGTCTAGCTATACTGCATAGACTGTCCTTTGTTGGTACAGTAGTTTATGTAGGCCCCTCTGGGTCCAGATCTGCCACCTTTGAGAGTCTTCTTGTAGGGGTCCTGGACCCTCTAGGCCCTTCTATTTTCCCATTCTCCCGTACCTCTCTCACCTGGAGTCCTCAGGCCTACTAGGCAATGCCGTCTGTGTTCTTAGTTCTAGAATAATGACTCAGAGTCACAAACTGGTTAGAATTACCCAAGTCCTGGATAGACAAGGACTCACTTCCTAACCTTTAGTGCTTTATTAACATGTTTGTTAATGCTTCTGAAAACTCATTTTTCCATAAGAAATTACCAAAGAACTAAAATAGATCCTATTTAAAACTTTGGCATTTTGTATTAAGTGTTAGCTCCACTACTTAGCAAGAGATAACTTGCTCCAGTAGATTAAGCAGGTTGGAAGGTATCTTCTTTTTCACACATGAACTCAAGGGCAGCCTGGGATACATTCCAAGGCTAGCATGGCAACTTGATCAGGCTCTATCATAAAATAGAAACAAACAGACAATTCCAGGTTCCATGCATTCTTTGCAGTTCTCTTCAGTCACTCTCTATAGGAAGCTGAGTGTGCATGTGATGTCACTGTCCTTGTTTCTTCTAACATGTGAATTTTACATATTAGTGGCATTTGTTGTGGTAGTCCATATATGCAGAGAACATGTACTAGTCAAATCTAACCTCTCTCTCCCATCCTGTCCATGGTACATTTTCCAATCTTTAGGAATAACTATTTTATTTTGGGATTGATGTTTTACCTTCCACATCTGGCAGAGCACACGCTGCACTTGTTTTTCTATATCTAATACATTTTACTTAGCACAATGTGCTTCAGATCTGTCTATTTTGCAGCACATGACAGGATTTGGTTCTTTTAGTTTTGAGGAATATAGCTAACAGATTTTAATAGAGTGCATATAACAAAATTATTTCATAATAATATAATATTTTGCTGATTCTTTGAGAATTTTATACAATGTATTTCAAACACATTAATCCACCTTTCTTTCTCAGTTGCCCAGATAGCTACCCACTCATCTTTAGTCCCAGCCCAGTTTGTGTCCCATTTTTGTTTTAGAAGTGACTTATCTCACACCAGATGCCCTGATCCTCTGGCTCTTACAATCTATCTGCCCCTTCTTCTTTGATGTTCACTGAGCCTCAAGTGTACAGGTTGTGTTGTAAATGTATTAATTGGAAATGGGCACCCTATCGTCAGCTAGTATCTGCATTTTGACCAATTTTGGATTTCTGTGATGATCTCCATCTGATGCATAAAGAAGCTGTTTGATGGTTGATGGAAGCTACACTTATCTGTGTCTATAAGGATAAGTGTATGGATCGCAGTTATTAATTATGCTGACTGAGGAAAGTGGCCATAGTAGGTTCTACTCTGGGTTCCATGGCCTTACCAGCCAGGACTGCATGAACAAGCATAAATTTCTTTCTATTGATCAGGCTGTATGTCAACTAGATAGGTATTGGTAACCCCAAGATATTAGTGTCACTATTGAACCAACTTTTAGAATACTTTGCCATACTGGTCATTGCTGTGATTCATAGGCATTATGGTTGGAAAAGACTATTGATTTCTTTTCTCAGAGGTTCAATCCATTGTCATCATGACAAGGAAACATGGCAGCATGTAGGAAGACAAGGTGTTGGAGAAATAGCTTGAGAATTCTACATCCAGATCTTCAGACATCAGGAAAAAGGAGACACTGACTTGGGTATTCGAAACACTGAAGCCTGCCCCGATGGCAAACTTTATTCAACAAGGCCACACCTACTCCAACAAAACCATACTTTCTAATTCCTGTCAAGTAGCACCATTCCCTAAGGTAGTAGGTGATTGTCTTTTTTTGAATACTTCATGGGCTGGCAGGGCTATAGAAGCCATTATTCTGTGATGATCAGGCCTCTTCTGATCCTAGCAGGAGGCTTTTGTTTGGCTTTGAAAAGTTGCTTATGGGAGCATAGTTGGCAGGAGAGCCCAGGAGTCAGCCATTTTATCCTTTCTCAATTATACCAGTTTAAAGGTGACATAAAACAGTAAATTTAAAGCCTTATGCCGCACTTCTGACTTCCAAGTTTAACTATAAACTTAGCTGTGTACACAGAGGAGTGCAGTTGAAATAGGTTTTGTTAAAGTTTATTTGAATCACTGTAGAGTTGAGTGGAAAATGAATGTCTTTTATCATTTGCTACAATACAACCCTTAGAAACCATCCATAATTCATAAGTAGTGTCCTTACAAACCATCCATATTTCAGTAGCATTTTGTTGCCAGCAGGAAGGTAATTGGGCTTTAGTTCCTTATGCAGAGATCAGTGGTCCCATTAACCAGACATTCAGAGCCATTTCATCTCTCGAACCTGGATGACCAGAACGCAAAAGAAGCCAGGCATATCTTACCAGAATCAGCAGCAGGCAGGGTTAGGTATGAGATTCCCCAAGAATAGCAGTCTGGGCCCAGGGCTGCCAAGACAAGTGATGGGCTGCCTAGAAGACAAACAAGGAGTTCACATTGGAAACCTCTATATTTCTCAAAAGTCACTTATCATGAGAGATTGGACAGGAAGGAAAGATTTTCAGAGGCCGAAAGAGAGTAGGGAAATTCGGATCAAAAGACATGGAGAAAAGTCAAGCTAAGTGGTACTTGGGACACTGGATCTATAGGTCTATATAGAACATCAAAGAGGGACCCGACAGCCCTATGGGGTTACCCTCCCCAGAAATACCTTGTACCCAAGAGAAGTACAAGGCAAACAGTAAGGGCTGAAAGTCATCAAATGCCAACTTATGTTGGGAGGTATAGTAATTTATTTTCTCATAGCTGTGGCAAAGAGAAAAAGGGAGAAAGGATTATTCTAATTCATGGGTTTAAGAGATTCACTCCTGACATGCTGCATCCTTCATGCTCCAGCACCAAGTGCTTCAGTTGCTCTTCCTCATCACACCAGAACAGCTTCAAAGACAGCTTCTGATCCCAGTTGTTCCAGCATTTTAGACGGTCCCACACAGGACTTCTATTAAGCCTGGAATTTCTTAACATTTAGAAACTAGACCACAAATGCTATGTCTAGTTTGTTTAACCAATTTCTCCAATTGTATTTGGGCCTCTACAAAGGTATTATTTGTCCCAAACCAGCCAAAAGAAGCCTTAAGAACAGAATGACTCCCCATTTCCCTTAATGGGGGTTGGGTAGTGTTTTGTTTGTTTTCTTGGGGTATGGACATCTATTTTCATTGAGAGTTGGTTATAAGTTATTATTGATCTTACTCAAAGAGAAAATGAGGTTGGACTCAGGGATTTCTCTCTTTTCCTTTATCTTTCTTTCTTAGGTATGGAGATAGGAGTTGAAAAGAAAGAAGGGGGAATATAGAAATATATAGGGATGACTGACAAAAGTAGGTTATTGAACCTACTCCTCAATTTAAGGCCTTAACTGTTACTTAAAACAAGGTTATTTTTAATTCATTGGTATAGAATTTTGTATATTGATGCAAAATAAGTTCAATTTTGATACATTTGTATAGAAATCAAATTCAAGATTATTCTTCATACACATTAAATATATTCTACTCTAATATGAGATAGTGTACCCATACAACTCAATTATAATACTAGGTGTACTTCCAATACTTTGAAGGTGCTATTGCAGGCTGTTTAGGACAATTAAGGAATACAAGTTAATTTTTAGTTCATCAAGTCATGTTCATGTCAATTACTAGTCTATTTTCGTCACAATAATATACATCCTAGGTTTAACAGATAGATATGATTCTATAGATAGATAAGGTAAAATAGTTATTGAGTTCAATAGATAGATAGTTCAAAAACCTCAGAGACCTACAAAATATGGCATTTAAAGATGTTTTTATGATTTTAAGGGTCCTTTGCCAATAAGACAGGTTAACTCCTGGCAATACCCAGATTAACTCAGAGAAGATGATAAGGATTAAAGAATCTCTTTATGGAAATGGCTTCAAATGTGGCAAACAAGCCACTGGGTAAAATGTCCTCATTTCAGCCACTGACTGAATTCTGCCTAAAAGTGGGCAAGCTTGGACACAGGCAGAGTTGACGGCCAAACTCTGCCAAGACACAGTAAGCAAGTCCTCAATATTTCCTGCTTCACAAATATGTCTACCAGATATAATGCACCAGAAGGTTGAAGATTATGATCCAACATTATAGAAAGTTATGGGTGACTATCTAGGCAGCGAACCATCTCTGTCATTTTCTCATTTTGGAAGCTGCTAACTTGCACTTCCTATTTACTCAGATAATTAATCTTATTCCTTCTCAAGTCTCTGATGGGTTGAAAACCAGATAGTTTAGTTTTAAATTAAGCTTAGTTGTTTAGAGGTTAAGATAGTTTTAGGTCTAGGTAGATGTTTTAAGTTGATAGAGATGAGATATGATAGATATTGATTTATATTCAGAATTATAGACCCACCAATATTGGAAAGATGTTTTCTCCAAGGCTTCCAAATACTAATTCATAGGCAGAATTCATAGGCAAAACACTATGAATGTAGCATTTATATAATTCCTGATTACGATCCTTCTTGCTGTATGTAGTTTATTGTATATATGTGTGATAATATAAATGTATATGTAAAAGTAGAAAAAATAATTTAAAAAAGAGATTCACTCCAACATGATGGATGTTTTGGCATCTTTTTGTCATTTCACACAAACCTAAACAATTTTAGGATGTAAGAATCTTAATTGAGACAATACTTCCATAAGATTGGTCTATAGGTAGGTCTCTCGGACATTTCCCCCATTGATGTTTGATTTTAGGAAGCCACAGCCCACTGTGGATAGTGCTAAGCCTGGGCATGTTGGTTGGCATTATATAAGCAAGAAGATGATCAAGCCAGGAGGGACAAGCCAGTAAATAGCATTCCTCTCTGGCTTCTGCTTCACTTCCTGTCCTGACATCCCTTACGATGGGCTGCGATTAGATGGTTTAAGGCAAATAAACTCTTTGCTTCTCTAGTGCCTTTTGGTCATTATCTCAGCAACAGAAACCTAAGACATTGGGGTATGACAGTAGGACAGTGGGGCATGACAGTGGGACTGGCCTATGTCAGTGGTGGCAAGCACACGAAGCACCTACTTGCTGTATGGAACTGATCTGTGACATAAAGAGAGCCTGACAAGGACCCCAGAAGCAGTTTTTAACCTGCAATGCCTTCTTTTAGTGGCCATCTTATTTCTTTAAGCCAGGTCTTATTTCTTAAAAGTGTAAGATTTATTATATATTTTGTAATTTATATTTATTATATAATACAATATTCTGCCAGAACAGTGCTACCATCTGGAGATAGAGAGTGAGACATATGAGTCCATAGATTTAACTTATTAGAGATTCCTTATACCAAATACCAAAATATATCAATTTAAATGCATTCATGATAAACTCAGAGTAACCGATAAAATATTGGTGTCACACTAAGGGAAAATAATTATTAAAGTAAAGACTTACCCCTTGGTGTCATTTAATCAGGAGCCAGTCAACACTTAAATTTTCTCCTTTTGTCTCTCTGTCTTCTATTGTTCCCTGTCCCTCTGTTGTATAATTCTGAGTGTTCAGTCCAGAAAGCATCACGTGGAAGGCAATGATGGATATTTTACATTAGTCTTTTTTTTTTTTTTTTACTTTACTTTTTACTTTACATTACGGTTAAGGGGTGAAATTTCTCAATCCAATTCACCCCAGTTGACCCTGATAACAAACAGTATTATAAACATCATTGTTTACTAAAAAATGTCCATATGTTGCTTCTAACCTTTATGGTAGCATTTCATTCATAATATTGTCTTTATCCTGTTTTGTTTGCAGAAATGGTTGCTCTTGAGTCAGAGGCGTTGAAGGGTACATAATTTAAGATTAGCAATGATGCATTGGATTAAGTTATAAAAGTTGATTACATGGGAAATCCAAGTTAAATAAGGTTGATTGTTTTATTGTTCTCTTAGAGGCAGGTTACACAAACAGGCTGGGCACACGATAGGATAGCAGACTTAAGTCTTAAGTGTCCTCATGGTATATTAATGAGTCTCATCCTTTTAGAATATAAGAGATATCTTCAGCATAATGCATTGCCACAGACTATCCAAGAGAAGTGGGAATAATAACCAGAATGAAGGAAAAAAAAGTGAAGAAACCAAGTTTACTAGCTAGAGATCAGTGGCCAAGTGATAACAGCAACTGGTGAGGCCATGGCAGTAATTGTACACACCCTGCAGAAGGGATAAAGTATAGATGTCAAGGTCTCTACAAGAGGCTCTGGTCAGGAAGCCAAGGTGTGCAAAGAAAATACCAATATGGAAGTTTTCTCTGCTCTAGACCCCTAAGGTTCTTTTTGGTTAGTCTTCAGAGATGGTTATATGACTTATGATCTTTTCAGTCTTTATGATTTAATTTTTATTTTAAGGAGGACTTTAAGGGAGCTTTATTTTCCTGATTTGCACAAGGATGTCCACTTATGACTGACAAACTAACCTGAAGCCCTGCAGGTCAGGAAGCCAGGTCCACACCTTTGTTTCATTTCATCTCTTCACCACAGTGTGGACGCATGTTGAGCCTTAGTGAGATAAGCTGAGGTACTCATGGGGACTATTTCTAGGACACCTGACATCAACTAAATTCTCCTGCTATGAAACTCTTTCTGTGATGCAGCATTCAGGTATAATGTGATGAGTTATTTAAGCATATCCTGCACACTTCCTCTCATCCTTTAAATCATCTCTAGATTACTTATACAAATACAATGTAAACCATTGTTGTGTTGTTTAGAGATTACTGACAAAGAAAATATAGATCTGGTCAATGTAAGGGTCACTTAAGAATATTTTTTTTAATTCCCAACTTTCTGAGAAAGTGCCAGACTGAGTTCCAAAGTGGTTGTACAAGTTTGCACTCCCACCAGCAATGGAGGAGTGTTCCCCTTTCTCCACATCCTTGCCAGCATGTGCTGTCACTTGAGTTTTTTATATTAGCCATTCTGATGGGTGTAAGATGGATTTTCAGAGTCGTTTTGATTTGTGTTTCCCTGATGACTAAGGACATTTAGCATTTCCCTGGGGCAGGGGGTAGGAACTACACAAACTGATGCACCAATCAAGGACAATGCATGCTGGAATCCTAGAACCTCTATTCTGAACTAGCCAATAGACAGCTCATTCTCCACAATTGTGGAGAGAGTACAGACCGCCTCTGACATGAACTTTGGTACCCCCAATTTCATCATCTTCCCTTGGTGGGGAAGCCTGGAGGGCATACAGAGGAAGGGGGAAGCAAACTATCCAGATGAGACCTGATAGGTTGTAGTCAGATGGTTGGGGAAGAGGTCCCCTTCTTTCAGATGTCTAGAGGAGAGGAATGGGGCAGAAGAGGGAGGGAGGGTGGTAATGGGAAGATATAAGCAAGAGGTAACAAACGGGATGTAATATGAATAAATCATAATAAAATAAAAGTAAAAAGAATATTCTTTATAGGTGATTGATAGAAACTTTTGCTTGAATAGGGACATGTGGAGCCCTTTCTTGAAGTGGGAAACCGTACTAGAAATATTCAATTTTATCTGTTAATAAGTCTGTCAGAGTCTGTTGAAAGAAGTGAACTCTGTGGACTTGCTGATGCAGATTTCAGTAGAAATGTTACTGCTTCTTTGAAGTACACGTACAGTGGAATGTCCCACAGTGAGCTCTGCCAGGCTTGAGGCCACTATTGGGCTATACTTTTGTTTAATATTATAAAGATATTATTTTCCTAAACTTATTCTATGAATACAATGTAGTTCTCATTTTAAAAAAACTCCAGGTATATTTCTTGAAAAACTGGAAACACTGCCAAGAAACCACACATTGAGGTGCCACACATTGATGAGTGATAGGACAGCTAGTAGATTGATCTGATAAGGGAAAAAGAAAGGATTACACTGATGTTTCCATGAACAGTTACAAATGGGCTTGAATATGCAGAAAACATGGGGAAAGAAATAAGATGTAAGGAAAACCTGATGGGAAATTTGGAACTGACAGTACAGAACGAAGATGAAAGCTTAATGCAAATGCTTCATAGCAGAATGAACTAGACAGGGGAAAGTCACATGAACACACGCTGTAACTTTTTATTTGTTTTGTCTGTATTCATTGTGGTTTCTAAGTTACTTTTTCTTCAGAATCCAGTTTGAAATAGAAATCAAGGAATTTGGTACGTATTGTTCTTTGATTTCTCAGCTGGACCTGTTACCTCTTTAACTCTGAATCTCCTTTTGTCTGTTGCACATAGCTGGGAAATGGATGCCTGCTACATTTTCCTGAGTGTTAAAATACTCTTGAAAATCCAGAATCCTCCTCTGAGTCCCACTGAAGGTCTTTCCCTGCCACTGAGAATTCTATAGTTCACTTTGTGTCAGAAAAACAGTAGATTATTTTACTTAATTCTGAACAAAAATTTCATACTAATCTAACAATGATGAGTTCAAATTATGTCCCTATTCTGGAAGCTACCTCCCCATATTTAGAGAGAGCTAAAGGAGGTCTGTTCTCCACTCTGTGGAGGGGCCATCTTTAAGGATTCACACTATCTTCATTTCCAAGGCTGCATGTACTGGAATAGTCGAGTAGGCTTAATCAACCTGCTAGAACTGAAAAAGTTCAATCCAAGGATGGATTATTCTTGGGTTACAAATGTCAACTAATAGAAAATGCTACATGATATTAATTTCCCTGATATTTTAAACTGCATCATTTTAGGGTGACTCATGGCCTCTTAAGTCTGACTTCATGGTTTCAAGTTTCAATAACACTGTGACTTTGTTTAGGCTAATGGGTCACTCAAGGAAGATGTTGTCGCCTACCCATGGAATAGAGAATACTCAATTTTGGATAATGTTAAAGTAGAAAAAAAGGATTCCTGGTCAAGAGAATACAATCTCTGTCTTGGAAGGAGACCTAACATTCCAGTTGAGTGGGTGAGTTCAGTTCCTTGGCCGGAATACTATGCCTCGTCCCCCATAAAAGGGCAGGCTTGCCATAATCCAAAGTGTAGAGCCAGACAGAACAAACTGGTCCTTTAGTGAGATACTTCATACCCATAGCAAGTAGTTCACCAGGCTGTATCTGTGAAATCTAATTAAGTTTGCCTACTTTTCTGAGTTATAAAGTGTGACGTCTTTTCTTCCATCTCTTTTCTGACATATGTTTCTTAACACTTTGGGTATCCCCAGTGTTTCATGTTCACTTACTCTTTCTCTAAAGCCTCCCATCATGCCATGTGGATTCTATGTGTCTAACCTCCATTCCCACATAAATGGCTTAGATTTTTCTTTTTCTCTTTCGTTCTTCTTTGGGCAGCTGCTGAGGTTTACAGCTTGCTTGATCTTTTAAATGCTAGTAAAATTGTCCTTGATTTTCCATTTTAGCCTATTCTTAAGTTCATTTATTATTGAAACTAAGAACCCCAAAAAGGGACTCCAGTTTCCCCTGTATCCATAATTGGAGCCTTGTGGCCTTGGATATGGTCACATATCCCACACAATTCAGAGTTTTTTCAGTGACAGTTAGCTCTACCTACTTTATTTATGGATCCAAACTGGATCAATCCCCTTCTCAAGTGTCTGTACAAATCAATAATTTTGGGCCCCAAGATACATTGCACGATGCTGGAGACAATCTTCATTGTTGAGTCTGGAGCACATCTCTGGTGTCTGGGGAGAAGCCAGGGAGGCTACCACAGATCCCACACTGACAGACAGCTACAGCCACAATGAAATGCAGCAGTATTGAGACCAAGCCACCCTGACACAAGTAAATCTTCATGCACCCGTTGGTGAGGTTTGCCTCATGATTCAGCATCATTTTCCAACAGGTGTGTCTTAACAGTAGTTCTAAATGGCTTCTGAATATGGAGGGTTGAGGCAACCAAGAGGAAACCCTACTAAAGATGGTTCATCTGAAGATTTGCAGTGCCTCCGGTTATTCAACAGACTGATAAATTTGCTAAATCACTGGAGTCTTTTGATTAAGGTGTGCATTGAGTTTGTTTACCTCACTGCCCTTTGTTCTGTATAACACAAATTAGCATTCAAATTGCCTTCAGAAAACAATGCTCCAGCCAGGGACTTCTAAAAAGAATGGTCATTATCATTATTTTCAGAAACTTTTAACAGCTTTGGGAACAACAGGAGGTACTAAAATAGAAGATGACGTCATCAAATAAGGAAAGCCTTAATTCCAGTTTCCTATTAAAATGCTAAGGTAAAAGACAAAACAAACCACCTCTAAATGCTATTTTCCATTGTTAAAAAAAATACATGGAGCCCACAATCCTGCCATAAGAACGTGATTATTTATGAATGCCAGTGTGGAGAGCCACCATCATCAGCATGCTTCTAACAAGCCAACAGCACTGAAATCTCAAAGCAAAATTTGCTTTTCAATTATTTACAGTATTTTATTCGTTTAGAGACTAGTGTAAACCATAGAAATAAATGAAATTTGAAATATGTGTTATATAGAATCCAAAGAGTTAGCCCTAGTCTTTGCAAATTCTTCTGTGTCTGTTCATGGTGGGGGGGGAGAAGCAGTTTTATATTCACATCTGATTATGTCTGCTATTCTAAGATCTGCCTCTTTTTAAAAAATAAAACAATGTGCCCACTCTTTCTTTTCAGGTTAAGTAATTACCGTAAATCTCTAATCAGGGTTTCTATGTCAACACTCCAGTGTATTGTTGACTGTGATTAATGTTAGTGCTACTCCATGCCATTCATTCTTACAAAGCTTCTGTTCCTACCTTGTTTAATTAACTTTTTTATTATTTCAGCAGCTTTCTCTATAAGTCAATTGCTTAAGGACTCACAAAGGAACATTTTCAGTTTTGATACATATCTTCCATAAATATTAGATGAATTTATAAACTAAAGATGCCTATTTAAATGTTCATTTCTTCATACCTTAGTCAATATTAGATCATGCCAATGAACTTTGTGACTCAGATGAATGATAATGTCTACTTGTTTTACTTCCTGATTATGAATTATGGTCTATTTTTTAAGAGAGTACTTATAGAACCCCTCTGCTGACATGTAAAAGAGACCATAAAAGATAACAAGACACACACACACAATTCTTACTGTCCAATAGTTCATTCTAATTTCTGCCATTGAGAAAGGCGTGAGCATTCTGCACAAGCTATTTGTTCAGTTTGTTTGAAATCATCAGGGAAGAACAGACTATCAGATGACATGATATTATATGTTCTTTTTTACTCAATTCTGTCAGAAAACAGAAGAAGAGAGTCAAGTTCAGACAAGTCCAGAGACTCACCTAATCCCATGTTAGCTGGCCACACAGCCATAACTGACTGCACTCCTCAGTAGCTGCCCTCAGGGAAGGAGCCTGAACTGACTGCACTCCTCAGCAGCTGCCCTCAGGGAAGGAGGCTCATGTCTAGGCAAGAAGTTTCTTCTCACCTCCAAAGATAAGTTAAGCAACTGGGCCCTTGAAAATTACAAACCATGGAGCTTATCAGAAGAGTACTAAATCCTGATGTGGGGCTTGTTTTGAGTGATCAACAGTCAAAAATTAAATTTCCATATCCAAAGCCAAATATCAAATTTCTGAAATTTAGGGTGTATGGATATACACACTAAAATTAGCTATAGTTATAATACCATTACTATGTATTTGGATAGCCATATTTTAGTATTTTGTCATTATTTTTGAAGTTCTCAGTCACCATGGCAAGGAAATATTACACTGAGCAGACATTTACTTTAAACTAACTCCCATAATAATGTCATAAAACCTTTTGTTAGAACTTTAAGCATGTGGATGCTTTTAAAGGTATCAGATCCTCTAGTGAATTAAGGCTATTGAGGAGAATCTACATCCACTAATTAATTAAACCACCATAATCCAACACAATAATCTATTAACATGTGTTCTTATACCCATAAATAAATATAGTCATATCCAAAGATATATTTAATCTTATCTAAAAACCACTTATCAAAGGAAACACTCTTTACAAAAGACAGAGACTACTACAGAAAGTTACAACCAATCAAAATGAAGAGTTATGAAGCCCAATCCTATTGGGTACATGTACAAAACACTCCAACACCTAAGGCCTAGGGGACATTTCTCGAGAGGACACCAAAAGATTGTAAGAGCCAGAGGATCAGGAACTTTCTTGTGAGACTGGGTCTCCCGGTCATATCCAAAGCTACACCAGTAAAGTCTCAACTACCAGGACTACCAAAAGGTAAGCTTAACAAAGACACCAATGAACACACATGGGGAGAAATTAGGATGCATCAACCTTATACAAAGAATTACGGGAAACAGAAGAGCTGGGAGTGGGAGAGATGGCTGTGCCAGGGAAGACCACACCAATTGGTTATCTAGTGCCAAAGAGTTGTTAATCTCAAAGATTTGAGAAGAAAGACCACCAACTCAAATCATCATGTCCAAATTAATTAAACCAAGCAATTACAGCAACCTGTTTTATTCTTGTATTCAGGATGCCTCCCCAAAAGTCTGGGTTCAAGAGATCAGCCTTGGACATGGGTAAGATAAGGTTTTTATACCTCAGAGATAAGGGCTTCCCAAATGAGGGATTAGGCAAGCACATAGGTGGGTTTGCAGAGGTAGAGCATAACAAGGTGGTCATAATAACATTTTTAAACATAGGTGGGGTTTCAAGATAGTCATAACAACTTTTGGAAACCAAGACACTATTGTTGCTTCCTAGAACAGGCAGTATAGAACCACTTGTATTTGCGGTTATAGGTGGGACATAGCCCAATCTTCAAGAAGCAGAGATGAACCTCCCTTGTCTTTATTATAAGAAGACTCTCAAGTTCAAGATGGAGGCAAGCTGGCTTATCACAGTCAGAGCCCTGAAAACATATATACAAGTAATAGTATATGAACTCAACAAGTTATATTTGGGAATATATATGTCTATACATACATACATACACACACACAGATATATATATACGTACATACATACACACAAAATAAGGAATGATGGAAAAAAAGAGTCCATGAATTTGAAGGAAAGTAAGGAGGGGTATATGGGATTGGAGGAAGGAAATGTAAGGGAGAAATGTTGTGATAAATATACAACCTCAAAAATAAGCAAACAGAAATTTTAATCAAAGTGAAATGAGATCAGATCCTATAGCCTGTAGGTATGAGGCGATGCCCTTTACAGTTCTCTCTTGGGCAAAGTGTTAAGAAGTGGTAGGTGCTGAAACGCTAAAATCTTGAAATTTATGGAACTTAGTTCTTCCCTGATCTTTTCTCTTTTGTTCTGGGGATTTCTCTGAATAGTCATCCCTATACAAACATAACCTCTCTCTCTCTCTTGCCTTCTCATTCTTAATGACATTCATCTGCAGATCTTAAAGGAAATCCTCTTTTTCCCTTTAAGGCCCCACCATGTTTTCCTCCCTCATACACTCTACCCTTTTCTATCTAATGGTCTCCCTCTTACCCAAGTGTGTCATTGAAGTTTTCTTTTTCTTCTAACAACTTGCATCTTCTAGAGAAACTGTCAGCTTTCCTTCCCACCGTGACTGATGCAGCTACATTAAGTATTATTTTATAATTAACGCACAGTAGAATATGGCTCAGAAAATGTTGCAATAATGTTTTCTGAAAGAAGCTGTCCTTCACTGATGCTCATCTTGAGTAAATTATAAAGCAAGTTAACTTCAATTATGAATAAAGTTAATTTTTGCTTATTCAATAAATTCAAACCTATAATGAATTTACCTCTTATTAAAGATTTTATTAAAATTATTGTTTAAAGTTAGTTTGTTGCTGTGGGCAGAAGCATCTCTGTGATAAGCTGGAGACATAAGATAAAATGGGATTCTGGGAGGACATGGCGGTGACTCTGGCTGAGACCCCTAGTTGCAGGTGTCATGGAGACTGAAAAGGACACCCTCTAACTAGACAGGACTCCTAGTGGAGGGTCAACCTACCCACAAAAGCTTCAACCCACAGTTAACCCTTCTTACAAGATGTGCAGGGATAAGGACAGTGCAGAGATTGAGGGAATGTCCCACCAATGCCTGGCCCAACCTGAGACCCACCCCATGGGATAAAGGCAACCCCTGACACTATTAATGATACTCTGCTCTGCTTACAGACAGCAGCCTAGAAAAACTGGTCAGTCCATTTTTAAAAGGCTCGTTTTTCAAGTAAAGTCAACCTGGTTCTCATAAGGTCTTTATGGACTGTTGATTTGAAAAAAGAGTCTGGCACAATAGGAACATAAATCTCATTTTACCTAAGAAATACAAGTGCAAATATCAAAGCTCTGAAAACAAATCTGGAAGCCGAACAATAGGGAGAGTGGAGGCCTGTTATTATTTAGCTCATCTTACAATCAATAGTAAAGGCAGAAATGGAGGAATCAGCTTCTAACAGAAATTAAATTACTAAATCCATAAAAAGCCATCAGTGAAACCAGTACCCTTTTCCAATTGAAACTGTCAAACCACAGCGCAGGGAAGTTCTTTAAGAATGAAGGTTACTTTTTGAAAGTCTATAGCTAAAACCATCCTTAATACCAAAGAAATTGAATGGCTATTTTTAGATTGTTTTTGCTTTTTAAATTCTGTCATTTAGCATAGAAAATGGTGGGCTTTACTTTGACATTTCCACATACATGGATCATTGTCCTCTGCACACACTGCCACTTCCTTCTGTCTGAACCCATGGCTGCAGCTGTTCGTTCCTCCCCCATAGTCCCTCTTCTACATGTCTGTTCTTTCTAGTTGTTTTAATGTAGATTCAGCAAGTGGGGAAAACTGTAGTATTTGTCCTTCTTTTGGTTTGTGTTTTCTGTATTTTTATCTGTTTCATTGCCCTTTTTTGTTCTTCATGCCCCTCTTTGAATTCTTTCCCCACAAACACAGCCACTTCTTTCATGTCATATGTGCCAGGTCTCACATGATAAAAATATGTTATGTTTGTCTTTCTGAGTCTGGTTGGGTTTGCTTAGTGTTATGATCTCCAGTTTCATTAATTTTCCAGAAAATAAAATAATATCATAAAATTATTATAATGTAAAAAGAAATTTTAAGTATTTAAGTAATTAAATATGAATGACTCTATATTAAAAAATGTAACCCCCTAACAAATATAAGCAAAGATACACATAATGATCAAATCATGTAATGCTTTAAGATTTCTATACTTTACACCTTTATTTATGCATTCAATATATCATGTTTATGTTTTCTATATTATGATTCAACATACTGAATCTAAAATTAACAGGAAGACAAAAGCAGAGAATAGCCAACATGACACCAAAAAGCAGCAGAGTAGGGGGCTCACCATTACCTGATAAAGTCACAGCACAAAGACACACTAATCAAAGCAGAAATTGGGGAAATATAAGCACATTTATAGAACATAATAGAGATGTCAAAATAGAATTATAGACTATAACTATATTGGCCATGTATTTTTTTACCAAACTAGAAATGTAATTGAAGGAAAAAAAGGGGGTTTTATTGTTTGTTTGTTTGTTTGTTTGTTTGTTTGTATTTTAATAAATAATGACTGCAAAATTAGCCATTCACAAAGATAAAGCTAGACAGGAGATTAATAGCCTAAATACAAATTTACTAAAGTTGACCATAGAATAAAGATCAATATGGAAACTTAGAAAACTAATAGAGAAAGAGAAGGGATGATACCCAAGTAGTTGTCAATATTTTTTGTGATTAAAGTTTATACAAAACACTAAGAAGAAGAGCCATGGAAAATCAATGGTTGATGAGAGAGGGAGACTGAAGCTTATCCAGGGTCAAGTGCCCTAACAGGTGATCCAATCCCAGCTAGGCAGATCTAAACACACATACACAGAAGCAATACTAAACAGATTCAAAGGTTGTATTTATATGCAGTCTACCCATTTGTATTTATATTAACATATACCTAAAAGTGAAGAAGAGCTCATGAGTTTGAAAAAGAGTTAGAGAAAATTACTGTTTAGAAGGTGAATAGAAGGGGTGGAAAATACATAGATACAGACCATATAATAATTTTTAATTGAAAATTAAATTAAAAAATAAAGAGAACTTGACTTTCTCTCAGAGAAAGTAACTTTCTTTCCCTTTCTTTCTCACAGCCTCCTTCAGCAGCCACATAGACAGCCAGTTTCCTTTAGCTTTCTCTCTTTAATTCCAGTAGTAACTTTAAGTCTAATAGCTTCAGCAACACCAGATCCAGTCTGATGGCTTGTCCCACAAGGAGAGCCATCTGACTTCCACACCCTGAGCCCAAGTAAAAGTTCAAGGAGAGAAGTGACTTCATAAAACCATCTTTTGACATCCATAGGGCCCACACTCCACCCATAAAATACAGAAAGCATAAAGAAGCAGTAGTTTTATGTTCAATGGAATAGCACTTGGGTAAGGGAAGGGTAAAGAAAGAGTGTAAATTAAAAACAGCAACATCTCATTTTACAGCATGGGTTTCCCCAAGCAATCCTGTCTAGAGAACTGTGTAATCAAATCTAGAGCATAGTCCTACATAACTTAGTAAAAGAGGCAAAGATAGCTGGTTTAGAACTATACTGTGTAGCAAATCACAGATGCTGCAGTGCCACCTCTGAACTTCCGTCCCATGATTCACTGAAAACAAGAGGCTTAAAAACAAACAAAAAAAAAAAAAAAAAAAAAAAAACAGTCTCTTCTTTGTGACTGGAGCCCACACCATTCCAACCAGCCGCATGGCCAAGTACATGCTTCCTGCCAAGCTGCAAGGAACTGTCAGTCACACATCAGGATTAATGACAAAACAGATGACCTGTCACCTCCCACATTCCCTTCAGGAGGAAGGCACTTATATCCTTAACAGTCTTTAATTTAAATGTAACACTTCAGTCTGTACCACTGACTTCCAAAGGGTTTCACTCTCTCATTGTTTGGAAGCAGGAAGAGCATTTCCCAGGTATGTACTTCTTCTTGAATTTACAGACACAAATTGAAAATTTATTAATTCTATCTTGAATTTTTTTATGATGATGAGGTATTGCAATAGTTACTTACTATCTAGGAATGGAACCTGCGAAGACCTTCAGTAGATGCCGGAAGCCCTGGACAGTACCAATCCTTGTGTTTGCTGTGTTCTTTCATCTACACATACTATGTTAGTTAATCTTTTGCTGTGAAAAATGCCTGAGAGAAATCTACTTAAGGAAGAAAGGTTAACTTGTGCTCACAATGTCAGAGGTTTTGCTATATGATCAACTGGTCCCAGCGCTTTAGGCCTCTGTACACATGAGTGATGAGGCCTATCAACCTCGTGACAGACAGACAAATTATTTAGACAGACTGATGTGATACAGAGACAGATAGATAAATGATCATATCAGATTGCAGCTGGTCACATGTATCCCACAGCATGGAAATACAACTGTAAGTTTATAGTGACAGCTGTATGTTGGCACATATAACCATAACCCCAGATTCTGAAAACATGCCGGTGTACAAGCATCTGTTCACTTCAATCTGTTTTTTTCATTAGAAGTCTTCCCTTAAAACATGAACCTAATAGTAGCATAGCCAAATGGATTTCCTTGGTATTAGGAATATATCTTTGACTAAGATAAAAAGAAAAGTTTCCCCCTGCCTTTTATCTACTGCATACTTATTAATCAAATAAATACAGATGTTACACAGTCAGTATGAAGAGACAGCAGCCCTGGAGAGAAGTGAGGTGATCATCAGGAACACGCCATGTCTACTCACTGCACAGAAGAGGTACATGAAGCTACAAGGCTCAAGGTGCAATACAGTCAAGAATGGCTTCCCATAGGTGAGGCAGGAGGACCAGGTAGAAGGGAAGGGACAACAGTGGAGGAGGTACAGCAAGCCAGGTGCAGGATGGGAGGCGCCCACTGAGGTCTTGGCCACTTAGAGAAAGCAGTATTTCCTAAGACCTCAGGCCGTGGGCTTGAATTCACTTCTTTGTTGGAGTTCTTTCCACACTGCTGTGTGTCCTGTCTCTTCGATGAGGACACACATGTAAGTTTGTGGTGTGTGAAAATCAGAGTCAGTGTCAAATCCTCACCTTTCTGAGCTCTAGGGCCAGACTGAAGACTGAACCTTCAACACATGAGTTTAGAGGACAGTAGCACAATTTAATAGGATTTTCCTTTTTCTGGGTAAAATGGTCTTAAAGAAATTGTCCTGATTACCTTCCCTACTTTTTCTAAGATAAAATAAAAGAAACAAATATGTTAAGTGAAATGTGTGTGTGTGTGTGTGTTGCTTTATAAAACTGGATTATCATATTATATAAAAATTAGATTCTATTTCTTCCACAGAGTAGAACTTGTGGAAGTAGAAGTTGTAGGCCAGGTTCTCCACCTGGCTTGCAGTAGCATTGCCCTGAATAGTGTGGGATTCAGGACTCATTCCTGGGGGACAGTGATAGCTGATGGCCAGCTTGGGCCCTAAATATTCAGAGTGTCTGCTGTTTCCATGTCAATCCCTAAGCATTTTCAAGTGCCATTTTAGGAGTGTGTCAGTCACAGCCATCTCTAATTTTAGTACTTCTATTTTTGAAATCATCACCCAGGAAACAGCACATAGAATAAGACACAAACACTCATAGTTTGCTCTTCCTTTACAATACTCTGTCTTTCTTGTTTTATACCATACTGAATGTAAACACAAAAACCCATAAAGCCTGAGTGATTATAGCCAAACATTTCAAAAACTACACAGTACTCGGTGACTATCTTTTAAAACTTCTTGTTTAAAAAAATAAACAAGCGACTTTAGCAAATGTGGAGTGTAGTGGGTTTTTTAGAATGCATATGCTGCAGTTTAAGTCTTTCTATTGATCTAGCTGGCAAGTGACAGATACTTTGAGTCCAGTAAGCAGAGGACATCCACACACAGAACTCTAGCCATCTTAGCACAAATGGGATAAACAAGCCCATATATAGTTGCTTTTAAAGTAATTACAGTTGATTTCTTGCTAAGAATGTAGCTGAAGACCTGTGTGAAATTAGCTTTTACCACAAAGAGAAAATAAAGATGGACACATGACCTGAAGTATCTGCAGCAGCCACTTGTCAGATTATAACACTGCTCCATGAGGTAGACTGTGCATTAGCCAGCTATGGCAGTCATTTTCCTGTCACATTAACGAGTGCCTGAAATGAATAAAACTATCAAAAGAGAAGGTCAGGCATGAAAAAGCTATATGGATACCTAAAATCTTCCAATATGAGAAAAGACTTTAGACAAGCTGTTAGTGTGCTGATGCCATGAAAGAAGAGGAGAAACTCAGGGCTAAAGGTTTAAGTGGAGATGGGAGAGCTGGGAGGAGGAGACAGTAGGGAGCAGGTAGTCAAAATCAAGCATTGATTAAGATGCTTCATCAAAATCAGTTATTTTTTCAAGATCACCTCATGGCTTCAGCAACCACCAGTTTTCACCTTTCGGATACTCTTGAACATTTACAGGTGCACACTATTGGAAACTTCCCCCCATCATCTTGGTGGGTACCATTTTTTGTCTTACCTAAGCTCTCACTCATTCCATAGCAACAACTAATTATTGTATCCTTTGTGAATGAACTCCCCAATACTTGCTTCTTCAGGCACAGTTCATGCATCTTAAATGAACACCAAATCTGAACAACACTCAAGGGTTAGTGTTACACTGCCTATATGTAATAAAATCCTTATGCAATGGATGGGCAGAACAGTGATGCAAAACCCCCAAAGCACCATCTTATCATGGTTAGTGGGACTATGGAAATGACCACAGTAAAATACTTAAAAGTGTGGTCATCTATTTCAAGCAAGGGTTAGGTGATCAGAAGAAGTCACAACTGGGGAGATACTGAAGTCAAACAGAAGCAAAGTCTAACAGAGTAGAAGATTGTATCTACTGGTATAAATTGTTTCCTCCACAGATTCATGCTGGGTACAGTAGCATGGACAAGAGACACTGACTTAGCTTTTCATGACTCTCAGTTTTCTCTGGGACCCGTTCTGCTCCATACCCTGGAGCACCTACATGGAGCCTCTCTGCATTTCCACACCCCTTATGATTATGGAGGCATGGGCATATGCTGTATAGCCACGCTCAGGGGCAATGGTAAATGATGGCCTGCACTTGTAGCCCATACTGGTTCACCAGGTCATAGAGGCTTTGGGTGAGCACATTGGCTATAACTTCAGCTGCAGCCTCTATATCCACCACATCTGGCTTCTGCAGGAGCCAGTGGATAGGCAACTTTCCCCACAATTAGCATAATATTACAGGAGAGAAATATATCCTGCCTATTCTGGATGGATAACTGTCCACCTCTTGGGCAGCCCTAATCTTCTGCACCTGTGTTGTTTTATCTTGGAGGCCTTCTGTGGACTGGACTGCTGCTTGAGCTTTAAAGTCTCCCAGAAGTTCATTAGCACAGAATTTGTATGTCAACTCCCTTCCTTAGGGACTCAGGCTCAATATAAATCATGTCACATTTGTTATTGAGTAACCCAGACAGATCTCTTCCTCTGCTTTGCCTTTCATTTCTCTGTGTGTGTGTTCTTCCACAGTACAGACATTCTTTTCATGCTATTCTAATTCACTTAGATCCTCCAAACCCTCCTACTTCATACAGGTCCTGCACCACCGAAGGGATCAGCAAGACTGTTAAAGCCCCATGTCTTCCTTGGAGTCCTACGTGGATCCAGTTCTTCCTTAAGTTTCTGGGGAACACTTTCCTATCAGGCTCTGTGAGCTGGCTACCATACACTGAGCCCCTAATACCTTGTTCTCTCAGTAGACTTTGTCCCTCCTCTGTTGTCCTCCAATATCTGTTATCTGTGAGATTTGCAATGCTGATGACCTAGTATTTCTAATGATTGTATGAGACACCCTATCAGGGACTGATTCCATATGTACTGCCTCAGGCTATAAGCTGGATGGATGTGTGGGTTATACTGTCCAGTTTCTACTGCACTCCAACTGCTCCTATCTTCCCCTATATTCTATAACCTCACAAGCCAAGATGTGGGGGCAGGGGTTCTTTCCTTGATTATTTAAAGCTTTCCCTCAAGTCAAAAAGTGTCAGTAATGAATATTCTCTGCTTACCGTAGTCTCTTTCCCAGACCATCGTTAAAACCTCTGTCATATTGAACTTTTTGTTCTCTGTATCTCATCTGGGCAACACAGTGGAGCTGGTCCTGATGGTGAAGGCATGCATGAGCCAACCCTCAGGATGTGAGAATGGAGAGCTGGCCTAGCCCCTTGCAGGCTGCACCTGTTGGGAGTGGGCCCCACACTTTGACTGGGCAACACAGTGGAGCTGGCTCTGGAAGCATGGGTGCGGGTGAGCTGGCCCCAAGGGTATGAGAGCAGGAAAGCTGACCCTGCCCCCTGCCCCCTGTCCCCTGCCCCCTGCCCCTTGCCCTCTGCCCCCTGCCCCCTGCCCCCTGCCGATGGCAACATTGGGTGGCTGAGCTAGAGCAGTGTTGGAGACCCTGGTGGTGTGGATAAGGCAGAGCTGGCATGCTGACCAGCTGAGCTACCCACCCAGGCCACATCCAGGGCTTTGAGTTGGCCCTCTCTAGCATCTGTTTCATCTTTGAACTGCTGGAGCATGTGAAGGGGCCAGTCCTACAGATCCAAAGCTTCAGGATCTCCATGACACAAGGGAATAATAACAGGATAACTGGGATGAATCCTGGTGAGGATCCAGTATTGATGGAGTCACAGAATCCAGGGTCCTCGAACCAAACCAATGACTCATTTCAATGAACATTTGCAAGTAAAGATGTGTGCACAAATGGATATTATGCAACACATTGTGACATATTACAACTTCCAATGAGATGTTTTTCTATGCCTTGCTTTTGTGTTTGTGTGTGTGTGTGTGTGAGATGTGTGTGTGTGTGTGTGTGTGTGTGTGTGTGTGTGTGTGTGTGTGTGTGT
>OU015752.1:79399587-79411061 GCA_907169655.1 Acomys percivali | reverse complement strand
TGTGTGTGTGTGTGTGTGTGTGTGTGTGTGTGTGTGTGTGTGTGTGTTATTTTGGAGGGAGATTTCAAGAGCAAAGGGAGGATATAAAGGGATGGGGCCAAAGTGCATGATGTAAAACTCACATCAATAAAAAGTTAAAAAAAAAAAAAGAAAAAAGAAAAATTTCCTCTGCAAATACCCCCACTCACAAACCTTAATTTCCTCTGCTTGTCTAATTCTCCCTATTAGGGACACCATTGTTCTTCAGTTTTGTTGTGTCCTGCTGACTATGCCAAGTGTTGCTAAAATTACTCCCCAAAGGTAGGTATAAGCAGTATTTATCTCTTATCTTAAGATTCCAATCCTGAGTTGAGGCACTATTCTACTAAAGTTCACTCTGGGGAACCAATGAGTTTATTGGAGTTCCTTACAGAGTATGGTCTACTACTTACAGGAGTATGGTCACTTCTCCCCCAAAATACCCTATCTTGAAAGTCTTTGTGCAACGTGGATAAGGGCTTCCTCATAGATGCATAGGTTAATCCCAGTCTCTAATCTTCTTCTGCTTGCATGCTTATTTGCATATCCCTGTCTTGCTGCAATTTCCTCCTTATCTCTCTCTGCACTGCATATATATATATATATATATATATATATGATAGATAAATGATATAGATAGATAATGATGATAGAGATAGAAAATAAATGCATAGATAGATTATAGATACATACATAGATGACAGACAGACAGATGATAGGCAGATGGAAAGATCAGATAGATAGATAGATAGATAGATAGATAGATAGATAGATAGATAGATAGATATTCTAGCCATTCCCCCAGGACATATTCAGTGTTGCTAGTAGGCAGGGAGAAATTGCATACATGGGGGGAAGAATATAAACTGTCAAAAATAAGTAAGGATGTTCTTTTGGGGTGGTGGTGGTGATGAATTTCCCAAGATAGCAGTTGCTTAGGTCATAGATGGTCACTCACAACGAATGGAAGAATGGGGTTTGTTGGCCTTCTCCACATTTGGGAGATTAAAGTATTTCAAGCTCATCCTATGCTGCATAGCAAGTTGGAGGCCAACCTGGACATAGTAAGACCTTGTATCAATATAAAACATGGGGACTGAAAATTTATTAATATAAAAAGATAGAATTGGTGGTGAAAGATTAGTAGGTTTTATGTTTGTTTTACTACACTTAACATTGTGTATTTGAGTCTCCCAACTGTGTTTAATTCTATATTAAAATATTTCTCTACAAACTCCAACTTTCCTTCAAATCATAAAATTTTTTTATAACAGAATATTAATGATTTTAATTGTGGAACATGGTATATATTAACAATTTCAGAAATCATAATGATTATAATTAGTAACGAATATATTGCTGATAGCTGAGCTAATATAAGATTTTTATAAACTCAAGCTAAGTGATGACCTGTGTTCACAGGCACTGAATCCAATAGTTTATATAACACTGTAAAATTTGTCAATTCTGTGAATTATTATGATGTTTTTTCAAGTAAATAGTTTTATATAGCATATGTTGATCATATACTTTCCCCTCCCAATTCCTTCCATATCCTCTCCCACCTCCTTGACTAACCAACTTCCTGTTCTTTCTTGTTCTTACTCTCTCAAAACAAAACAAAACCACCAACAAACTAAAAAAGAAAAACAATCGGCCAAAAAGCACATGAACAAAACAAAATGAAAAATGCATAAAAAGCATTAAGTCCATTTTGTACTGGCCAACTACTTCTGGCCCAGGGGCATACCTCAGAGTGTGGTTGATATACACAGTCACATTCCATTAAGAGAAAATGAATTACCCTTTCCCAGCAGGCATCAATAACAAACGTCTGAGTCATTAGGGGGTGGGCCTTTGTGTCCACTTATCCTCCTGCATGCTTTGATCTTCTTTTATTTGAAACTCTGTAGATAGTCTATATGTTGTCACAGTCTCTAGTGAGTTCTTATATTTGTCAACACTGTTGTGTCTAGATGACATGGTTTTCTTAGAGCCATCTGTCACCTCTGGTTCTTATAATCTCTCCCCCTCCTCTTCTGCATGTCTCCCTAAACCTTAATTAATAAGGGTTTTATAAAGACATACAATTTAGAGCTGAGTCCAGAGACTCTCACTCTCTGCATGCTGTCTTGTTGGTCTCTGTGTTAATTTCCATCTACTGAAAGAAGAAGCTTTGCTAAAGAAGGTTGAACTATGATCTATGGGCACTACAATATGTCATCAGGAGGCATTTTATTTCTATGTTCATTTAGCAGAATAATAACACACATTTAATTAAATATAAAAATGAATCTTAAAGTACTTTTTAAAGAAGTAAAATGAAAAAAAAAAGACTATTGCTCACAGTATACAAAATCTCAAGAGGTCAATTTCTAAAAGTATTTGCTTTAATTACTAATTCTAAAATGCATGTATTTATAGGATGACTTATTAAGATGCTCATTTCATTCATGCTCAGAGCAGATACTCAGTGTTGTTGCTCTGTCTATTTTGGATTTAATTTCTTCATTACTCTAAATGATGGCTTCAAGTATGATTTGGTAACCGAACCCATTTTTACTGATGGCCACATCAAGCTGGAATGTATTTCTATAATTATTTCACAAACTACAAAGGGTCCAAGACTCAGGCATCTGCCTAACCACCAACATTATCTTCTGTAGTTATCCAGCTGTGTAGCAGTGTTTATGTGTAGGTGTGTGGGTGTAGGTGTGTAGGTGGGTTCACAAGAGATCACACACAAATGTTCTCTGAATGGTTATGAGCTTGCAAGAGACACATCCTAGAAAGCTTAAAATAACGCAGACAGAACTCAGCGCACCCAATCTATTGACCTTCATGGCATGCACCACAATGCGTGATGGAGTAGTGACTGTGAGCTGTCTCACTGCAGCTGTCCAGCATCTCCGTATAATGTCACACCACATTGTCCTAACCTGGAGAAAGACTGCAGTTCAAAGCTCAAAGTACAGCTTTTGCTGAGTTTGTGCTGCTTTTGCACTACTGGGAAGTAAAATGACCCCTATGCCAAGACATTTTTAAGTCATGGCTCTAACTCTGCTCATGTATGTACAGGTAGATAGGTATATGATACACCAGTAGATATAAAGATAATGGAAAAGCCTACATCTACTCTTCCTACATTTGACAGCACTCTACAGAATCTGCATTGCCCCTCCTCAGAGAAACTCTGGGCAAGTAGTGCTTTCACTGAGCCCAATCATCTTTTCCTTTGTGTCTAGAAAAGAAGGTCTATGTTTCCTCTCACATCACAAGCATGGAGCAATCTCCTTAGGACACAAGCAGTAAGGTAAGGGCACTTCTTAGCGGACCCAGAAACGTATTGGTTCCTTAGTCTGACTCACTAAATGAAGATATCCACATGGTCTGGCAGAATCATAAGCGATTCACAGAGCAGACACAGAAGCAGAGACTACAGCAGTTTTTCTATGAGGGATCCAAAGGATTTACTTAAGCCCCACTTTCTCTCAGCAGACTCTGCTTAATTAAGGAGCCTAAAATTAGACAACATCAAATTACAGCTGTATTCTTTTTTCCAAAACAAACACAGTTCCAACTTTGGTACTTCAAGGTAAGTACAGCCACACCTGACATACCAAGTTAGCAACTATTGCTAAATCTTAAGTAGATTTCCTCCTACGCAGGCCTGTTTATCCTGAGTCTGTTAGATTTTTGCTGCAGAGGCAGAGAGAGGGGCACTCATAGGAAGGAAGCCAACACTTAAATATACCAGGGGCAGGGTTACCAGGTTGGTCAGGGTTGA
This sequence comes from Acomys percivali, assembly GCA_907169655.1. NCBI lineage: Eukaryota > Metazoa > Chordata > Mammalia > Rodentia > Muridae > Acomys > Acomys percivali. The sequence continues at coordinate 79,407,256 of OU015752.1, read as the reverse complement.
GAACTATGTGAGAGTAGACACTGAGTAAGCCTACCACCTAAAAAAAAAAAAAAAAAAAAAAAAAAACTTGACACACAGCCAGGCACCGTGGTGCATGCCTATAATCCCAACAACTGGGAGGCAGAGGCATGGGGACTGCCACAAGACAGATATCTGGTTTTAGCGTTGAGTCCCAGATCAGACAGAACTATATATTGAAACCTTGTATCATAAAATTGGAGGGATGGAAGAGGAAAGGAAAGAAAGAAGGGAGGCCAAGGTTCCCTAGAGTGGCGTGATGAAACCTGCAGGATGGACAACTTTGGGGCTGGAGTCTCCCTGAGTCTATCACTCTTTCCGAGCCATCTTATCCTGTTTTTATTTCTCTCAAGCTCACATTTAGAATATTGCCTTGGTTTTTTGCAGGATTCAATTTCAGGAATGCTTTCCCAACTTCCCTTTAGTGAGACAACTTCTCTTCCAGTACGTATCCCAGCCACTTAAGTCTTGACATCTAGTACTTACTATGACTCCACCCTGCAACCACCAGACTGTGGACCAATAGAAGGAAAACTATTCAACTGTCAAAGATTTTTTTAGTCCCTCTCTTCTCTCGGCATCTTCTCTTTAAGTCCCACGACCTTGACAATACTCAGTTGAATCTCAGTAGAAATGGTGGGAGCATTGCAGATTCAACATTGACCCACAGTACCACTGCTCTGTTTCTAGTGCACACCAGAACATTGCTGAGGACTGAGCAGCACAGCCTCTCCTATCTCTCCATCTTCCCTGCCCATTTATACACAATTCCACCATTGTGATGCCATCTGCATGAGATCCCTCACAGATCCAAACAATATGACTTTGAACTTCAGAACCTGCTTTAATTTTGTAAAGTTCCCAGACTTGGGAGGGGTTTTGTTTGGTTTTTTTGTTTGTTTGGTTTTTTTTGGTTTTTTTTTTGTTTTTATGGCCACAGGAAGTTAACTAAGACAAAGGTCACAGAGAATCTCTAGTATTTTCAACAAAACAGAAAACAAAATAGGCAGGTGAGGTTGGGATGAGGGGCAGGATGGTCATAACAGAAGTTTGTTTCCCCAGAACTCACACTACAAGGAATCAATAACTAAAAGTTGTTTTCTGACCTCTACATGCACAGCATAGCAGACGCATATTCTCATGCATACACCATACACACATGCGCACACAAGAATAATAAAAGAAATTCAAAAGGCAAACTTGAGCAATCTCAATCTGTTAATATCTTAGTCATCTACTTCTTCCAGGTATTTGGATATTTTAATGGCTGACTTGATGTGCCAACTTAGCAAGGCCATGGTGCCCAGTGATTTGGTCAAACCCCTGGCCAGATGTCACTATGAGGATCTTTTTTAAATATGACTAACATTGGATAAGGCAGATTTCTGCTAGAATATGATGGGATTTACCTGCTCAATTGAAATATTTCATTACAAATGCCCTACATTCCTCCCAATAGAAAAGAATTCACCTTCTACACTAAGTTAGGACTCAGATCTGTGAGACAAACTCTTCCTTGAGTGTCACCTTCCAGAAAAATCTGAGCTTTCCAAAACCCACAGACACATTGGCACCTACTTAAAACCCCTTCTCTTTCCCCCTTTCATGCCCTCCCACTAGATCTTCAAACACATATATGTATATATACACATCCATACGTATGTACATTCTAATTATAGTTATGTGTACATGGAGATACAGATTTATCTTTAGGAATGGGCTCAGAATTGTGGAGGACAGCAAGTCCAATCTCCCCATGTATACATGTGTACACATCCTGTTGACTCTGATTCCCACTAACTCTACAGGAAAACCAAGCCTTACTAGTCTTATCTCCCCAGGCAATTTCACAGGCTACAGCAAAAAAGAAAAAGAAAAACAAACAAACAAAACAACCAGAAACAAGGGGCAAGGTCGTCTCAAGGTAAGGGAGAAGCTATACCAGTTGGTTGAATGTGGGTTGTGCAGGGCTCCAGGAGGAAAGTGGATGCAGAGGGAGAGAGAGAAGAATGCAGGGTCAGGCTGAAACAAATCTAGAAACTACTTTGAATGAAGGTACAAAGAAGACCCTTATATACAGTTATTAAACAGTCTGGAAGACACCTAGTCAGGACTAGATCCTATGGCTAGATGCTGTTTGCTATTTCTCTCTGCTAAGCTCAAGACCTGCCGACCTGCCGACCTGCGACCTTCCTCTGTCCTCTCTATGAAGATCTCTTTCAGCTATTACAAACCCCCAAATCCAAAACTAAAACTTCTCCATGATCCTGTCCACATAGCTTAATATACATGGGTTAAAATAGCAATAAAAGACCACAGCAGCAACTCAGGAAAATATAAAAACATAGGAGTCACCCAGCTCCTGTATAACTATCATCAAGCAAATGTTTCATACTCCTGGAGTGCTATATTGTTAAGCCTCATTCATACACATCCCAATAAAATGATTCTTGCTGTCACTAAGGCCAGGAGTTGGCACAATTATTTGCACAAATTAATATTAATTATTGAAATGCAGTGTTTTATTGATAAATATAAGTAATGTGGCTTGTTTATATTAATATCTAATCACAATATAATTACTATGAATCCCATCATTTTGCTCTCAGAACAAATATAAAGTCCTTATGCAGGCTCCAAATGAAGGGCACTAAACTCCTTCATCTTCTTCTTTTCCAGATATTTCTTTCATTCTGCACAGTCTCCATTTTATCCAACGCTCCAGGCCTTATCACAAAGGTTTATTTTAGGAAAATTTATTTCCCACATCTCCAGCAAGCTACCTCCACTCACTACCCATTGCCCCCAGCCTTTCACATTCTAGGAAGCTGCACAGGCCTATTTTCTGGTTGGTCCACCTGTTGTTTGCTTTTCTAAGAATTTGCATTCCATGTAATGTTTATTTCATTCCTCATTACAGGGGATTAAAGCCTTCCCCAGTGGACTTTCAAGTATTTCAAAATAAAAGGTAAGGCAGGTTTTTACCTAACTATAATGACCAACGCAAACTCAGAATCGGGAACATCATAGATGCTCAACAGACACACATTTAAACAGATTAAAATGTTAAGTGAGTGAGTTACCTGACATATATGCCTATTGAACAATGTAAATTGGATTTGCACATTCAAGATGAATTAAGGAAAAACCATTTGCAACCCAAAGTTAATCAACAAAAAGAAATAAATATGACAGTGTAATTTATATTCCTGTGAAATCTATTAGCATGCCTTTTGCTCTAGAGTTCTATAATTGACAAATGCTTTAACTTTTCTTCTGATTGAAAGGAAGAGAGCAGATGTTAACCTGCTAGAAACATACAAGAGTCTCTGGTTTCAATTCAAAACACCCTCCCCAAGTGAGGGGAACAAGCATATTTTCATTAAATTAGATCATGTGGACTATAATTTTACCCAGCTTAATATTTTGTGTGAAGAATCTTTTCCTGCATATTGATATAACTTAAACAATGATGACGTCTTAGCATAAAGTTCTCAACATTCATTGAAATGCTACTAGACAGGCCATGCATCAGATAATTAAAGAAGATTATTGGAAATATAGAGAGTACAGCCAAGTCAATGATCTGACAGTTTGCCAGTCCCACATCAGAAGCTGGAAGTATGACCCACGTTCACAAGCACTCTGTCTCTCTGGCCAGATGATCATAGGATCATGAAGCACAGTTCACGTGTGGCCTCAGTGATTTCGTAGGTTATATAACTTTAAAATGTCCCCCTCTGGACACTCTACAAAGATAGGAGCTCTGTGTACTTTTTTCACAGCCCAGTCACTAGGGTCTAACACAGTGCAGGTTACATCGCAGACATAACATATTCTTGAAATGCAAGAAGTGGTTTTCAGCATGTGTGCATGTGTTTGCGCATTTGTGTGTATAAGGCACAAACACATATTTTGGACTAGGCCTGCCAAGGGACAGCCCATGTCATTGTCTTCCACTCTGCATCTCTCCCCCCAAAAAGTCTTGAGGGGAAAAACACATGGAGCTGTCACTTCTGGTGACAAGCTCTTCTTCCTGACAGTTCTTGAGTAAGCTGCTGACAGTCTTCTTCAGGTTCCCTTTTAGAAGAAGTGAGAGTAGCATGGCTAAACTCTAAAACAATAAGGAAAAACTATGAAGTGAATGTTTGAACCAGAAACAGCCATTTTTTTTTTTTACTGCATTGTTCTGCATATAACTGCAAAATTCACAAAGTGGCAGTACAGTGGGTTTATTTGCACGGATTTCACCAAAAACACATGATCACACATATTGCACTAATCATCAGAATTAATTTCAATGGACTTATAATTTAATTTTCATAATTTATCCAGTAGCTGAATTAATGAGAAAATGCTTAAAATAAAAAAGCAATGTCACCAACAACAAAATTGAAAGGACTGTGGTTAAAAACAAACAAACAAACCGTGCCTGCAGCAGCTCTATGAGTGATGGCTTACTGCAGCCAGGTAGTTCAGCTTACCTTTAAGGTGGATACGTCAGTAGCCTCAGTCGTGAGTAGGCACTGGTCCTGCTCTGGCTGTTTTAAGTGGCATCTGACTGTCTAAGTGTTGTGGAATTTGTATTAAACTCTAGAGGGCTTTTCTACTCAAGCTCATTCCCAAATAATTGAGACAGATAACTGGGCAGGTATACCCTCTAAACTATTTTGCAATTTCCCAGATACACACACCAAGTTATTTGCCATAACTGTTCCTGCCTGGGCTGCTTCATGACCACGTGACCATGGTCTGAACTACCCCGTGTGACTTCCTTATTCTTTAGTTTCTCCTCCCTTGCCCCAGATTCATGGTCCCTCTGTGACCCTAAGCCTGAGAACCTAAGCTCCAACTACTTCTCTTCTGCCCACCTATAGGCTGTCAGCAACTTTTATTAATCAACCAATTTTAAATTGGGGAGCAAGGTTACACAACATCACTGGGTGTATGTGAGTATGAGCTCCTCTGGATAGCACCCAGATCTGGGAGTCAGTATTTAGCATTAGACTACATAGCACCAGACCAACCCCCAACATCTCAGAATATCATGTCAATAGTCTTCTGTCTTCATTCACCAGCACTGTTCATATGGGGTTTATGTCACCTAGCAAATAACATCTTTGGTTTGATTTTTTTTTTCAGCAAAATTTAGTCAAGGCTTCTGTTGAGGAAGACCCCCCCAAATCTTACTAGGTTTTCACGTATGTTTCCATCTACCCAGTCTGGATGAGAATCACATGGGCATCAACCACATTATAATTCTCTGCCATGTCTTGAGGTTTCCAGAGTGGCCTTAATTCTTACTTGCTTTACACAGTGTCCTGAAGCTCTGAAAAGAAAAGTGAAGTCGCCTTGTGTCGTCATGTGTCTAAATTTTACTCATTTTCTCATTTTCTAAATCCCTGATGGTAAAAAATAAAGTCCCCTTGGACCTTACGAAGTTCCCAGTCCACATACAACCCATTTTTGAGCACAAAATCACAGGCAAGTTGTAATGACTCCCTGACTAGTGCACCAAATCTATCCATCCCATGTGAGGATGCTGTGAGAATCTAGTCAGAGGATCCAGCTCTACCATCCCCAGCTTGGGCAGTGCTTAATTGTGATTTTCTCAAGGGCAAATTCTTTGTGTTGTGTGGACTTTCATAGCACACAGCACAAGGCAGATAAGGAAGGGTATAGCATATCCTGGTAGCAAGTATGTCCCTACCATACCCAGCCTAAGCTCAGAGAGGGAAGATAGTGTCTGGTGTTGTCTCAGCTGAGGAATCAGGCAGATCTGACATGCTTCCACAGATCCTGTCTGCTCCCAGGCTGGGAATTCTCCTGGTGAATGTTCTGTAGGGGCAAACAGCAAATACTCATACCCGAGGCATTGTCTCTGCCTCAGTTGCTCAGCTCTGACCTCAAAGATCCAAATCAGTCACTTGTTCTTGAATATCCTTTTCTTGCATATGGGTCTAATGAGAAGTTAACAACACCACAATTGTCATGATAGTGTTTTTCCTCCTTCTAACTCCTAGACATTCCAGATGTAAACATCTATGGGCAAGTCTATCTCCAGTCAGTCACCCACCTTAGTGTTATAGCTTCTGGGACCATGAAGGAAGAAAAGTCTCCAAATATTATCACAAATTTTATCATCATTTTACGATAGACAGTCAAGTCAGGCACCAAGTATCTGCTGTCACTACAGCAATGATAGCAACACCAGAAGTATTTAATATAGAGTATCCCAAACCCCAAATGTCTTGTTGTGGTTTTGAATGAGAAAGTTATCATAAGGTCAAATTTTTTGGCAGTTGATTGGCAGTTGGTGTTACTATTTTGGGGAGGTTTAGGAAGTGTGGCTTTGTTGGAGGAAGCACTAGAGTCAGGCTTTGAGAGTTAAAGCCCCGTGCCATTTCCACGCCATTTTCTCTGCTTCCTGAATGCAGTTCAAGATTGTTCATTCTTACTACTCCAGATACCATGCCTGCAGCTTGCTGCCACTCTTTCCTGACATGATGGACTATCATCCCTTTGTAACTGTAAGCCCAAATAAGCCCTTCCTTCTGTAAGTTACCTTGTCATGATGCTTTCTTACAGCAATTGAAACCAAACTAGGACACAAGTATTATCAACCATTTACTCCTCATAAATGTCACACCAGGGGTCATACTTTACAGGTGAGGAAACAGTATTAGAGAATAAGAAACATGTACTTCAAATCCATGAGAGTTTGGGGATGATGATTGATCTTGGTGGCTCTGAGCCCATAAAATGTAGAACCTCATCCATTCCTATCACAACCTTTTCAACAGTGTCAGTATTTCATCAGTTGGTGTAAGTGGTGTATTTCTTTTCCCTATGTTCACAATATTATTGTATGTACTTGGATGGAATTAATCAGCAATGAAAGGTTAAAATGCATTCAAATACATCAATAAAAACAATTATGTTGATTTTTAAAGTTGCTTCATGTCCCAGCAAAATTATTAACAATTGTTGAACCATTGAGTGGGACTGTTCATTAGTGAAATTGTTTCTCCTGATTATTTTGTTGGCCAAATATCCTAGCATTAGGCATTTCAAACCAAAAGTTTTATAGTGAAGAATGGAATTTACTTCTAGGTGGAGGTGTACCACTGTCTCCTCCATTAAAAGGTATTCTAGTTGGATAGGTTTATAATCTGACTAAAGGACCACCTCTAATGAAGGCAAGACCACCCTAAGAAGGCAGGCTCATCTTAAGTCACATTTATGAGTTAGACATAATAATTGTTCCTTTAATGAGATACTGTACTTTTCCTTTTCATAATTCTTTTCTTTCTCACCCCATACCACAACCTCTATAAACTGCCAAGACTTTTAGCTGGATCTGCCCACCCTTATAAGTTCTAACTTAGAAAGGCTCAACTTTGACTTTTCTCCTTGTTCTTCTTCTTCTTTTTTTCTTCTTCCTTTTTCCTTCTCCTCTTCTCTCTCTGTCTCTCTGTTCATTCTGCCCATCTCTGTCTCTCTGTGTCTTTGTCTCTGTGTTTCAGTGTCTCTGTCTGTCTCTGTCTCTGTCTGTCTGTCCATGTCTCTGTCTCTCTCTGTCTCTCTCACTCTGTTTCTCTCTCTCTCTCTCTCTCTCTCTCTCTCTCTCTCTCTCTCTCTCTCTCTCTCT
>OU015752.1:79387545-79399577 GCA_907169655.1 Acomys percivali | reverse complement strand
TCTCTCTCTCTCTCTCTCTCTCTCTCTCTCTCTCTCTCTCTCTCTCTTTGTCTCTGTCTCTCTCTCGCACCTACATAGCTCTTCTGGTAGTTTCAACTTCCTTCTCCTCTAAAGCTCCCCTCTTCACCATGTGGCTGACATCCATTCTGGCTTAACTTAAAGGGACCCAGCTTTTTCCTTCTCTCCTTCATTTTCCTCTGGGCCACTGCTAAGATTTACAGCTTACCTGTCCTGGAGTGTTATTTCTTTAAACTCTAAAAAAATGGCTTTGAGCTTCCGTTTGAGCCCAGTTTTAAAATTATTTTATTAATGAGGCTTAGAACTCCAAGATGGGATCCCAATTTTTCCAGGACCAAAAGAATAAGTGTAAAAGTAATGAAAAGGAGAACATACTGGCTCACTCCTGTCCTCCGTCCTTCTGTTGGCCAGAGTCCACTGTGGAGTTTCTGTGGAGAAGTAAACAAGACCAATCAAACAAGAACAGATATTGTTAGAACTTTGAGGCAGCCACTAGCACTCTTGTTTCACAGAATCACAAAGCAAGCAGTAGAAGGAGGGAACTTCATACTGGAGCAGAGAAAGGTCTTTTCCAGGGCTCCCAGTTGGATGTTGATGGCATAAAAGGCAGATGGCAAGAAGCGGGCCTTCCTATGAAATTGCCGTAGTTTGCTTCAATTGATCCTGAGTTGAAGTGTGAGCAGCAAACATGAAAGAAGATGGAAGTCATTGGCCAGGTCCTGACTAATCTTGACTTATTACTGTAGAAGCTATGCTCTCGGTTTCTACAGGAGTTCCAGAATTCTATCTTCAAACATGAACTGGCACTGCCCATTAGTATGCTGTCTCTCACCCAAGTGACCTTACTATAGACAGTAATTAGAGGGTGAAACAAGACCATGTGGGGTGCATACAGGGGAAGAATGACCACCCTAAAAGTCACAGATGGAAACCCAAACATTGGAATGAAGGCTACATATATACACATGTCCTCTTGCATATGTTCACAGACACGCATATTCAACCACCGACAAGCACTTGGGCTCACTTACATACACACAGGTATGTGGACTCACATGTGTTCACAGAGGTCATTCCTAAAATTTCAGGACAATCTGTCTTCTCATTGCTACCAGAAGCCCTCCTTTATGTTTCCTAAGGGTAAGTCTTTCTTCCTGCCCAATGAAGAGAGTGCTATATATCCCTCAACTTTGCCCTGCATGTGCAAGGAAAAAGCCTCTGTTGAGACCTTTGGACATTAACATCAGTTTTACCTCCCCACCATTTCCCTTTGCCAACTAATGGTCACACTGTGGCATTATCTGTTTGAAAAGAACCAACTTGTTCTTTTTTAAAATATATTTTATTTTATAATATATTATAAATAATTATATTTTATTAATTTATTCATATTACATCTAAATTGTTATCCCATCCCTTATATTCTCCCATTCTTCCCTCCCTCCCATTTTCCCCTTATTCCCCTCTCCTATGACTATGACTGAGGGGGACATCCATCCCCTGTATATGCTCATAGGGTATCAAGTCTCTTCTTGGTAGCCTGCTGTCCTTCCTCTGAGTGCCACCAGGTCTCCCCATCCAGGGGATGTGGTCAAATATGGGGCACCAGAGTTCCTGAGAAAGTCATACCCCACTCTCCACTCAATTGTAGAGAATGTCCTGTCCATTGGCTATATCTGGGTAGGGGTTCGAAGTTTACTGCACGTATTGTCCTTGGCTGGTACCATAAGTTTGAGCAGGACTACTGGGCCCAGATCCGCCTGTCATAATGTTCTTCTTGTAGGTTTCTATGACCCTCTAGATCCTTCTATTTCCCCATTCTCCCATGCTTCTCTCACCTCTAATCTCAGCCAGATCCTATCTCAGTCTTCCATCAGGCAATGGTAAATAGTGGTCATGGTGGTGATGGAATCAGTCACCTCCAGGGTGACTAATAAATTTTCAATCTCTTATTTTGTCAGATTTGATATTTACTCATGTCTTTCCTTCTAGAGTTTTTGAGGTCTCTGCCTCAGGGCAAAAAAAAAGGCATTTCATCAATCTGTTGGATCCCCACTTTTCTTAGAAATCTATGTGTTAGGTATAAATGGCTAACTGAGGTGCCTATTTAACATGTCAAAGCAGATGTGGATACCAGGTTCTCCCAGCATCCCTCAGCCCCTATATTACAGGGTATGGTTGGCATTGCCCTGAACTCTCCAGACAGACAGACAGACAGACAGAGAAACAGTGGGAGAGAGAAATGGAAGTGAGGGGGCCCACAGACACAGGAAGAGAGAGAGAAACCTGGGAGAGAGAGATAGTGATGGGAGGAGCACACAGTGACAGGTTTGCCCTTTATATCTGGTGCACAGCTGAAGCATACCTGGTACACACCTGGCTACTGCAGGTGATGATGCAGAGGTTGCTAAGCAACCAGAGGCAGGCTAGCTGGGGCTGTCTATGTGCTAACCCTTGGCACATGAGGGCCATCTCCATTTAGTCTTGTTTTCAGGGGTAGGCAGGATGGTCAGATCCAACTTCAGAATTTAGGTTTGATTTCTTAACACTCTACCCACAGCCCTGCACTAGTTAGTGTGCACAAGGCTACACTGGAAAGGGTGTATTGAAATTTGGCCTCAGTGGAGGACTGCATAGCTGTGTTTGGCTGGTCATTTTATATTTCTCATTTATAACCTCTTTTAAGTTTCAGTACACTTGTTTTTGTGGGGGGAAACACTGACTTGAGTTGAAAGATACAAAAGCCATAGAATAATCTGATGGAGATAGCATTTCATGTCAACAAATAAGTAGATCTAACTAAGAGCTGACAAAAATGGTGTGTTTTTTGCTTGGTTAACAAAGTAAAATAGAAATCTGTCAGAGAGCAAAGGCAGGAACAACATTTGTTTAAAATATACCAGGTAAAATAAACAAACAAGCAGCAAACAAAAAGCCAAACAATAATAACAAACAGTATACCAATGCTGATGTCAGACATGATAGAATTTAGGCCAACTTTTTTAGTCCAAACAGAGATGAACACCTCTGGAGGCACAGAGGATGCCTGACACCCAGCTAGACTTGTTATGGTATCAGTGTTCTCTGCTTCCAGTGATTCTGGTTTGTGTAGCCACGAGTCCTAATGAGAGATATGGCAGGGATTTGCTGCAGTCTGGAGATCCAGCCTGAGCTCAGTGAAGGACATGCTAATTCTCAGAAATGAGCTCAGTAAAACCAATGGTTTATGTCAGTCCAGGCCCTACCCTACTGGCTAAGTCCAACATAGAGTAATTCAACAATCTAAAATGTGAACTGTGACTTCCAGGAAAGGAAATGAAACAGTTATATCTGTAATAAAAGATGGCATGCCTAAGCTTCTGGGATGTCACCAACGCTCAGGTTTAAGTCATTTCTCAGGGTCAGAGTGGAATTGGAAGCTAAATACAAACATTTGCCAGGCAATGTAAAAGCCAAGTAGGTCAACAGGGAGTATCAATACATGTGCATAGCATGGATTTGTATACAGATGTGCATGTGTGTGTGTGTGTGTGTGTGTGTGTGTGTGTGTGTGTGTGTGTTTTATGTCTTTGTGAATGTGTGCATATGCATGAGTCTGTTGTTCGTATTCAGGTCCTAGGAAGGTCCTGGAGCAGGCATGGCAGCCTCACCCACAGACTGATGTAGAAATATGGTCTTTCCTTTTCCCATTTTCCTCCTTCCTGTTCATGCTTTGTGAAGGGCATGCCCAGAGGTAGCCCCCCCTCTGGGCATCCCAAAAGCCAGATAAACAGTTGGCCATTGCAAGTGATATTTAATGAAATATTCTCTGTCCTTGGTGAGAAATTCAGAAATGGAAAATTAAATCCCTTGCTACTGGTAGTGGAGATCCAGAGGAAATCATGCTGGGCTCTGGTGAGAGTACTTTTCCTGGCTTTTAGGTGACTGCCACCTTCCTCTAGTATACATGGTAGAAGGAGAGTCAGAAACCTTTCCAAGGTCTCTTTAATGAAGGTACTTCCTTGACAAAAGCCATCGATAGAATGGCTTGCATACAATAGAAACTTCTTTCCCATTATTCTATAGACTGAGCAATCTAAGATCAAGGCACCAGCACATCAACGCCTGGTAAGGGCTGCTCCTTGGTTCATGGGTGGCTGGGTGTATTCTCTGTTTGTTTTCACATGGTAGGACACAGGGGCTATCTAGAACCTTTGCCGTAAGAAACCTAGCCAGGTCTCAAAGGTCTCATGTGCTCTAATATTACTATAATAGTTTCAATGTTCTCTTTAGTGCTGGGAATTCAGCATATGAACAAGAAAAGTGGACCACAGTCTGTCATGGCATCAGGCTAAGCTGACAGCAGAGGTGCATAGAAAGTGGAGTGAGCTTTCTATTCCCCATCACAGAGCAGAGAGTGAGGCCAGCTCACCCTACCAGCTTCTTTTCACTGTAACAGTTGTCTGAGATTAGCAGTTTACACAAAGCGAAGGTTTCTTTTGGCACATGGTTTCTGACTCTGCAGCCCATGGTGTCTTGACTATGTTGCTCTTGTACCTGGGGAAGATAGTCCACTATGGTGGGGGCACATGGCAGAGGAAACTGCTTGCTTTATGGCAGCAGAAAGGTAAAAGAGTGAGGCTGAAAAGAAGTAGGGTCCTAATACATTTTAAGGGCACATCCTATGGCCTGTTTTCTCCCATTAGGTCCCACTTTCTAAAAGTGCCTCCATAGGCTGGAGAACAGACTTTTAATACATAGGCCTTTGGGAGGCAATCTAGATCCAGATTATAATGATACACCTTACTGAATCTGAAATAAGTTTCCCCCACACAGGCTCTGAGGCAACCCTGGGTAGTACCTAAGACTGTCTTCAAGCTTCTGATATATGACTGAAAAGGTTCACGATGACTTTTCAATTCAAAACCATAAATTGTAAGCCTATACCATAAACATTCTTACAGTGTTGGCAGGAGACTTTAAGTGTCTGCTACCAATACGTACTGTGTATCATCTTCAGAAAGCAGCTGGAGGTGAGCCATTGAAAATCACACTTGCAAAGCCAGCGCTAGCATGCCAGCTGTGGTTGACTACACTGTTTGCATTACGAAGATTTGAAGCTGCACATCTGAGAAGCGGATGGGTAGCAGCATGGCCAGGTAACATGTTCTAGATAGGGAAGGGAAAAAAATGGATGCAGGTGGAGAAATTGACTCTTTGTGGGGGAGCACGCCTCACACCTCCAGGAAGGTAGAGTACAGGGGGTCACCTATTTATATCTAAATAGGGTCTAAAAGCTATATAGACCTTTGGTAGTGATGTCACAGTGGAGAATCCCTCCAAGGAGTGGACACAGGTCACTACAGACAAGCATATTGTCCCACGAAAGCCTTCCCTTACCAGGAAACTGGGACCGAGGGGAGGACATCCTATTGGGACTCTAGATGAGAGAAGCATGGGAGAATAGCAAAGTAGAAGGATCCAGTGGGTCCTAGAAACCTACAAGTAGAACATTATGATAGGCAGATTTGGGCCAAGGGGTCCCGCTCAAACTAAGGCAACAGCCAAGGACAATACAAGCGGTAAAATTTAAACCCCTACCCTGATCTAGCCAATGGTCAGAACATTCTCCACACTTGAGTGGAGAGAGGGATATGACTTTCTCATGTACTCTGGTGTCTCACATTTGACCATGTCACCTGGAGGGGGAGACCTGGTGGCACTTAGAGGAAGGACAGCAGGTCACCGAGAAGAGACTTGATACCCTATGAGCATATACAGGGGGAGGTAATCCCCCTCAGGAACAGTCATGGGGGAGGGAAATAAGGGGAAAATGGGAGGGAAGGAAGAATGGGAGGATACAGGGGATGGGATAACCATAGAGATGTAACAAGAATAAATTAATTAAATAAAAAATAAAATTAAATTAAAATTAAAAAAAGAAAAATAAATATAAAAGGAAAGACATGGCTGCTCCTAGGTCTGGTGGAGGAGAAGGTTTATTGTAGATATGAGGGAGAGCATAGCCAGAGGGAGAGGCATCTGGGAGAGAGTAGTGTGAGCATGGCCATGTGAGGAGAGGACTGAAAGGAGAGTAGAGAGCTAGGAGACCAAGAGGACAGAAGAGTAAAGGGCAGAGAAAAGGTTTGGGCAATCTAAGTGGCTGGGTTAGCAAGGGCCACATGGAAAGGTAGCCCTCTCTCTCTCTCTCTCTCTCTCTCTCTCTCTCTCTCTCTCTCTCTCTCTCTCTTTTCTCTCCCCCCTCATGGCCCTAACTCCTCTCCCTTTCCCTTCCCCCAAATAAATCTCTTCGTATCAGATCTGCTGTGGCATCTCCATATTTTTAAATATAACACCAGGTCTCCCAGGCCGCAAACTTGGGAATCATTTTCTAAGTCGAACAATATCACACAGAAAGAATGAATGTTCCTATTGCTTTGGGACCAGGGATCTTGTCGATAATTTGGTGAGTTGCAGATTCCTGGTAACAATGACACAAGCACCTTGGGTCCTGCAGGACTCTGTTCCCAGTAAGTCACATATCCTGAACCACATGACAGCCCTCTCTATGCCTCTCACATATCCCAATCTCAGTATACTATAAATTGGCTGCTATAGTCACAGTGTAGGAGCCTGAAGTCTTCCAGGATATTTATAATGCAGTACAGAGAAGGCTAGAAAATATAATTCCCCACTCTGGTTCAGTATAAGGATAAGAATTGCCAATGCAGTATGCTACCATTGTTCTTAGAACCACACATCACTCAGTAAATAGCAGTAAATGTAAACTGTAAAATTAATCTACTGTATTGTTATAGAACTAATGCTTAATGCTTCCCCAGTGAGAAAGCACCCCAAGGATTTAAAGATTAATAAAGGAAAAATTATTGGATAATAAAGGAAAAAACAGCACAGAACTGGATCTAGCTCTTGCGTAAAAGGGAACCAGGCCCAAACAGAAAACTTCACCAGCATACATAGGTTTTAGGGTTAGGCATCCCATATACGAAGTTCCTGAAATTATTCTCAGGTTCAGGCCCTAAATTACACTTATATTCAATTCAATTCAAACAGAGAGAGGAGACTCCAAGTGTGGCCATTTAGACAAATGGGAGGCTCATACAACAAAGATGTTGCTAGAATTCATTTTTAAAGTATGCCAGTATTGTTCTCTTTTGAGCAGCTGTTACCCAGAGCCATCCTTTACACTTGGAAAAATCATACCAAGTGAGAGCACCTGGACTGGATCGTAGAGGAAGGCTTAATGACAGTCACCACCTTGTACTGGGCCCTTGAGCTGCACCTTAGAGGCATATCCTTTGACATAAGGGTGGGACTAATAGCTGTTTGAATGTCATAGTTATTTTCTTTTGTTACGGTAATGGAAACTAATTGGAGGTCACTCTTGGTGACCAAACATTAGCAGGAACTTTGCTACAGGTTCTACCAAGCCTGGTCAGTGTACTACTTAGCACTTCCTAGTTCCCAGTCATATTGGAGAGAGTGCTCACTAGCTAAATTCAACTTTGTATAACAATTTCCTGAGCAAGTTTATTAGTAAGTCATTTATACTACTTCAATTTTCTCTTGAATTGTGCCCCCTGTTGGAGCGGTTAAAAAAACTTTTATAAAGCTCCAATTTAAAATTGTGTGCCATAGGGGCTGGGACATTCAGAGTCCTCTTGTTTTATCCTTTGATAAATTGGCTCCAAGATCAAAACCTTTTATAGCTAATAGCCTCTATTTGAGAGGAAACAAACTGGCTGAAACATTTCAGAATGCATGGCCAGAGCAATAAGCTTACAAAGAGCAGAAGAAAAGCCATGTCAGAGAACACGCAAGCTTTCCAATGTCAATAGCTGCACTAAGGATATGAGGAACTCTCTTGGTCCTCCACATGTCTAACTGCTTTGTCAAATCATGACCACTCCTGATTTGTTAGCATAATAAAAGCACTTTTTATTCAGAAAGGCACATAACACCCCCTTTCACAGCAGTTGGTAGACTTTACAGAGTTGTAAAAGGCTCTGATTCATTTACAAGAAAATATTTACATCATCTACAAGGATGAACTGTAACTTGGATGCAGATAATATTTTTTACAAACCTATTACTCCCATATATAGGAGAGCTAATAGAATTATTTGTGTCAGAGTCCAGTCCTGAGGAGCCATCATGGCTAGCCCCTCAGGAAGCGTCATGGCTAATATTACCCATGAGTCCAAAGTTCTCAAAATATTCTGCTATCTTAAACTTTACATATAAATTCCCTTGATTAGATAATTTAACATTTTTAGATATCATGACACAAAACAGTAACAAATAAATTTGCCATTTGTTATAAGAAACTTTCCCTAGAAGGTGGGTGTTAGGCAGTATGCATTATCATTGAGGCCTTTAGCCAGTGTATATAGCAGTTTCCCAATATTGCCACAGGAGACCATGCTCCTGCTCTGAGCTTCTCTAGCCTGTGCGCCTTAGTTTCTCCAGAAAATCTTGAGGACTCACACTATTAGCTGGGACAAGAGACTGGAGGATTGTCATGAAAGGGCCCTTGGCTGTATCCTGCATTCTGAAGGAAGAGTAACTTTTAACAAGCAGAACTGCTGTTGTTTTAATCAGGCAAAACTAGAGTTCTGAAGATGGCAGTTGTTCAGCTTAGAAGATACTGTGAAACATCACCTTAATATGAGACACTTGAACCCAAATTAAGCCCATAATGCAATAAATTAATAGCATCTGTGTAATCACTGTTACACTATTAGGCCTTATAAGCCTCAGGGAAACCTTATAGAAAATAGAAGACAGCCCTTTATGACTTACATACTGTGTAGAGTTATTTATCATACTCATTATTAAATTTACGTTTATAGGATCCTTAGCTGAGGGAACACTGCTAAAACTATGGTGCTGGAGTTATTCGGGGATTTTCAGCAGAGGTTTCTCTTTATCCTTTCTATGTATGAGAAGCAGCCCATTAGCTGGTTTTATTATAGACTCCCTTTTATGCCTTGAGATAAGCAGCAATAGCCTCTGTTTAAGTAGTTCACCTTTTAGTGGTTCTTGAGTGCACAATTTCTTTTTCTTTTTCTTTTCTTTTCTTTTCTTTTTTTTTGAGATTTATTTATTATCTATACAGTATGCATCAGATCACATTATAGATGGTTGTGAGCCACCATGTGGTTGCTGGGAATTGAACTCAGGACCTCTGGAAGAGCAGTTAGTGCTCTTAACTGCTGAGCCATCTCTCCAGTTCGCAATTCCTTTTTCTTGGTCTCTTTTCTTGTTCTCTCTCTAGCTATCACAGAATTAGGGGGTCAGCCAGACTATAACAGGGATTTTGGAGAAAACTTTGAGAGAAACATGTTTGAGTTTGAGATGGGCAAGGCAAATCCCATCTCCAGAGCCAGCTTTCAGCGAGCTAAAATAGCATAAATCATTTTTTTTTTCACATTATCTATACCCCAAACACATTTGTTCCTCTGTAAGACTGAACCTAGTGATCTGAATATCCATAACTACAGATCTGGATGAACAACCTAAAAATTCAATCCTGGAAGAGAGATAAGGCAGATTTACAGGATGAAAGTGACTACAATCTAGTTTGCCTTTTGCAGTCTAGCAAAGCCTAGACTAATTTCTTCAGTGAAAGTTCTTCCTAAGAACCCAGGACAAAGGAGTCTCCTCAACACACAGGGAGTTCTTGGGCAAACAAGTATCATGTTCATTCAAAGGTTACTACATTCCTTCCCATTGTTTTCCTAATGTGTAACCTAACAACCTTTCTAGGAAGGCTCACTGGTTGGCATACATCCCATAATTACTTGTATAGGGTGAAGCCTCATAATCTTTCCCCCCATCCCATTTGGCATGTTCATTGGTGACATCGTTGTCAGTTCACATCTGGGTGGTCATGTTAGTGAGACTTTACAGGTTTAGCATCTGATGTTGCTGGGCAACACAATCTCGAACAATACCTACTCTTCCGGCTCTTACAGTATTTCCTCCTCCTCTTTATCAAGGATCCCTGAGCCTTAAGTGCAGGAGTGTTTTGTAGATGTATCCACTAGGACTAAACCTCCATAACTTGGTATTTTAATTGGTTGTGGTTTCATGTAGTGGTCTCTGTCTGTTGCAAAGAGAAGTTTCATTGAGGAGAGGTGAAGACTACACTTATCTGTGGGTATAAGGACAGATAAGTTTATAGAATGTTGGTGAGGATTATGCTGACTTTAGTACATTATTAGTTGTAGATTCTCCTCCAGTAACTGTTATTTCGCTAGTACTAAATAGTTAGCTAGGTTTCCAGTATGCAACGCTTGTTGAGTAGATTTTAAGTCCATTTAAAGAACAGTTGGTTACTTTCAAAATACGTGTGCCACTACTGTACTATTAGGGCTGTCTTGTCATACTGGTTGTTGATGTGGTTTATACACATCATAACTGAATAGGACTATTGGTTGGCTTTCTCTTTTGTAAGCTTGAGTGGTACCTTCAGTACCACAAACAAAGTAATCCTCTGCCATAGTAATTATAGAAGCAAAGAAAGTAAAATGGGACCATTGCCATGAAAGGGGGATTGGGGAGCCACTGACAGGAGAATAATAGGATGCAAGTGATAAGATGAGGGGAATGGGGAAATGAGGGCTCCTTAGGGAGGGAGAAGGAGGTAAAAACAGAAGAAAGTGGGAGGAGGGTAAAGATGACTAAGATGATGATACAAGTGATCTGGCAGGAAACTGGGGGACAGAAGCTCTTCAGCAAAAGGAAGTGGAAATAAATACAGGAGAAGGAGGGAGGTGGGTAAAATAATGATATGGATATCTGAAAGAACTGCAAGGAACAATTTACCTGAAAAAGAACAATGCCCATAAATTCAGTATACAATTATGCATATATAGATTTTTGTTTGTTGTTCGTTTTATTTTGTTTTGTTTGAGTCAGCGTTTCCTTGTATAGTCTTGGCTGTCCTGGACAAGCTCTGCAGGCAAGGCTTGCTTTGAACTCACAGAGATCTGCCTCCCAAGTGCTGGGATTAAATGTGCGTGCCACCACCAACCAGTTTACATCTATAGGTCTTATGAACATTTCTCATTTGGGCTGATGGTGCTCCCTCAAAGAGCCAAAGACTACCTAAAAAATTCCCAGTACCACACATGAGAAGCTGTCTTACATCTAGCCTATTGCTGTTGCCCTTGACTACTCCAACCTCCCACTCCACAGAGGTGGAAGGTAAGTTCCTACTGATGAATATACTATGCATGTCAGAAATATTGTCCAGAGAGCCTTGGAGCTGAAATTGGCTAGAATTACTTCTTAAGTACAGCAGTATTCTTCTTTTCAAGTAGTTGTTGCCCAGGTTAATTTTGCCCAACTGGTAGAATTATGCTTTTCCTGATAACAGCTCAGAGAACTAAATGGTGGTTGTGTCTCCACACCTCTTCATTGATCTGTACCTTAGAGGCATGTTCTTTGATATCGGTTTGGGCCTAATTGGAAGTCAATCTTGGTGACCAATGTTAGCAGAAACTTTCCAACAGGTTCTAACAAGCATGGTCAGTGTATTATTGCCTTCCAGGCATATTGGAGGCATCGCTCCTTAGCGAACTTCAACTTTGTGTGACTTAATATTTTCTAAGTAAGTTTATTAGTAAATCCTTTATAGCATCAAATTTATTACTTCAAGCGTTTCGTGCATAAATATGCCCTCCACACAGAGAGTTGAGCTTTTATAAAGATGAAATGGCACGGTGTCTCAGAGCACACAGCAAATCTACTTAGCTTGACAAAATGTCTTCAGGCTCAGTAGTCTCTCCTCTAATCCTTCTGTTCTGTGGCTCTGAGGTCAGAAGACTGTATGTAAACTGTTGAGATGTCTCATGGAGTAAAACACTTGCCAGCAAACCTGAATTTACTCAGCAGGGATTGTATGGTGGAAAAAGAGTGAGACTCCAGCAACTTGTCCTCTGACATTTGTGCATGCATGAGCACACACACACACACACACACACACACACACACACACACACACACAC